>JARQTI010000598.1:54008-148815 GCA_030142655.1 Trachelus tabidus
ATCCCTGACGCCTGACGTAAAACCAGGGCCCCCTTCCGATGACGTCAGCCGATGAAGGGGGTCGGCGACGTCGACACGTGCGCGCGCACCCTCTTCAAAATTTCGGAGGCGTCGGTAAGCACAAATCTTTCATAGGGGGCCCAATCGCCCTAACTTACCATCCAAAGGGGGCGCCAACATCGCTAACGTAGTGGGCGCCGACATCGCTAACTTAGCATGGATGCGAACCCAGATGCCGGTAATATGCCGGTGCAGGAATCTTGGTCCAGAACTCTCCTTGTATAACTACTTATAGGAAATTTTGAAAATACAAATAAAATTACGGGCCCGTGCTAGATTATATAATTGGCAAATATGTAGTGACTTCAATAATTGGCCTCAATAATATGATTTCAATACTTTTTGTTGGAGGAATTCACACCACTCTTGTACTTGGCGTAGTTTTTTACCCTAAGTGTTTTTTGGGGGATTGGTTTAAACGTTTTAAAAAAAATGATTTCGATCTCACTGATCGTGCGTGTCCTGGATAGGCTCAAACATTATTTTTATTATTTAGAAGCGTTACTTCCCCAAAATTCGGCAAAAACGCAGGAAGAACTTGCAATAACACTAGGAGTTGACCGAGACTACATGCAGTGGGAAAGATACAGAAAGTAGGAAGATGGTTCCCACATAAACTGCGCGAACATAACCTTGGACAACGGATGAACACGTGCCTTTCACTGCTCGCCAGACAACAAAAGGACTTTCTCTGGAAAATCGTGACGGGAGATGGAAAATGGCTTTTATATGAGAATTCTAAACACAAAAAATCATAAGTTGATGCCGGAGAACCAACAACATTAACGCCTCAACCGAAATTGCTTCTGTGTATCTAGTAGAACATGAAGGGTGTCCTTTATTATGTCAATCAGGCCGTTTGAGCAGTGAAATCAAACAAAAAGGGCCATTTACAGGACACAGAAGGTGAAAAGTCATTTTCCTGCATGATAACGTTCGATCACACGTTGCTTTCGCAACCGAAAAAAATTATCTGAAACTTGGGGTGAAAAGTTCTCCCACATCCAGCGTATTCACAAGACATGGCCCCTTTTGACTATCACCTGTGCCGATGAATGGCGCACAGTTCAGTAGGAAGCCGATTCTGAAAAGTTAAAGATGTCAACAAATTCATCGATGACTTTATCGCATCGAAACATGCAAGCTTTTACCGGGATGGCATCCGTATGCTACCACGTCGACGGGGGAGGCTAGTCGAAAACAGCGGAGAATATTACCCGAATTGGTCTTTTTTGTTTATTTTTTAATAAAGCAGTAAGTTTCTAAGAAATCTGTAAAAATTAATTCACACACCTAATATAACGGAAATAATATAGTCCATGAAATATGGATGACAGTGGAAAACATGATATAAAATAACCGTGATTATAAGCAAAATATAAAGCAAACCATATTACCAAGCAAAAATCATAAAGATCAATTACATGCATGGGTGATTAATCTATATGACATCATAGTTACAGTGGTATAACATGGATTATGTACTACGTAATAGGATAGTATGTTTAGGGAGTAGGACTGGCCATAGGCATAAGCGATTCTATTTGTATACATGTACATACGTAGGCTGTGTGTACGTTTCGGGGAGCTGGAACGTAGCAGATATTCCATAAGGGACTACATATTGCAATAAGATGTTGTAGTTTATAAGATTAACAGCAGGACGGTTGCCCCTATGAATGAACATAAAAGTATATAAAATTCTAGTGTGTAAGTATACGTTTCATGAATAACTTTTGATCACGCATTTCACCTGGTAGTAATTAATACGATGTTGGAGTTAAAAATATTGATCTGAATCATGGTAAAGGACGGGGATTAGTGAAGTACCTATATCATATACACGATATAGTTCAAGAGAGTAAATGGATTAGGATTACAATTAGTGGAGAATCACTGGAAAAAACAGGATACAATGAGAGGATTCCTGGCAAACTAACTAATGCTATAGTGTAGGATAGGAGATTTGTGCTGTTTTCCAGACAGCGGAAGGAACGAATGACATACAGTGTTGTTGTTACCAATATTGTTCCATTTATGAATCCTCGACATTTATTATACTAAGGATCATATAATCTTGAATAAGATGTTGAATCACTTCGTTATGTGAACCAATTTATTTAAATAAAACAGATATTGTTTAAGGCTAATAATTTATTTGAATAATGAGAAAATACATTACACTTTCATTTCTTTATTTTCCTTTTAGTCCAGGAGGTAGTTTTCTTTGTATTATTACGTATCTTTGTACGTACTATTTGTTTCAATTCACGCCTAAGATTCTCAAACTCTTTGCGAGGAGCTGCTTCTTTGTTGAAAAATTTGTCGGTATCTAAGGAGTATATTATAAACTGTAGTATAAAATATTTCAACAGAAAAAATAATAAGTAAAAGTTCATTACATTGATTATTTCTTTTCCTTCTTCCAAAATGGTTTTATGCCAACTCCACAGAGGCCAAGTACAGAATTGCATTGATTATACGTACCATGAAAGCAAACATCATCGATCGCAAAGAAAAATCGATCATTCCATCCATGAGAAATCTTTGAATTTATTTTTTCATTATCACCGGTTAATGATTCTTGATTATCGTCACCGTGATCTTCGTTATCGGATGAATCATATTTAAATGGATTCATTTTGTTAAAATCAAATTGAAAGTTTGACTTGCTGTACGATTCTGCTTCAGGTTCATTTACTGAAATCAAGTTTAATATAAAAATATCATATTAGACTGTCACTTCAATTTTATTTGATCAAAATGATCTTAAACTGAAATCTCACCTGTGTTGGTTGGTTCTCTAGCAAAAGTCTTTAATAAACTAAATTCATTATCTTGTTTTAAACTGTCAGCCAGTCTATCAGATACGTTATAGAATACATCCTTCGATACAGGAACAGCTGGTTCCTCATTCTCCGTAACACTGATTTTTCGTTTCTTTTTTTCTGATTTCTTTGGCACAGTGGTTTCAACTGGAACTTCATATTTATAATGATTGTTTTCAGTTGGGTCATATCGTATCATTTGACCCTTTCTAGAAATTGTAACAACATATTTATTTTTCGAAGTGCTTAAAAGTGCGATTTACGAATATCAATAGAGACGCCAAACCTTTTTAAATTTGTTGGAGCATTGCTTTCTGTTCGAGCTTTAATTGGCTTTCCTAAAACATTTTGTAGTATATCTAGTTGCCATTTTTTCTCATCCTCCAAACTAGACTCTACTTTTTCTTGTAGTTCAGATTCGTGTGTTACCTCATCATCATCGATAAAACGCTCATCAAGAGTGAAACGTTTATCGTGTCCCAATTTTGCTTGTAACATCGACAACTAACAAAATTATAGAAAAATAATAATAGCTAAATCATAGTAGAATAATATTAGCATATGATAGTCATAACGAGAACTACAGAATTTATTGATATAAAAAGTAAAATACCTTTTCCTTTGTTTTATTTTTAATCTCAAATTGATTTTCATCCCAGTTAGCTTCAACCTCTTCAGCATCTTCAAACAATAATTTTCTATCTTTTCCATTTTTCTTTGCATCATCCTCTTGGCCTATGTCATCCTTGAAAACGATTTTTTTATTTTGGGCTTTATCCTAAAAACGTTATGACCGATTATTTAAACAACAATAATATTGGAGCATTGCTTGTACAACTATTATACCTACCACAGATTTTAATGCATCTCGAATCATTTGCTCTTTAGCTTTGAAAATTAATTTCTTCTCCTTCAACGATTGTATTCTTTTTTTCTCAGATATAGTCATTTCTTTCTTAGGAATGTCTATAAATACATCATTTACATTATTTTTTTCTGATGATTTAATATCAATCTTGGAACATTTTTCTTTCCAGTTTATATCATCTTCCCAATCTTGATTTATAGGGTCCATATATATATCCTTTACTTTTTCCTCATCATTCTTCCTTTTTTTTAAACTACTAGGAACAAGATCATTCTGTATTTTAATACTGGTAGGAGTTTTCACAGGATTGATTTTCAATTTAATGGGAGCGATTTCAAGAGGTATACTATTCAATGCATTGCTTGTCTCTTTAGATTTTGACACAGCAGCTTCTTGTCGTTCTCTTTGAAGACGTTCAAGGAAACTTTCTTTAGCAATGACAACAGACAAGCTGTTGCCATTCAATGTGACTGTGTTTACATGTTTAAAACCTGAAATAGGGTTCACAATATTAATATGATAATCTATGATATTATATCTATTACTTACAAGCATTGAGATTCTTATCAGTGGCTAGTATCACAACAAAGGCAAATTTGCTTTCACAATTTTCTTCAATATTTTTTTTTTCCTTTATATCCACATTTACCACAGTTCCATAATCTTCAAAGAGACTCTTAACTTCACTCTCATTTACTTCATAAGGTAAATTTTTTAAATAAAGTCTATAACTTTTCTCCATTTTTTATTAATTATGCAAAAAACAGTGTATTCGACCACAATCCGGCCTCACAAAACACGTGGTCGGAACAAGTTGAGGTTATAATTTAGTATGTAACTGTTGAACAGAGGCGACACCAGAACTGTCCGCGGTCAGTCTGAAAATCATATCGAAGAAATCTTTTCAGACCTGAACAGATTTATGTTATATCACAAATTTTAGAAACTCGGAAAGGTGCACAGTCCTATTATCAAACCATCAGTTTGATTAACCGATTAACGCACAGGTAATTTCGAGATTTTTACATAACATATAATGTACCCAATGAGTGCGAGAAAGGCAGCCTCTTGTAGCTATTTAAGTGTATGAGAGAAACGCAGTAAATCCGTAGGGAACAAATTGGCGCGCAATAAGCTGATAAGAACGTTTCCAGAAAGCTTGCTTTAAAACGGTTGAAGTTTGAAACAAGAATGGATTATCATTAGGAAATAAATGTTATAAATAATGTATCTTAGAAGGTACCTTCCTACGTCGAACTGATTAGTCGTACAAGGCGTATAACTAATTAATCCGGATTCTTCATTGGTCAAATTCAATCATCACGACAAAGTTATCTGTCCGATCAGTCACATGATTACTGTTTCTGGCCAATAAGAAATCTCGTTTTCCGAGTTATCCGTCTTGTTCTAGTCCGTTCGATGTGAAGAGGCATCTTGAATGGTCATAAATTTTAAGTGGTAAGAGATATTGGACGATTCAGTTTTTGATGAATTCTTTCGTAAGAGACTTGAAAAAATGAAATAGAAGTAATGTAACAGGCCTAATTCTTCAGTATTTAAAAAATATCTCAATTCTAGAAAGACCGTAACGAATTACCGATTGGCATCCGGGTATGTATACATAGTTCATGCTTACTATATATTTTAGGATTACGTAAAAGCTCTTTAGAAAATCGGTATTTCTAAATACTTCCACAATTAGTTAAATTGCTAATTAACGACAATAACATAATAATGAGATCCTTTTTAAACGCCCAATACGTTCGACACACATAACATAGGAATATCCAACCGAAGTAAATAGTATCCGTCGATACATCATAAAGACGAGTCAGCAACAAATTGGATTACAAGCTCACAGAGGCTTCGGCCTAGAGAAAAGTCGGAAAGTCACGAAGCCCGTTAACTGTTGCCTCTCCTCAGAATTTCATCGTACAGCCAGTGAGTGAGTACGAAAAACGGTTCCCTGAGTAGAAACTGCCCTTTTGCATTCGTCACCGTGTTATGATGTCTGGCCAACGATCGTACGCAATCATCATAGTCAGCATTGTGAATCTAACGGTTCCATAAATCGTATTACGCGCAATTCATTCATCCAGCGCATTCGCGAAGTTCTGAGAAATTAGCGATCTGTTACGTAAACGCATAACTTCTAAAGGAGCGTAATGATTATATAGCGATCGGTAAGTGCTGTCGAGTCTTACCAGTTAGAGTTCAACGAACCGGAATAGTGATAACTTCCGCCAATCGCTAGAAGCTGTACCAGTAACTTCCTGGGGTGAGTGAAATAAGGCGTGCATAGTGGCGAACTTTTTAACTCGATGAAAGTTTTTTCTCAACCTTTCCCGTATCTACGTCAAAGAGTACTTCCTCGAGTACCTTCTTTCACGTCCTATGTGCTTTTTTCATACCTATGAATTGTTGTAAAGGGTACGGATAAGAAAATAAAAATAAGAATACTGAAAAGGAGTAAAATAAAATTAGACATCCGGTGGCAATCTGCGGTAATAAAGTTTGTCGTTGGCCAGCAATGCAAATTCTATGTTCGTATGGTGATAGACGCGGGGGCGAGTTCAGAAGGGAGTTCTAATGGTAATATTGATTTTGGGGTAAGCGCAAGCGCTACGTGATTTTCCTCCCGACAGGGGGGTGCAACTGTTACCATGGATCCCAGTGTACTCGCCGCCATGGATAAGGACGCACTGAAGAAGCAGATTGAGAACATGAAGTATCAAGCTACGATGGAACGGTGGCCTCTCTCCAAGAGTATCGCGGCGTAAGTTCCTTATTAAGCCTTTCTCGATACCTATATACCCATCTCTCTCTTACTCTTATGCACTCCCAACCAAAGAAATTAATCCTCTCCTGACTACCAGTTTCGATAGCTATATCCTCTCGGCGTGCACCTGCTCCGTCGGATGCTTGTAATATAATTATCGACTCTCTGTACCAATGAAACTTGCTACATCGTGACGAAACATTAAAGTGGCAATGGAAAGGAAGAAGTAATGAACCAAGTAAACAGAGTCGAAGGTGTTTGGTGTGGAATGGAGAAATTAAGTAACCAGTGGCCTTTCATAAGATATTTGGATACTTTTAAATAGTCGGACGTGTAGAAAAATGAAATATGAAGAATTACATGAACTACCAAAATAAAGTGGGTTGCCAGTGGCTTTTAAACTGTATATAATTTCTACAAGATCATCAAGTACGACTACTCAAGTTCACGAGTCTTAAGAAATTTCTTATGCGTGTTGAACGGAGAAGGACAGATGGTGCGTTATCGAACGATCTAATGGGAATTTATAAAAAAAAATGGAAAAATTCGCGATCGACATATATCCGGGGACACGCCCAGATATACTTCCATTTTACATACACGCACCTTGACAATATACGCTTACACTTACGTTTACCGCCAAGGTTGAATTACGCTGTCCTATTTCGTACGGCAAACAAGATCTCCTTGGGTAAAGTGAGTGATCTATCACCGACGTTACAGATCGATTCGTTTCGGGGAAAGATAAAGATCCGCTGGCCAGTCTTCCGGGTGGACAGAACAACGTACATAAAGGATACGACGATGAAGAAGTAAAAAGGAAAGACAAAGAGACACATTGTGACAGACCGATTTTGGAATTTTTACGAATATCAGAACTCACTGCTTGAGACAGAAGATTTTCAAGGCTTATTCGGATCCATAAATCGTTTGAAAAATTCGTCTCTACTCTTTCCTTATTTTATTTCCGTCTCTCTCCGTTTGGCGTCCTCGCCACCATTACCACCTGATCCGTATGGATCGATGTGGGCGAAGAAATTGGCAGCGCGCGCCACTGCGGTAAGCGTACTAAGAGCGAAGCTTCGTCGATGGATATAAAAACCATCAATGCTGGATGGAAATTCGAGTGAAAGTTGTAATCGAAAGTGCAATTGAATCTGTAGGCTCTTATCATGATACTTCTTATTGATAAACATCGTCATTGTTACAAAGCAACACCAATGGATTTCCCATACTCTCTTACATTATTTTATCGATACTTTTAATTTGGTTCTCTTTAACGCCTCTCGCTCTCGAGGCCAGAGAGAGTGGTATAAATATTTGAGGCAAGCTGCTTCAACTCTGTAACAACGATGTTTACCTGAAGGTCGAGCCCAGTCTTTACCAGTAGTACTGTTCTGCATGAACTTCCGCTTGTTATAACGGACAATACTACAACGATGCCATCTTCTATGAGGATCTTCACTTTGAGATACTCACCGTACAAATTCTAACCTCTACTTCTCACGGTTTCAATTTCAAATCTCTCATTATCCTCCACAATTGGATTAAAGCGCAAACGTAGGAGCAGGTGTACGACGTGCAGGATCAGGAGCAGGAGCTCAAACGTTTCCTTTCACTTCTGAGCATGTATAAATATATCCAACAAGCGCATGCGCAGTCATAACCTAAATGCACAATATATAAATATAAATTAAGGTACAAGGTTTTGATCAAGGTTACAAATAATTCATACTTAACGTGTAACACTGAAATCTTCTATTATCTCGATTATTGATCTACAATGCTTTTCCTTATCCTCAGGATGCGAGAGTACGTCGAGGAGAATGAGAAGAACGACCCGCTGATTCACGCGCCTGATAAGAAGAACAATCCATGGGCTGAGAAAGGAAAATGCATTATCATGTAAAGGCTTTCGCCACCCACCATGATGTCGATCTATCAGGGCACCAAGAAACAAACGAACAGACACTTTCGAGTCGGAGGTGGCAAAGACACATATGGCCACATATGACACATCAGAGATACATAATACACATATACACAGACACAAATGTTACATGATATCCGGTCGGATCAATCGATTGATTTCAAAAAAGAAATCAAGCGCCAATGAGCCTCGAGTCGATCGGCACCAAATGCCCAAAGAATCGAACGTTAATACTTGGTACGATCGATCGACTGATCCTACTTTAGATCAGAGATCTATTGTTATTTCTTGATCGTGGATCCCCTCGAACATACACCCTATGAGGCTTCCACCTGAATCTATTATCGTTTATATTTGTCACTCGATCACTCGCTCAATCACTCGATCAAACACTCCACCACACGATCACTCATTTTTGTAGCTCGTTAATTGATAGTTACGCTATATCTATTGATACTATTCCATCATAGGAAGTAAACTTTCATATATATTTATCTTTACCACTTTCTTTATCCTGGCTGTGTATCCCGTACATTTTCATCCTCATTACGATTATTGTACTCGCGCGATTTCTTACGAAAATATATAATTATCCTATTGAAGAATTTTTATGTCTCTGATAATATTTACATTGCATCCGTGATTACTGTGCTGATTAGGATAGGACGCTGTAAAACATAGAATTAAAAAAAGGAATAATACTCTCTAAGGGGGGGAGGGGGGGAAGTACGTAGTCATACAGGCAAAGAAAAAGAGGGAGGAAAGTGGTGATCGATTGAGCGTATAAAAATAATTGGAAATCGAATCAATCAATTAACCGGTACCCAGGAAGGAATTCTAGGTACAGGGAAATTGGGTAGTCAGCAAAAAGTTAAGAAGAAACTGTGTGCGATGTCGACAATGACGAAGATAAAGGCATCAACGGTGGTGTTCGGCACGATCAGACAGTAGGAGGAGTTTCTATCTTTGCCGTGAGCTTTGGCTGAGTGCTGTAGTTGTGCTGTAGTTGTGCTGTAGATGTGCTGTGGCTGTACTGAGCTCAGGAAGGTTCGACGGACATTGGTCGCGTGGACGCCGCGTGAATTCTAACCGCGCGCGGTGCATTCGCGCTCCCAGGATTGGCGTTTCACTCTCGCGTTCCCATTTAGCTCCATCGGGATTGGGTATATATATGCGCTACGACCGGGGACATAACGGTGTCTTGACTATAGTTAAAATGAAAGGCACTTAATTGTTGTCTATAATATTGCCGCGTGTACTAAATTTAAGAATGATAGTTTCAGTATTTCCTGAACAGCTGTCAGTGCTAGACAAGTATACGGTGGTCGATCATGTGGTGGATTGTTGATTGAACCGAGACTTTTGTGACTTATCATCAGTTCATAAGTTCAACATTTTGATCATCTGACAACCTTTTACCGAAACATAAGTAGGAATACGAAAAGCAATCATGGTAAGTTAGAAGTTTGGTAATTTCTTTTTTTAATTTAAAAGAAAATATTTAAATTTGCCATTTTTCTAGAAACATTTATTTCAATTGGTCACTGACAACGGTTTGGATCATGTAACGGTGTCTAACATCTAATGCGTTACTTAATAGGTGTCTTATGCCAGTCTAATTTATTATGTAGTTTTGTGAAATCTTTAACGTTGGGTCCTGGCATTTCATAAGAATCAAGTTTATCGTTTACTAACGTCCCTGACAATTGTCCGTAAGAGAAATTGTTCGTACGTCCAGGTGTTTCTATTAATTGAGGCGAAATGGATATAGCATTTACGAAATCTTATTACCGGCGCTGTGTTACGAGAATGATTTCTATCAATTTCCGGTGTCAAACTATGGCGCGGCAAGTCGAACAACGTTTAGGATTGTGTCGAAACCCGTCGAACATGTTGAAACGCATGGAAACGTGTCTGCGTTTCGCACCCGCTCTCCGCGCCAGTATTTACAAGCAGGTTCGCCTTCCCTCTCACTTTCATACGGTAACCTTATATTCGGCAAGGCTTCGCTCTGTCTCCATCCAAGGAACAACTTCGTCACGTAACTCTCCGTCTGAAGTAACGACGATCTAACGAAGCCCTAAAGATTATTTCTGGAGTCGAGTTTACCAGGCTCGTCTTACGTCTGACCATCAGATTTTCATAACATCCGGTAAAAGATCCCTTAAAAATCCATCCTGCAGCCGAGTCCACATTCACTGAGCACGTACAAATCTTTGAAAACTCCTTAGGACTGTATCAGATAAGTTCATCAGATGCACACGTACCTGACTTCTTCGACCCTGGTGTCTCTGTTCACCGACGGCCACATCTTTCCAACATATTCATATATATAATTATGCAATGGGTACAACAAAAAATTAAAAGAGTAACGTAGAACGAGCTGAACCGTACAGAGGTAGAAGCTTGACGTATTATAGATGCAGAATGGCATATGAGTTCGGACGACCAGGTCGCCAGCGAATGCGAGGACGACGACAAGAACCAGGTGTCTCAATGTCAGAGAACGGCACGATGGAGGTTAGCTGCTGCTGGCTTATTAAGCTCAGCTTGGCGTCTCTGGTGTCGCAGGAGTAGTACCGAGACTCTGCGATTGATATTAGAAAGCTGTCTAGAGCCCAAGAAGAAGGAACCTGTATGGCAGCGTAAGAGAGAGGCAAGAGTTGAGGGCAGTAAGCAGTACAGCAGGACGGTGCAACAAGTCCACGGATCACTTGCGAATCGTGAAAGAGTTTCTCGGCGAGGAGTCTCGCTCAAGAGCGAAACGATGCCAGCTTTTTGGAACGGGAGTAGTAGGTACAAGTACACAGCGTGCAGCATGAACGTCTCCGTGACGGCGGGCCAGGTTATAAATGTAACGACGGCTGAAAGGAAAGCTAAACTCAGTACGCGGTGGGAAATGCGAACAGCGGTTTACGGTACTTTCAAGAGTGTGTATATGTATACAAAAGTAGCATTTCTTGCCATGTATAGGCGTGGTCCGCGATTGTTCCTGGGCCGCGATATTACGACTTTTGAATACCAGACCAAAGGCTACCAATTAGTATCAGTATAAAATATAGTCATCACCCAGTAGCTCCACGAGATCCTGGCTATGGGTGGTTGCTCTCCTTGTTGACTCTCTAATTACGCCACCTGAATAAAGGATATCCTGATCAAGGATGGCGCCGCGACGCTTCTGCTTGTAACAGATCCACGGTAGTCGCGCGACTTCGTGGTTCAATGGAGATGCTCGTGTCAGGACTAACGGATCCTTTTCTTCTTACGTTCTTTCGTTACGTTCCTCTGTTTCTTTATTGTGGATCCTCCACGAGTTCCTCCAGGGCAGTCACGGCGCCGCCAGTGCGATGACGCGCAATGAGGCGCGGTGAGCCGCAGCAAAACCAGGAAGAGCTGTCGATGGAAGTGAAATTTTTACGGATGGTCGCGTGTCGCACTTTACATCCAAATTATGGGATACCTCTATCGGGGTCCTACTCCTCAGTGCTTGGTTACTCGGTGGGCCAGCACTCGGGTAAGTCTCGTCGTGTCGTTATTCAGCCAACTGAGAAAGAGAAGGTGCAATTATGTTAGCGAGTCACGGATAGTTGGTTGGCTATACTAGAGTCGTACGGCAATGTGCCTACTGGGTACGCTAGAAATCTCAGGGCCTACTCTCTATCTACCTAGTACAGTAATGGCGGATAGAATAAAAATTACACGTTGTACATATTTCTATATGTATATATGCATACGTATATCATAAGCCACACTCTGCTTAGACTGTCTTATTACTACCTCGTTCTACCTACCTACCCACATAGCTAACCAACTGCCTCAGCCAGTGCAGTAACCGTAAGCTGGTAGCTCCATGGTTACAGCTCCGTACTGCATCGTAAAGCAATGACTCCAATCCGCAAATGCATTCATGCACCGGGTACAATGCACTCGAGTTGCGAATCCGCCAGCGCCGCCAATGCAAACCAATCGATGCTGAATATATACTCTGTTAGTGGAAAGATCAGGGAAGTAGATATACCTATGTGTGTGTGTACATATATATATATAGACCATCAAGCAGACTTTTCAATAGACAGATAATTTCACAAGAAACAAAGAGCCCTGAGGTCAACAGTACTTTGCAACGCATTTGCATTTTCAGTATCAGATTTACTTCATCTTAGCCAACGTTTAATGTTTGTCATCATTACATGCCTTCACAATAGAATTCAAATGACTGTTGCGTTATGAAAGTCTGTATCTGTGAGTGACCATATTTGTTTATCTGTTACGATAACTTACGTCTCTCCGAGTCGTTTAGGCTCCTTTAGGGTCCCTCGGACTCGACAATCACGGCCCGTGCCGACAGTCGAGTAATATTTTCAAGTTATTTGCCGTTCTCCATTGTCGCTCGTGACACAAGGCCCCGATAGCACCACGACTCCCCGCCCCATTACTACCACAGAGATCTATCTGCAGCTCGTAATTCTTTGAAAAAAAAAAGAAAAAAGAACCGCAAGCACTTTCGCCATTTATTCCTGCCCTGTCGTCGCGACGACTCGACTGCTTGAGTATGGCGGCAACCGACGATCAGTAAATACTCATTTAAACAGAACTAATGGCTTCGACTTGCAGTGGTATAATCATGGTAGCTTAAGTGAATAATAAATTCGAGACATTAGGAAGAAAGTACTCATTGTTTACCTGGTACTGATGTCTTCTGCAAAATTGTCCTTTTCTATATAACAAGTCGATAGCGTGATGACTTTCAATAATGGTAATTTAGATTTTGTAATGATCTTTCTTATGTTATGTTATCAATCATAATCATCTGCCTATTTGTAAAAGAAATTCCAGTTGAAATATAATTCACTCGATTTTTATTTGTACTTCAGGTGTCACTTAGCGCGAGCTCAAGAGTAATTTGTCTGGCTCTACTCCTCGTGAGTTTGTCGAACCATTCTGAAGGTAAACAAACTTATATCTATTTCATCACGTAGACTATCTTTTTGAGGCTTATATATATATATATATATACATATGTACGTATTAAATGGTGCCATTGGACAGGTGCGAGAAAGAGATTTCGTCGACCCACAACATCCAGTCCAGCGCTTTCCAGCGACCAGGAAGTCTCGGCGAGTGTGAACAGATTTAAAGTATCTCGCAACAGAGTAGCTAATAAAAGTACCAAGAATGAAGTACAGCCTGCCAAGACAAACAATTACAAGGTATAAATAGGATTGTTCGCGAGGAAGATTTATCTTGGTGCATATACATATAATCTAGGTGTAAAAATGTACAAGACCCTAACCGACCTTTCAGATTGTCTGCTACTACACGAACTGGTCGCAGTACCGCACGAAGATTGGAAAGTTCATGCCGGAGGACATTCAGCCTGATCTCTGCACCCATATTATATTCGCCTTTGGTTGGCTCAAGAAGAACAAACTCACTAGCTTTGAATCGAACGACGAGACTAAGGATGGCAAGGTCGGCCTCTATGAAAGGATAATGACCCTTAAAAAAGCGAATCCTTCGCTCAAAGTACTATTAGCTATAGGTACGTCAAGAACTTTCTAGAAACTCAATGAGAATTATAAATCAGTGGATGAATTGTCATCGAGTGCCGTTATCATCTTGGATTCTTGCAGGTGGTTGGTCCTTTGGAACTCAGAAATTCAAGGACATGTCATCCTCGCGCTATGCACGTCAGACGTTTGTCTACAGTGCTATACCTTATTTAAGAGACAGGAACTTTGATGGTTTGGATATTGATTGGGAGTATCCTAAGGGAAGTGACGATAAGAAGAATTATGTACTACTTCTTAAAGGTAGATGAAGCTTTTAATTTGATAAATTGTATTGTTTATAAGAAATAGTAATAAAAGTTACTCCTTTGTACCTATAGAGTTGCGGGAAGCTTTTGAAGCGGAAGCTCAAGAACGTAAGAAGCCACGATTATTACTGACTGCAGCAGTTCCAGTTGGTCCTGACAATATCAAGAGTGGTTACGACGTTCCTGCTGTCTCTAGGTCGGTCAACAATAAGAAGTTATAAAAATATACTTTCACCTTTTATATTACGTATTTCACTTACGTAAGGATGTCCATAGCTATCTGGACTTCATCAATGTTATGGCCTACGACTTCCATGGTAAATGGGAACGAGAGACTGGACACAATGCACCGCTCTACGCTTCTTCTTTGGATTCTGAATGGCAGAAACAGCTCAGTGTTGACAATGCGGCTAATATATGGGTACGACTCGGTGCTCCCAAAGAGAAGCTCATCATTGGCATGCCCACATATGGCCGATCATTCACGCTGTCCAATCCATCAAATTATGGGGTCCATGCAGCTGCCAGTGGTGGTGGTAAAGCTGGAGAGTACACCAAAGAGTCAGGATTTGTTGCCTACTACGAGGTGAATATTTTTCGATATTATTCCAGATTGTTAAATTTTGTTGATAACCTGATAGATCATAACTGACCACTGTCCAGGTCTGCGAAATGCTCCTCAACGGCGCAGCATATGTGTGGGATGACGAGATGAAAGTGCCTTATCTTGTTCACAATGATCAGTGGGTCGGATTTGATGATGAACGTTCCATTCGTAACAAGATGCACTGGATCAAAGATAAAGGATATGGTGGTGCTATGGCGTGGACTGTTGATATGGATGACTTCAACGGTACCATATGTGGTGGAAATATTAAGTATCCATTAATTGGTGCCATGAGGTAAATTTAAATAATTAGATGTACCTTTGGTTTAGTAAATATGGTCCATGATTTTTAGAAGTGTTATTTCAACATTTTTAGGGAGGAATTGAATGGAATTTCACGAGGAAGCAATGCAAAGGATGTTGACTGGAGTGCTGTGGCTTCTACGATCACTGAAATTGTTGTGAAGAAACCAGAACCTTATAAAATCGCAGTTTCCGATGTACTGAGCAAGGCAAAAAAAGTGCAAAAACCTACACTAATCGTCGGCAGCGCCAATACTCGTGGTATGCAATAAGTATTATTGAAATAAAAATATACAATTCTATTGTATTCTGCTATAACTTTATATTTACGTTAAATACTTTTTTTTGTATTTAAAGAGAGACCAGCGCAAACCATCTGCTACCTGACCAACTGGTCTTACAAGAGGCCCGGTGCTGGAAAATTCCTACCAGAAGATATTGATCCGACTTTGTGCAGTCACATTATATACGCCTTCGCCACCCTGAAGGATCATCTCCTTAGCGAGGGTAGAGATAAGGATGGAGAGATGTATGAAAGAGTGATAGCACTTCGTGAGAAAAATCCTGACGTCAAGGTACGAAATGCCTAAATGAGATGTTTCTTCTTTTAGAAATTATAATAAATTATACAACGGTATTGCATTAGGTTTTACTAGCAATCGGTGGTTGGGCCTTCGGATCAAAACCATTCAAAGAACTCACTAGCAACACTTTCCGCATGAACCAGTTCGTTTACGAGGCTATTGACTTCCTTCGCGATTACAAGTTCGATGGACTCGACGTCGACTGGGAGTATCCCAGGTAAGTTATTACCTAAGAATCCAGTACATGACTTTCCAATGACAACGCATCTTCTTTATTATTATAGAGGAGCAGACGACCGTACAGCCTATGTAAATCTGCTGAAGGAACTGAGACTCGCTTTTGAAGGTGAAGCCCAAAGTTCCGGATTGCCGAAGTTGTTATTGTCAGCTGCAGTCCCAGCAAGTTTCGAGGCCATAGCCGCTGGATATGACGTACCGGAGATATCCAAATACCTGGACTTCATCAACGTGATGACCTACGATTTCCATGGCCAATGGGAAAGACAAGTTGGTCACAACAGTCCTCTTTTCCCTTTGGAAAGTGCCACTAGCTACCAGAAGAAGCTCACTGTTGTAAGTCCTTTGTTTTCATATCCGAATTTACTTCTTAAAGGATGTTTAATACTCATAAAAATAATTATTACAGGATTACAGTGCCCGTGAGTGGGTCAAACAAGGCGCACCCAAGGAAAAGCTCATGATCGGTATGCCCACTTATGGTAGATCGTTCACTCTTGTTGATAAGGACAAATTTGACATTGGCGCACCAGCTTCCGGTGGTGGTACTGCTGGAAACTTTACCAACGAAGCAGGTTTCCTTTCTTACTATGAGGTACACATATCTATACCTTACTAAACTTTCTCATTGTCTCATTAAATGTCAACATGATACTATTCGATTTCTTCTTTACCTTCCAGGTGTGCACTTTCCTCAACGATGACAACACTACACTTGTGTGGGACAGTGAGCAACAGGTTCCATTCGCCTATTGTAACGACCAGTGGGTAGGATTCGACGATGAGAGAAGTCTTGTGAACAAGGTGCGTTTATCCAAAGCCAAACCAAAATTAATAAATAAAACATCAAGCAGAAAGTAACGAGTCCAAATAAAATTATATAATAACTTTTACTTCAATTCCTTTAGATGACATGGCTGAAGGAGGAAGGTTTCGGTGGCATAATGGTTTGGTCAATAGATATGGACGACTTCAAAGGTACCTGTGGTACTGGCAAATATCCTCTTATCAAAGCAATGAAAAAGGAACTGCTTGATTACACTGTAAAGCTTGAATACGATGGTCCGTATGAAAGTAATTTAAGAAATGGAAAGTACACCACCAAGGACCGTAAGTATTTACCATACGACCCTTTTGGATCTTCATGCTGAGATGATTCAATTTTTTTCTTATTATCAATATAGCGAATGAGGTAACCTGCGACGAAGAGGACAATCATATATCGTACCATCCAGATAAAAATGATTGCACGATGTACTACATGTGCGAAGGAGAACGCAAACATCATATGCCCTGTCCTGTAAATCTGGTGTTCAATCCAAATGAGAATGTATGTGATTGGCCTGAGAACGTTGAGGGATGTCTGCAGCATACTCAAGCTCCACCTGTATAATTATTTCAATCGCATTAAGAACAAAAAAAGAACTTGTATAAAAAGAACGATAGGAAATAATAATTTACAAATACATTTTTATATCTGTCCGTCGTTGTCCCTCGATACGTAATTATTAAGTATTATTATAATACGTTAAAACTTGTTTGCTTGTTTTTTATTGTTCATCCATTTGTTGCTAATATTCTTTGCCTTCCCACCTTTGAAGGTAGTGTTGATAATACTTGACTTACTAGAAAAACAACCACGATGTATAGAAGCGAGACAGGATAACATCCATAACTCGCTGAACTCAATGCAGATGCTTGACAGGCTGTGTGTGGTGTACCTAAAGTTAGAAGAACTTTGTCTGAGGAATAGGAAGTTGTGGTTTCTGTGCAGACGGCTCTTCCAGCAATACTGCGCAATTGTCTTGCATCTGATTGTGATGCCGTGTGTATCTGACGTGATTCCCGGAGCCACCTTCGTAGCCAAAGACTCAGCCAAGCGATCTCACAATCGCATTCTAGTGGATTTCCGGAAACTTGTAGACCACCTGAAAATTCCAGATTATTTTATGGCTTCTAAAAATTATATCGATCGATGCCGTTCAACCAGAGGAGATTGTTAGTACCTGCAACCATGTTTGTCCCTACAGCTTCCCAGGAGAGATTCCCGTAGATGATGGACGGACTTAGTTCGTTTATGTTATTATCTCTCAGATCAAGAGTCAATTGCGAGAGTCGTTTTGTTAACGGTAAAAATATATCTGATTGGAATCGCTGAACTCGCGTGTCTCGAATCCTCAGGATGAAGTCGCCACCTTCGATCGATGAGAATGCCTCAGAGGAAATGGTCTCCAAATCGTGGCCAGTTATGGTTAGCTCTTTGATATGTTTTGAGAAGACGTTTTGAAGTTGATATTTGAGCAAATGCTCGCTCACTTGAATTTCTACCGTACGTAGTGGCAAGTCACTCAATAAATATCGAAGATGAAATCCGTCAGCTTGGGGCCATGTTTGGATCTGTAAATGTTTCAGGTAATACAGTTCGCGTAGAGAGTCCTTGTCTACAGATTTCATCTTGTTTAGGTTTTTCAAGTTAAGTCGGTCTAGTCTCGGAAACCCGGAGAAACTTTCCTTCGTCAGTTCCTGTAAAGAAAAATATTTATATTTAACCTAATAAAATAAGTTGATTGAAATAAAAAATGAGATAAACGAAAAATCACCTCTATAGCATTTCCAGATATGTCAAGCTCTCTGAGAAAATTCAGTTTCAGTATTGGTACAGCAGACAAGCTGTTATTTACAAGTAAAAGAACTTTCAGCTGATCAAGATATTGAAAATCACTATCTGATATAGAATGTATATTGTTCGACGACACGTCAAGGAGGGTCAGCTGATTCAGAGGTAGCACGGGCATCCTCCTCAAGGTACAATTGGCGAGATAAAGTTGCCGCAGGTCAGGCAAGTAATGGAAGAGTTCCTTGAAATTGGCTTGTAGACTATTGTGCGTCATGTTCAGAACAAGAAGTTTGCCCAGTGCGACAAAAGAGTTGTCTGGCAATATCGTAATGCGATTTCGTGCCAGGTTCAAGGAAGTCAATAAAGAAGTGGGAAACGCAGTGGGGTCCAGCTGATCTATGAGGTTGTCAGCTAGATTTAGATCCCTCAGAGTGTACCCAAGTTCAGCAAAAGCCACCGAGGGAACTGCTATCAGTCTATTGTGACTCAGATCCAAGATCTCCACCCGGGTACCCTCAAATACATTCTGCAGGAGGGAACGAATCTCGTTGCGGGACAGATCCAAGACCCGCAAGTTCTTCAGGTAGCGAAATTGTTCCATAGCCAATTGGTTAATACCATTACCAGCTAGATCCAACTGCTGAAGATGCTCCAATCCATTGAACGCTTGTTTTCTGATGGACTTTAGTCTATTGCTTCTCAAATTTAAACTCTCTAGTCGTGCCAGAGCAAAAGTGTCAGGTTCCAAACTCGTTAAACGATTATTGCGCAGATCAATTGTCCTTAGATTCGGTGTGCCTTTGAAGACGTCCCTAACTAAATGAGTAATGTTGTTGAACGCAAGATCAAGATGTGTCAGATTGTTAATAGAACCTGGATTTATTGTATTTATTGCGTTGTAGGAAACGTTTAGACTGAAGTCTGAACATCCGCTATCACTTATTGACTCCAAGTCGAGAACTGACAGTTTATTAAATTCCAGGTGCAGGAACTGAAGATTATTCAGCTGCTGAAATGCCTTTTTCTCCATTCGAGTGATCTTGTTATATGCCAGTGAAAGCGTCAAGAGCTTAGGACAATCCCTGATACATTTAGCTGCTATGACTTGTATACGATTTCCTGTGAAGTCAAGGGATCTCAGCTCGGTCAATTTATGAAATGTATCCCCAGGTATACTCTCGAGGAAGTTGTAGCCAAGCTTAACGTCACGTAGCTCCGAATGGATGCTTGAGAGGAATACCTGCTCAGGAATATAGTGAAGTCTATTAGACTCTAGATTGAGGTACCTGAGCTTCTGGAGTGAATAAAAGGCACTCGCGTCGACTGTTTGGAAATTGTTATTGTCAAGAACCAGCCAGAGGAGATTAGTGAGTGGCTTAATTGCAAGCTGAGGAAAAATATCCGTGGCAAAGGCGAAGCTCAATTCAAGAATCTCTAAGGTCTCCTCAATACCGAGAAAGGCGTCGTCGTCGAGTTCCGTTAGATGATTGAATGACAGACTGAGTTCCTTCAGTTCACTCGCACCCTTAAACGTCTCAGATTTTAATTTGGTTATAAGATTATTCCGTAGAAGAAGAATCTCCAGGCTTTCAGCCCACTCAAATTCACCAGGTTCAATGTTTTGTATCTTATTGTATCCCAAGTTGAGGTGTAACAGTTGGTGACATCGCTCCAGGGCGTCCACCGGGACCTGCCTCAAGTTGTTTGTAGCTACTGATAGAGCTTTCAAAATCTCAGCAAACTCGCGAAAGTTCTCCGAGGTCATATTGTCGATGTTGTTGTTCGCCAAATAAAGATAGGATATCCTCTCCATACCTTCTATAGCCTCGGGCACGACAGTCAGTTCGTTGTTCTCCAGATTGAGATACTCGAGACTCTCCTCGAGACCACGGAAAGTGTTTTCATCCACTGATTGAATTCCATTCGAAGAGAGATGTATTCTGCGTACCCTGAGACCAGTGAACATGTCAGCTGGCAACTTAGATAGTTTATTACTAGCCAAGTTAAAGTCTCTAACATGCAGAGTATAATTAGAGTAACTCGGACTGGCGATACTCTCGATAAAATTTTCACTGAGATCCAATAATTCCACGTTAGGATTACGAAAAATTGGTAACTCCAGGTGCCTGATATTGTTTCCTCGTAAATATAGCCAATTCAGGGCAGGTAGATCACCAAGACTCGTTGGAAATGATTTGAGCAAATTGTTATTCAGACTTAGGGTATGTATGCTCGGTGGCAGACACGATTCGCGTATCATCTGCAAATTGTTATTGTCCAGATTGAACCATACGAGTGATTTAAAATTCTCAAAACTCTTGGGGATCTCGTTGATAAAGTTTTCACCGAAGAATGCACTGGCCAGGGTGTTCCTGGCGTGACCCCAATCTCCCTCGAGCGTCGTCAAACGGTTACTGAAAACCGGAAGTACGTCAGACTTTAGAAATCAATAAAAAAATCCTCTTCAACTCACCTATGCATATTGAGCCAGTTGAGCCTCCTCAAGCTTTGAAAAGCTCTGAATGGTATTTCCTCCAAGGTATTGTAACTCAGGTCAAGAGAACGCAAGCTCTCGGCCACTCCGCTGTGTAAAAAGTAGACAATAGCGAATTAAAAGAAAGAACATTTTTAATACTCAATAAAATTATATAACTTACAGAAGAGATTTATCAGCAATACTAGTTAGTCTATTGCTCATAAGTCCAAAAGCTTCGACAGAGGAGCCGGCTAATGCGTCGTTCTCAAGAAGCTGCATGCCCGATCCGACGATATCCAGCTGTGCCACGTAGCTTACAGATATTTCTAAAATTGAGAAACTATATTATTCACTGGACCTTCTTCGAATCATGATAACACAGACTTACCAGGAAACCTGGCGAATGGTACGCCCATACAGCTGATATCCATCTTCGTATATTCTGTATCATCCTGCACCCAGCATAGGCACATTGTGTTGAAGGTACATGGAACATTGTGGCAATCGAGGATCCCAATTCTCAGTACGATTAGGAATAACAAAGGTGCATTAAAATGCATGTCGAGACGAAGGAGGTAGCGTCAAACGTGTCAGATTATTTGAATATGAGTTCCGATACTCTTAAAAGAGTGTCTCCGAGGAATTCAACGAATCCTCAGTCGAGGAACTTAATTCAGGAGTCGTTGAACCTTTTTCAGTCAATTTTTGTACACACGTCAAATCCATTTTTGATCCCCCACAAGAATTCCGTGCTCTCTACCTGCCCGTCCTGGGGAATACAGAGTCAGGAACCTCAACCAGACAAGGCCTGATATTCACTGACGCTGATCGAAAAGCCACAAGTAAGGCGCAGGCGCTAAGCCACATATGGATTCTGATTATCCAATGAATTCTATGTTTTTCCGGTGCAATAGAACGTGCGTTCTTAAACCGATAGTCGATACTCGCCGAAGTGATTATCAATTATCAAACTACAGGTTATCACTAGATGACTGATTTACCAACAGTAGATTAAAAATTCAAACTCTATTTTTTTACAGAAGTTGAACAATTGATCAAATCAATATCTGATTCAAGGCTTCAATTTTTAGATTCCAGTCTTTTACATAAATCCATGTGATTCTGTACGTTCTGGTAATGTGTAGGAATCAATACTGGGACAATAATTAAAATTTAGAGTTATATGCAAAATAAGCATATTGGAATGAAAAATGTCCAGGTGTCTATCTAGCAATACCTATAAGATTCTATTTCAAGGTCGCCGCCTTCGTGAGATCTCTCCATCTATCTTAGTCTCTCTTGCTTTCCGTGCACAGCCCACGGATACTGTCATGATTGCTATTTGACTATGAATAGTTCCTGCCAAATTTCTGTCTATACCTACACAGATTTCTAGCTTGAGATTAATAGCAAAGTCCTTGTATAGAAAAATGAAATGGATACACATTCCTACATACAACTTGTCCTTTTCCGATTTAAAAATAGTTAATGGAATATTAATTTCCTTCACTATTTATTGCTAAGCATATGAAAGTGAAGAAAAATTACCATTGTATTATAAATATCAGAATCAGCCTATTTGTAATTTAACGAGTGTCGGATATAGCCCAAAACCTTCAATAAAATCGTAACAGATCGTAATACAAAAGACTTCTTAATAGTGTGGTATAAAACGGGAACATAAGGTAAAGAACAATTGATCTAAACATAAGAAACGGTTATAAAAATTAATTGCATATATAATCGATTTTATATTCATTTGTCATGAATAAATCTAATTATTTGTAAATAAATGTATGTGCATCTTATGTTAACACGGTTAATAAGCCAAGATGTAAGATTGCATAATAGTCAAGTACCGTACTGATTCTCCCTAACGAAGTATAATCTTATTCCCGGAGGAAGGAAGGTCTGTACTCGCATCTCACCAATAATGTAACCCTCTCTCGTTTCATCTTAGGACAATCGAATCGCTCTCGAAAAGTGAAAGGAATTGTATCAGACAACACGCGCTCCTGGAACACCTTGGATAATCCGCCATATTGGTCCGGCATTACAACCCTGGGTCCACTTAAGGGTAAAACAAAGAAGATGTAGTACACACGAATTCCCAACAAGAAGTAAATTAAATTATAGAAAAAGGACGAGTCGGTAATAAATTATGAAATATATTGATGAAAAAACGAAAGTAGCTCCTATTAAATACCAACTAACACTTTTCAGCTCTGAGAAATGACAAATAGAAAATAATTTTCCTAAGGCTAATTCTCTGAAATGAGGTAAACGATACGACTGCCCGAGAGAAGACAAGGTTCCCTCGATACCATGTACTGTCAAAAAGTGAAAGGTTCCCTATCCCCACGCAGAATCTAGATTCCCCTACAGAAACCGAACAACCCGTATCCCTACCAGAAGGTGCGAGGTGCGTGCAGAAAGTAGCATAAGCACATTTCCATTATGAGTTTTCAGTGCGGTGGTTGAGCCAGTTGGTGGAGTCGTGAGACCGGTTGACAGTGATAAAATCAAAACCTAAAAAAGGTTCATCCCCAAGTATCAAATCAATCCCGATAACGCTTTCGCGGTTTGTTATCCTAAGGCACTTCGATTGGCGATCAAAGATGCGCAAACGCGTACACGCGTTTGCACGTTAACAAGTCGTCTCCCTACTTCTGTGTTTATTTTCATGAATCGTCGTGCTTCTCATTCTCGACAAGAATTCATTATCCATCAGAACAATAACAAAGGATCACGTGAGACCAAGAGCAACCTGGTATCACCGACATGGCTGACCCCGGTGCAAGAAGAGCAGAAGAGAGCACGATCAGCTCCATGGAGGAAGAGTGTCTTATCGAAAGAAGAAGAACGGCCACTCTTAAAGAGTGCTCCGAAATTCTGCATAGGGATGGCGTCATAAGGTATAACCGAGACACTTTCAGAAGACTCTTTCAGGACGAGGTAAAGTATATATTCTCCCTGGTGTCATTAAAGAGCTTTTACTGTATAACGTATCATCGTACCGATGTGTAGATCGTCCGTCATACGATCGAGGGCGATCCAAATGATTCAGGGGCATGCAAGGTGGGCGATAGCCTCAGGCGAAGACCTTGCGCCTCGAGCAATCCTGAAAGCAGCCTCGATCACAACGATCTGAACAGTACACTATTAAATATTGATAATATAATGATTCTTGATCGATCAATGATAAAATCAATACGGCTTGTAAGACACTGAAGTCAAGAGTCACGTTATATGAGTCGGTATGACGAGAATATTTAGAAAATATTTAAAAAAAAATGATATTGGACAGCTTGCACAAATAAATTGAACCGTATTTAAGAAAATGTATTATATGCAATTCGATTAAGAAAAGGAAGTAATGAAATTTCATAGCACTTAGAGGAATCGAAATTATACAAAATGAAAGCAAGGCAACGAATGGTGCGCACGAGAAAGGGCGCAAACCACACGTAGATTGGCCACTGCTTCTGGCATTGACCTGTTTTTTAATGATCACACGTAAAAAACATGTGACACGCGATGATTATAGCGAGACGTTGTTATAGGATTAAAATATAATTGATAATCGGTTACATGCGAAATCATATGTGTATGTATTATGTCAGTAGATAATTAGGGCTTCTTATTTCTCTTTAGGTATTCCTTGAGAAATTCTTCATACTCTTCGACCAGGACAGAGACGATCACCTGGTGCAAGATGAATGGATTGAATTCCTCAAGGAAAGACTCACGTAAGTTTTGGACCCATTTACAGAATTGTGTATATCGATTAGATAGCTGTATCGATAAATGATTGTTTTTCAGTTTGAAGAAGTCATTAAATATTCCATTTTTTTCTCACAGAAACGAGAAACAGGTAGATTTCATAGATCAGATAGAAAGCGTCGCCTATGTCTTGTGTGGAGAAGAACCGGTTAATTTAGTGACCTTTCAGCAGATATTCCGTGCGAAGGGGGTAAGTCTATCTACTTAAAAGAATATTAAACACTTAATTATAGTTAATCAATATTGGCGCAAGTGGTTTTAAGAATCAACCTGCAATATCACTATAGAATGTTACGTACTCGAAATTAAAGGCAAATCAAAACTACCCGCATGAATAAGAAATAATCAACTATGAAAATTAAGTGTTACTTTGTACGTTATAATTTACCATTACAATTTGCATATGTCCCAACATCTTACGAAATTATAATTGTAATACTATAGTTACCGATATTGCAAAATCCTACTGTATTGTCCTTATTGCCAGGCGGTTAATCCAGCGCCAGAGGCTTGTTATTATATGATTCTTCAAATATTCATTACAATTCTCAGGTGGTCGACAAACTTTATCGTTTGATAGACCAAGAAAACACAGGATCCGTGAGCACAGTGCAAGTGATGGAATTCATAGCTAGTATCAGTAATACCAGGTATCTATAATGGGACAATAAAAATAGTTCTGCGAAGTAATTCATGTTCTTAGTACTCGTTTTTTAATAAATAATATCGCTTCAGACCACGTGCTGGCTTCGATAAAGGCAATCTGGAAAGGCTAGAGAAGATCTTCAAGCAAACGGTGGGAAACGAGCGCGAAATTCGCCGTGAAGAATTCGAAAAAATAGTCATCTCAAAAAATGTAGGTGGGACATTATTTTATCATTGTATATGGATATATACAAATAGAGATTATGTCTTACATGTATGTTTCAGCCCTTCTTCACGGAGAGGGTCTTCCAAATATTCGACAAAGACAATTCCGGGACCATATCACTTCAAGAGTTCTTGGACTCCATGCACCAATTTGCTGGAAAGACATCCGATGACAAGATAAAGTTCCTCTTCAAGGTGTATGACATAGATGGTAAGACTGATGGAAGGGAGAATAAAGTCTCTTCAGTATTGAAAATCTTGAATATTGATCTGATCATGATCTTCATCTGGTCCACAGGAGATGGTCTGATCCAGCATCGTGAACTTCAGCATGTAATGCGAGCGTGTATGGAAGAGAATGGAATGAACTTCAGTGAAGAGCAAATTGAAGATTTAACTATAGCACTCTTCGAGGATGCTGACCAGGGTAACAGAGGCGCAATTACGTTCGAGGCCCTGAAGAGACAGCTGGAAAAGCACGATGGGCTCCTGGAGAACTTGTCCATTAGGTGAGTATAAGATTCTATAAAAAGAAAAAAAAGGAATATATTTTTATATGGAAATTACAGTATAGATCGTTGGCTGGTACCACCAAAGGCTGAACCTGCAAAGCAATCGTGTCTTCGCGTTATCAGACGCTTGAGACCTTATCAGCTGACGAAACCCTACATGAAGAATCATTACGTCTACATCAGCTTTCTGTCAGTGTTTCTTCTCATTAATGTCGCACTATTCGTGTCACGAGCCTTTCAGTATCGACACTCTAATGGCTATGTGATACTAGCACGTGCTTGTGGTAATATACATTCCTTTCTTCATTATATTTTAAAAATAAAATTTAGAACACAAGTTTTTTGTGTTCAGGACAGTGCCTCAATTTTGACTGCACATTTATCCTTGTGCTGATGCTGCGCCAGTGTATAACGTTCCTACGTACGCACGGATTTAGTTCTGTTCTTCCTTTGGATCAACATATATATCTTCATAAACTTACTGGTGTTCTTATTGGCATTTTTAGTACAGTTCATACACTCATGCATCTTCTCAATTTTAGTGAGTATTTTTCATCCTACTTCACGATCCATTGAATGGAAATTAAATTCTTTTTCTTCCGTTCTCACAGGTACAGTCGTTATATATGATCCACAATTGAATAAAGAAAATTATACTTTGACTGAATGGCTGGCCACCAGTAAGCCTGGATTGTTTGGATTGGTACCTGGTGGTGCTAATCCAACTGGTATTGCATTGATTATCATTTTAGCCGTGATGACATTATGCTCGATGCCATTTGTCAGACGTGGCGGATGTTTTGAGGTGATTAAATATAGCGGGTGTTGATTTAATCTTGAGAATTATAAAATTAATGAGATGTTTATGAGAATCTTGCAGATCTTCTACTGGTCACATCTTCTCTATGTGCCATTCTGGCTTCTGACTATTTTCCATGGGCCTAATTTCTGGAAATGGTTCGTTGGACCCGGAGTTATCTACATGGTGGAACGTATTCGTCGATTAATCTGGCTACGGTCTCAACGTGGTAAGACATATATTAGTTCCGGTTTGCTGCTTCCTTCCAAGGTGACTCATCTTGTAATCAAGAGGCCGCAACACTTTGACTTCTGTCCTGGGGATTATGTCTTTGTGAATATCCCGGAGATCGCACGTTACGAGTGGCACCCGTTCACCATTAGTAGCGCACCAGAACAGGAAGGTCAGTCATTGAAATCTAGAAGTTGGATATAATTATGTTATTTTCAAATTTGAGTAATCGTAATAATAAATATCATTTAGATTATATGTGGCTCCATATACGTGCTGTGGGCGAATGGACCAATAGTCTCTATTCATATTTTGAACGGGAGCAGATGAGACTTCACAGAGGTGAAGTTGCTCCAATAGAAGCTTGTACTTCGGACAGTGCCAGGACGAAGTATACTCCAAGCCCGTGAGTATCAAAATATAAATTTCAGAAAATCAATCCATCATTCTCGACTTCCTTACATATTTTTTCATGATTAGGCTATCTGCTAGGCCGGTATTCGCAATAGAAAAAGATGCATCCTCCAAGTCTTTAGAGGTTCCACGTGGTTTTGACAATCCTCGCTTCATACCGGATCTGGATATGTCACCAAGTCCGAATTCAGTGCGTAGTTACGGGTCAGCACCGTCGAGTGAACGTAAGTAATCTAGATTGAATTATTATGCTTCCGGTTAATTCATATTTTTCTTTTAGGTCCAATGGATGTTGCCAAGACACCACGTGACAAAAAACTGCATCAACTTCTTTTGGGTAGTAAAATGCCACTGGAAAAATCATTCTCAATGCCGGACATGCAGACAAAGAACAAGAAGAGGGAACGACTAATCGCGTGAGTAAATCTAATAATGATATGAAACAGAAATCGTTTCTATTATGCATAAAAGAAATATAATCTACCAAGGATACTTCTCCCTACAGACTCCGTGACTACATGAGATCCGAGTCCGAGAGGAGCTTCGACGAGTGTCAAATACGTCGTGCCAGGCTCAAGTCATTAGGATTGGCTTACCTGAGCCCACAAAACAAATCGTTGGCTCAGAGTTTCCGTTACATGCGAATGAAACCAACTATAATAGCTTTCAAGACTCCAAGTCTAGAGAATTGTGAATATGAAGTGACTCCAGAGGGTAATTCCGGTTAGTATACCCATTCCTAATATTCCTCTTCGGTAATCCCTCCACAGTTTTATTATTATATTATTCCAGCTGCTTCTGAAAAGACGTCACCAACTGGACGTTCAACATCCGGTCTTCGGATAGCTGAGGAGGGTCGAGTAATAAAAAGATGCTCTGTGGATGATCCCAGGTGCATGGATGAGACGTTCAAGTCAGAGACGTCGCATTCGCCTATGAACTACCCAGTTGGCAAACCATTGGAGGTAGGTTATCTCCTGTCGAACAATCAAATACTCAGTAGACGATCCTAATTAATTTTCCTGTATAGATTTTCTTGGATGGTCCATATGGCACGCCCTCGAGTCATATATTCCAAGCGCAGCATGCAGTTCTAATAGCAACAGGAATTGGCGTGACGCCGTTTGCTTCTATTCTTCAATCTATAATGCATCGCTACTGGAAAGCTAGACACACCTGTCCAAAATGTACATTTTCATGGGCCAGTGAGATACCACCAACTGTGATGTATTTGCGTAAGGTCGACTTCTTCTGGATCAATCGCAACCAGCACTCCTTTGAGTGGTTCGTAAATCTCCTCTCCCAATTGGAAATGGAGCAAGCAGAACTTGGTGTGACGATGGAACGTTTCTTGGAAATGCATATGTACATCACAAGTGCATTACAGAAAAATGACATGAAGGCTGTTGGACTTCAATTAGCCATGGACCTTCTGCACGAGAAGGTATAATCCCAATGATTTTTCTTATTTTATTGCACCTTACACTTTCTCTCATCTAAGGTGCATCATTCCTATGCACCTTCTCTTTTATATTACAATGTTCTTTGTTCAGGAAAAGCGAGATCTGATAACTGGTCTTAAGACCAGGACGAACGCTGGTCGTCCTAACTGGGACAAGGTTTTCAAGCAATTGCAGGATCAAAAGAAGGGAAAGGTCACGGTATTCTACTGCGGTCCACCGCAACTCGCTAGGATCTTGAGATATAAGTGTGATCAGTTTGGATTTAATTTCCGAAAGGAAGCATTCTAGGTCTAGGTCGTTGTACGCGCCCTCTTTTTAATATTCATGTTTGCACGCATTGTCGTTGCGACGCCGAGGCTAGAACGATGCGGGGATTCTTTCATTTCTCTTTCTTTTAGACTTTCCTTAATCGAACGTTCGATAGAATAAACAATAGTATACCGGAGGACAAGAGTATGGAGTCATCTATTAAATGACTGTGTGATGTATTTTGTTGAGGTCATTTACAAATATTCCTGCTTCAGGTATAAGTCTAAGAAGTGTGAATCTACGATCTTCGTTCCACTTGTTAGCAAGTATGTAAATAAATAGAAGTTTCTTGTTGTATTACTCGTACATCCTCACTTAGAGGTATATATCTATACCTATAATATATTTATGTAAATTATTCTGTATCCATTTAATCGTATCGTTAGCACTTTATCAAATAAATTATTCTTATGAAAAATATTTATTAGCGCGTGCAAAGGACATTGACGAACTGTTAATATTTCAATAAGCATCTGACTCAATATTGACACTATGGAATTACCTTCGAGGGAAAAACATTTTTTTAAATAAATTTTCTCAAAGATGACGAATGAGATGAGTGCAGCATCTTTTACTTCATTCTTCGAATTACCCTTGACGTTTCGTGCATCAGCCAAAGAGATAAAAGGACAATAAAAAAGTGCATCTGGCTCTCAGTCATGCTTGTCAAACGAAAGCAAGTTCGTTAAAACATGCATAACAACTTCGATATAATAAAGGCTCTGCTATCTTTCTCGCTCGTCCTTTGTTTATTCAAATTTGGTCTAAGAGTTGAGTAACGTTGTAATCTGTAATGCCATCAATGTCTTTGTCCAACTGTCCACTTAATAATGGAGTTTTATCAGCAAAATCCCACCGGGCAAGAGGAAATTAATGGTAGCATGTTTTATGCGCTCTTAAGTGAATTTGTCGGATGCGTCGCCATTAATCTGTTTGGTTGTGCAAGTGCCATTCAATTGATGCCCATCCTGACTGTAACTGTCCTCTCCATGGCATTAACGTTTGGGCTCATCTATATCATCTGCACGGTTATGTTTCGTAATATATCCGGAGCACGTTTTAATCCAGCAATAACAATGGGCATGATGGTGATCAACAAAGTAATGAAATTAAAAAATAGTAGGTTATAGAAAAACTCACAGGATATATTCCAGATGAAATTGATTCGAGGTATGTTTTATATTGGCGCTCAACTTATTGGTTCCTGCGTAGGCAGTTTGATCCTTTATTGCATCGCCCCGATTGATGAGGGTCAACAATTCTTTCATCGTAACTATAGTCTAGGTGTCACGGTACCTGTGGAAAGTATAACACACGTACAAGCTATGCTGGTGGAGCTTATACCAAGTAATGTGTATTCTTCCCCTTCAGAATATATTTACTTTTACTCCTTAATGATTTTTTGTTCTTTCTGTACCTTGCAGCATTTGTTCTAATGCTTACTATTCTAACCACTATGGAGACTAATAGCATAGCTGTTCAGCAACTTGCACCATTTGCCATTGGATTGGTATTCATTGCTGGTATTTGTGCCTTTGCACAGTTCACAGGTGGATCATTTAATCCAGCAAGAAGCTTCGGAGCTGCTTTGTTAGCAGACTATTGGGCTGGTCATTGGGTGAGACGTCTGCATTTGGACATACATGTATTTTCTAAAACGCAAAGATAGGTATATTGGGCAGGTCCTATCCTTGGCGCTATCCTCGCAGCCCTCCTATTCAAGGCAGCATTGGAAAACTTTCTCAGGGATCAAGAGGAATTGGGATATGAAGAAGATTTCCTTGAACACGAGGGAGTTGATGAAGAGAGTCAAGGACCAGTTTTATCAAAAGTTGATAAGGCAGTTCAAGCTAAAACGACAGTGGAACCTGGTCGATCTACCAACTAAGGGCATGTTCCAAAATGTACTCTTGTATACTGGAGTCTCGGTCTGTCTCCGTTTACCAACATGCGTTCGACGGTACGACAGTAATGTTTTGGAACATTAAGGTAGTGATATTTGGAACCTTAAGACGATGATTACTCATTCAAATCGGATGTGAAACATAATGATTTTTCTATACATTATTAACTAAATTGGGTACACAGATACAATATAAATGCAGTGGATAACATCCTTCAATCATTTTAGATTTAGTTTATATATTTTTTGGGCGTTCATAGTGTGCATATTTGTAAATAAAAATAATATTAATTCTGTTATACGTATGTAGTGTACAATAATTATTAGCCACTCAATTATTAACGACTCGTTAAGTCAACAAAGCATAAAAATTATATAATATACGATTTGTACAATATGTTTGAAATATGGCGACTAGAGTTGTTAATTATGTATCTATCAGATCATCCACGCCCAATGCTGCAGAACATACGAGGTTCTTTCTTTCAAATTGATAGTTTGCATCATGCTAGGAATGTAGCTTTGGTTAAGAAGTGTCTAATCAGATCAATTATTGATGTTCATCAACATTGAGGCTTGATTGCAGTATGTCAAGGTAAATTCACAAGGATGTTGATACCAAGGTTCTCCGTCGACTTGTACAGCACAAGAGCCAAGCAGTTTTATCTGAGAATATACATATTGAAGATAGATAGGGAAGAATAATACGAGATATGCAAAAGAATATAGAAATGACAATGGTACCTTAATTGTACTGGCTTGTCCAAGTCGATGTGGTTGCGAAAGGCCCACTTGCAGTTGTGCAATATGAAACGAAGAGTATATGGCTACTACTTCTAATTTTCCATCATTGATACTCTGCATGCCAAGTTTTTCATTGTCTAGAAGTAATTGATTAACTGGTTCGTGCTTAATGTCAAGTTATTTTTATATATTGCCTTATATATGTACCTGGAAGACCCATATCCCACAGATTAACACCAGCTCCCCAAGAAGGAATGTTTAAAATGACAATGCTTTCTATCGAAGGCAACTCTATTTGTTTCCCGTCTAAATAAACTTCTAGTCTTTGGTCCAGATCTTTGCACTCTCTCTCCATGACTTGTTGCGTGCCAAAGCATAAATACAAGAGCTGAGGGAACATTATACGATAAAAATTCCATTGATTCTTTACATGTCAATATACAGAAATCTTACCTTATTGAATATTCTATGGCTGAAGAAATAGAACCTGCTTTCTCTAGTGCGATGGAAATTCAGAGCTACTTGAGCATCAACGCCGATACTCAAATAATTATACATAAAAATGTTTTGTCGAGATGTTCGAAATCCTAGACCCCTGTATGGTTTTACTGACACCATCCACCTAAAGAAATAGACTTTATGAAATTATCAATGCAGCATTACCATGTGAACTAATCTGTTTACCTATCAAGTTTGATAGTTCGCGCTGCCTGTATTTGCTGCAAAATTTCGATAGGATCAAAATTTGAGTTGTGTTCCTTGCCCCATCCTAAGACACGGGATAAATCATTTCCAGTTCCCAATGGTAATATTCCTACAGATGGTACGGGCTGGGAAAATAAATGAATATGGAATATTTTTATACAAAAATTACAAGAGATGCAAATAATACCTGTAACTGTAACTTGTGAATAGTATTAAGGAGCCATGCGACGGTACCGTCACCGCCAGCAACAAGTATCCTACAAGGAATATCTCCAAGTAATCGACACCACTCTAGAGCGGCTACAGGATCACGTTCAGCAAGATCCACTACTTGTGCTGGATTTAATAATCTTCTGAATAGTGATAATATATCTGCTCCATCATTGTTGCCTGATTTTCTATTCCCTAGACGTAATAAAAACATCGCTTATTAGTATAATAAACAGAATCAAACTTGAATTTGAGCATACCAACTACTATAAGAGGACTCCAATTAGCCCAAGGTGGTGGTATTATCCTGCGAAGCTGTAATCGTCGTCGCATTGTGCTACGTGTATTAATCACTTCAAGACTTCCAGGAGGTATAATCATTGATTTAAAGGTGCCAAAGTCACAAATCTGTCAAAGAAGTTTCATAGTTATGCGAATCTGCTTCTACGAGTACACTTTCATAAGGGATGGTACAATTTTATTCTCACATCTGACAGATTAGCTTTACATGTGTCATGAACGCATCGTTGACACCAGCAACAACACCAATCTGTGAGACCTGGCTCCAGGTCACATTCTTCATCACAAACGTCACACATTGCTATAATAGGTAAATTTCCTGTGGAAATATTTTATATTTGTTTTTACATTCTGAAATAGTTTGGCCTTATTATAATAGAGCAATTGACATACCTCTCACCCAATGGTGTTTCATTGGTTGATCATTAGGCAATGTAATGCTTTTACATTTTAATTCTTTATCAGCAATTCTGACACAATCGCGATCAGCACAGACACCACATGAATCGCATTTCAATCCATCCACATTTAACAGAAATGCCTCACAAATGCTGCAGTAATACGCCTAAATGCAAGCGAATATCAATGAATTTTTTTATATCGATATAAAATGAATATAACATATATTTTTTATTTGAAACTTCTAGAAAAGCACATATACCTTTGATATCCTTTTAATGGTTTTCCAGTTATGCTCTTTAGTTACATCCCGTATATGGATATGCGGATCTCCTACAAGGTATCTAAAGAGATTTACGGTTAGCATGAAAAATATCATGGTTGATACTGTGGGTAGAATAACAGTAGATAATTCTCCTTCCCACATGTTGATTTAGGAGAAACTTTTTTTTGTTGACAATCTCTTCTGTAACAGAAGGTCTATACCCGAAACCAACAATTCAGATATATTATACAAAAGTGAAACTATAGTTATTACATAGATTATAATAATGATACAATTACAGATATTAAAATTGAACAAATTATCAATTAACTAAAAGAATAATGTAATGAAGTTACAAGGAAACAGTAATGAAATAATAAACCTAAACTAATATAACTTGTTACATATATAAGACAAGAATTTACAAAGCCATAAAACAAATATATGTTATAGAACACTGTAATACATAAGCAATTACCTGATAAAACTTTTTATAATAATTGTGCGTAACAATAAATTTGTATGCATCCAAATCATTCAAATCATGATCAACCAAAATCAAATGATCACAATCTGATTGAAGTTAGAGCTTCAGGATTAACGAGAAACATGCGCAGAAGAATCTGAGAAAGTTGTTGGTAATGCTATAAAAATGTCCCTACACCAGTATTTAAATGGTTTTCCGAGTTATATAGATGTTGATATAAGATTATTAAAATGTTATAATATTCACACCTTTGGGATAGTAAGATTTATCACGTTCTTCTCATGGTATAAAAAGTTATTTCGAAATTTTAGAAAGAAAACATCAATCAAATCGTATTCTTGTTTATCTTGTTTCATGCGAAAGTCTCCTTTTACTCGCAACTGATTTTATGCGACTAACTTCAATCTATCATTTAAGTCGGATAAAAGCTTCATATATGGGCAAAAGAAATTTACAACTTTATCACTAGTCGTGCACGAGGTAATGTATTGTGATCTGTGAAGTTAGTTTTATAACGCTGTCTTATAATTCTTTTGTATTTCTGGTATCCAGATTTGACACGTTCTTACTATCCTCTGAGCTATGCTGCGATTATCATGTTTCATATAACCTATATCTAAATCTTTTGTAACTGCCCCTTTTGTTTATTCGGCTAGACTGTTTGTCACTGTCAAATTAAATCTAGACTATGTATAACTTTCTGCAGTCTTGATAAACATGCGTGAGAATTAATCCTCGCCAGAATTATATTGAACGACGAGGAAATAGTATTGGCATCCACAGTCTCACACAACTACTATTATGGCTTTTCGCAAAGGAAAAAGGGATTTGAAGCTGCAGGTTTCTGAGGAAATTCCTGTACCAGTGTAAGTCATATTTTCTATAATGTATTATATGTATGTAGTAATAATCATTGACAATATGTATCAGGACTCCACCAAGGAATTTGGATAAAAGAACAACGATAACCATAGATGAAAAAACTTTCGTAGTAGAAGCAGATGATCTCGAAGAACTGTGTGTTCTTGGACGTGGAGCATATGGAGTTGTGGATAAAATGAGGCATAAACAAAGTGGTACTATCATGGCTGTGAAGGTAGTTAACATAAGTAAACATATTTTATGAGTAGAACTTTTCTTCTAAAGATAAAACATATAAATATAAATTACAGAGAATAACAGCAACAGTCAATACGCAAGAGCAAAAGCGCTTGTTAATGGATCTAGATATTTCCATGCGCAGTTCAGCATGTCCATACACTGTACAATTCTATGGAGCTCTCTTCAGAGAAGGGGATGTCTGGATTTGCATGGAAGTAATGGACATGAGTCTGGACAAATTTTATACAAAAGTTTATAAGTACGGTCGATCAATTCCTGAAGATATTCTTGGAAAAATAGCTTTTGCTGTAAGTGTTTCATACATTTAGATATCTATCACTATATACCATAACCTAAAAGTAGTGATCCTCACCTGCAGGTAGTCAGTGCGTTACATTATTTGTATTCTCAATTACGAGTCATACACAGGGATGTAAAACCTAGTAACATATTAATCAATCGGAAGGGTGAAGTAAAGATCTGTGATTTTGGAATATCCGGGTATCTCGTCGACTCAGTAGCTAAAACCATCGACGCCGGTTGTAAACCATACATGGCCGTACGTATTATTAAAAGCTCAATAATAGTATGATTTCTATTACTTTTCTTTATTTCTCTTATCCTTCTTCTCGAATGTCCTTTTTTCCAGCCAGAGAGGATAGACCCATCAGGTAACCCTTCACAATATGACATCAGATCGGATGTCTGGTCCTTAGGTATATCATTGGTGGAACTAGCCACAGGCAAGTTCCCATACGCGTCATGGGGTACACCTTTTGAACAGCTCAAGCAAGTAGTAAAAGACGAAGCGCCAAAGTTACCAGCTGGTAAATTTTCACACAGCTTTGAAGAGTTTATTAATAAATGGTGAGTAATAGCGCCAGGGAGGTCATTGAAAATAGTTCCAAAGTCTAGCTGCCTGAAACCCTAAATAAATATATACTTTACCAAGGTCATACATGTGAATTGATTTCGTTACAGTCTAATGAAGAATTATACGGCGCGACCGAATTACAATCAACTCCTGGAGCTCAGTTTCATAACTGAACACGCGACGAAGGACACGAACGTTGCGACGTTTGTTGGAGAAATTTTGGATTTGCCGGACACTGAGCAGCCGTCATAGTACAGAGATTTTTTAAGGATGATGTTAGTCGTGTCGAAGCGGTATTTTAAGTAACTTTGCGCTTCTCACTCGTTGCGTTCATTTGCATCTCCGTATTGGGTTGTTTCAGTATCCTTAGTTTCATGTGATTTTGTGGTGCCCCTTTGTAATTACACTGTTTAAACAAGAAAATATGTCATTTGGTTTGCGACAATACTAGCAATTTTCAGATTATTCGATAACAGCGGTCTGCCGATTTCTCAGTTCACGGATAAAACACTGAGGGATGGACACAACGGTGCCACTATGACTTATAGCGCCATAGTGAAACCTGTTCAAATCGCTAATTATTATTTCATCTTGAATGTATTAATAAGCGTATAGTTTGAATCAAGTAAACACCGATAAATTTAAACGATCAATCAAAATACCATCTTGAAGTCTTATTCGAATTGTATATAGAACTCTATGCAGAGTTCTGTTCAATATTTATGAGGTACATACTTTTTTTTTAAAGATTTTTCTGCTACGAACTCTGCACACTCTAAGCTGTAACATATGCAAAATATTTAAAAAGTGTAATAGTAATTTTTTATAGACATTGCCTGATCAATGCAAATTTTTTTGATACATTCTACTATTATGTAACATTGATTTTCAATAAACGAGAAAATTATTTGACGAATTATAAGATTTGTTTATCGAAATGGTCTTTAAATAATATACTACTATGGTTTCATAATTATAAAAAATCATTTAGATAACCATTATTGAAAGTTGTTACTAGACTGCTTCCCTCTTTCTAATACGAAATGATAACAACCGTCCAATCATTCCAGGTCATTACGTTTCCTTAATGCTCACTACACACCAGTGCTGTATCCTCATTGATGCTCATGAATACTGTCTCCACGTTCAGTAATTCTGCAATAAGATAGGGACTAAAGCAAAGTGTGACGTTAGAATACTGTCACTCAAAAACCAGAGATTTGCATAAATTATTTAACGATGCCATTTCCCAACGCTGCAGAAATTGCCGAACTTTACAAAAAAATGGGTTATAACAATAATCCAGATACTGTGAGTAATATCGTCTCATATTGGAATGGTATATTGTATAACATGCTGAAATACTGTTCATGTGTGCCTATTATATCTTAATATAAAGAAAGCATCCTGTTTTAGGCTCAGCTAGATCCAATGTACGTTCAGAAAAAACATAAACATGGTAATGCACTCTATGGATTACAACATCTGAAAATACATATAGGAATTGGTATTTTTACATGTTAAAATATGAAAAATATTTCAGACATGGTAATGATCATCATGGCAGATGCTGATATAAGTGCTGTTATCAATTACTTCAAAACAATGTTGTTTTTTAAAACTGACGATTCAAATTATTTTAATTTGAAAAAGATTTGGGTTCAGGAACCTGTTATAAATACAGTTGTAGACAGCATTGTGGAGGCACGGTTAGCCAAAATTATTATGCTAGAAAAAAGATCAATGTTAACAACTTTTCGCAATAATGATGAGGTTATTCGTGCAGTAAATACAGAGACCTCAAGAGAATATGGAGTTTCTATATGGTCAGAGAATATTAACAGTACTCAAAATGTAGCTGTTGCCTTAAATGTATGTATTTCTCATCCATTTTCTTTGTACTTGCATGTAGCCCCCAATGATTTGTAATTACATTGAGTTACATTTTATTTCTAGACATTTCTTGTTTGGATTAATACATCGTCGATATTAGATGCATTTCTTTTAAACATAATAAACACTTCCATAACAACAGACTATGCCATTCCAGAATCAAACAATTTGATAAAGATTATATCAGATGGAGCATCTGAATTGAGTAAAAAGTTTTACCTATTTTATGATGGCCAATGGAAAAAACCAGTAAAACAGGAGTATTGGACTGGAGAGACAGATATATTAATAGCTAATGCAACAGAGTATGTAATCATATACCTTTTATGTAATCTTGACAAACTTCTCCACTTTTCAATTTGCTTCTATTAAATGAATATCTCTAGAAAAGATATAGAGGACTGTGTCATCTCTGCTGCTCGAGCCTTTCAAGCATGGTCCACAACACCTCTCAGTAAGAGGAAAAATGTTTTCCAATATCTAGCCGACAGGATAGCATTCACAGGGTAAGTACCTTTAATATCGCACCAATAAAATCAAAATGATTATCAGGACAAATAGGTAAAAGCAGGATATATTTATACTCTTCCAGAAATCATAGCCTTGCAGATTCTATAATAAGATGGGCCAATGATCCATCAGTATGTGAGACCTCAACTTTCTTCCTTAAGGATGGTACAGTTCATTTATTAGTAAGACGTGACCCGAAAGGTGTAATTGTTGTAAATAGCGACAATACAGAAGACCTGTTTCGTATGATAGTTTATGCTTGCATAACTGGCAATACTGTAATAATAGCAAGTAGTGATTACTTTTGTAAAACCATACTAAAATACTGCGACATGTTTTCTAGTTGCCAAATTCCACCAGGTCTTGTGAATTTCTTAACATTTGCCAATCTCACACCAGCATTACAGTACATGTCCAAATTGTCTCCTATATCGATGATAACAACAGGCAACATTTGTGTTGAAGATGAAAGAATATGTAGCCCTAATAGGGATCTTCTTAAATTTACTAGAGCAAAATTTGTATGGATGCCTTGTAAGTAAAATCATATACACTTTCTCAGAATATTCTATTAGGTTACTTGCCAATTGAATTATCTACGTAACAATAAGATAGCAGTATATTTCATAAAATAAACAATTATATAAATCTTTTCGATCAACGAGAAAGTCCTGTAAACATTGACTCAACCTTAGATGAGTAATTCAAAATGATCTTAATATTATTTTTCCTAAAAATAATTGTAGGCTTTGACATACAAGTAATATAATAGTATAGTTATTCTCACTGGAAGCTTAAATGATCAATAATATTACTCAATCCCATAAATACATCTACAGTTTGACTTTACAACCATATTAATTCCCAATCCTATCTACCAATAAACAACCATTCACTGATTGATTATCAATCCCTTTTCCTTATAAGCAGTCATAAATTACTTTGTTACTGTTTACCGTTAACACGAGTTTTCTAAAGCCCGTATTTAAAACTCGCTTTTAGTGCTAATAGCGCGCTTTTAAATTATTTGTTAGTGACTTTAAGAGCGAGTTCTGAATACGGGCTTACGTGTCGATCATTCCATCAGTAGTAAAACATCAGGAAAGGCATTGGCGAGAAAATAAAAATTTTGTTCCGACTCATTGAGGTAGACATATGACTACCATTTTTAAAGACATCTAGTTTCGTATATCTAATTAACATAATTGTACTCATTGATATAATCAATGGTCCATCGAAAAGATAAGCTCCAATCAATGGAGTTTTTGCGCGCAAAAGATTCCATTTTTAATGGAGATATGTGTATATATATATATATATACATTTATATATAAATATACGCCAGCATATACATGTCAAAAATATTTGTGTGGAATGCATCGGCTGGAATTCGTTCCATGAAGGTACTTGTGAATGAAACATGAATGACTATTAAAAGAGTGTTGTACTGGACTGAAGTAATTTTAGATACGGCAATAATAGAATCATATAAAGATATCGCGCATGCGTATTTTGACAGTACACAAATAAATTGTATGCACGTCAATAGACGTACCGTGGGTGACTGTGGGACGCACACGTATACTGATTAGTGACTTAATTCAATTTGTGCTAATTAAGTGTAATTGGCATACCGCTGGACCAGGACGGACGCCTGTTTCTATTTAATCTAACTTTCACGCAACTAGATGCTCCGGGATGAACCCGAAGTTACTTCTAAGTTGTTCTAGGAAAACAAAGGTCAGGATAGTATGCGGTGCTAGCCGAACAAATGCAGGAACATAACCCTGAAACATAACCGATAATGACATGAAAATACTTTGTGGGCAGTGTCATATTATGAATTAACATACCTTAAAGAATCCTAATGGTCCTAACTTGGCTGTGTACATGACAAGATGCATCATGCTCTGTTGATAAATAAAAATCCATTGAATATATTGTGCATTGAATATTTTGACGTTTGTCTTAATTTACCTTGAACTCGCCCGGTTTGGCATTCATTGCTCGGGTTTTTAACACGTCCAGAGGTTGTGTCAAAGTTGTTGCCACTGCACCCTGATAAAACAAAATTCTTGTATTTTTACTGAAATTATGACTGAATTTAATTACTAAACATGCTTATAAACTCACAGCAGATAAACTGGATAGAAAATGAGTTGTAGGGTTATCTTGAAACATGCCAGTCTGTAGTAACATTATTTTGATCTGATCATAAAAGCTGAGTTGTCCTATGGTCATGAGAGTTGCCCTGCTGGTGGCTGTCGAGCAGCCATTAAAAAGTCTAATAAATCCTTCCTCTTTCCAAACTCGCAATAAACCATCCAGTGCATGCTTATAACTGTACAATCAAATAAAATATTTAGTACAATTCATAATAATAATATTGAAAATAAGTATCATATCTTTTCATACTTCCGTCTGAGGTTTGGTGAGAGCTTTACATCATTTTGCATACGCACATTAATCAGGTCGGCCGGTGTGCCCACGATACCGCCAGCGGCACCAGACAGACCAGCTAGTAATAATTTCTTATAAAATGGCAGAGGCGAGCCCGGTGTTTCCAATGTTTGTTTTCCCACCTAATCAATGTGCAAAAAGAAATGACCTTCGCGTATTGAGTTATACATATGTTAAGTAATATATAACTTATGAAACAAACTGAAACTTTGAATTTTAACATATATCATGCATGTCTTATTTACCTCATAAAAACCGAACCGAGTTGTGGAATATGTCAATTGGCGTAGTAGAGAAGCAGTGAGTCCACTGTAAAGTGCCAGAACTCCTTGTTTCTTAATTATATGCAATGTAAGTTTACTTATCGAAGTCTTTCCTTCCTGCTGTGTTTGGAGATGCACCTGGATAATGGAATTATACATATATCGTTCAAAAGATAAAAAAAATGTATATAATACTGTAACTCTATGAACATAGGTGATCACCTTTTAGATTATATAATACAAATTACATAAATCATGCTGCGAGAGGAGAGTATTTTAATAATTCTATTTATAAAACCAAGTTCGTGGTTTTAGAATAGTGGGATTCTAACTTATTTGGAGCTCACAGACAGACTTTCATGATTAAGAGATAAATTCAAGTTAGAGGCATTTTAAATAAATCAATGACATTTTAAAAAATATATTTTAACATGTGTCTAACATATTAATAACTTCGTTAGATAGGCACATAAAACCTATAGGAATAGTATCAATATTTAAAAAAATTTTAAACAATTACCTTTAGCAAATCTAAAGGATGCGTAATGCAGGCAGCTCCTGCAGAAGCCAGGCCTCCGAAATACCAGCGGGAAAGTTTCTTACTGTTTTCAGTCATTGTTTCTTTGCTTGAAATTCCTTAACAATTGTTATACTGAATCTATTGGAATAAAACGAATTACTCATCATGTCATTGTGATACCACATATTAATTACATTTATATTAACGATGTGTGAATTATGGAACAGTGAACAATGAAACGGGGCAAAATCTTCCATTTCTACAAGTCATCTTGGTTCCAAGGTATAAAAATTGAAAGGCTTGTAAAAAATGTTTATAAATCAATTGACATGACTGTTAGTATGTTTTTTTCAATAAACGTAAGTTGAACGTCCTTGATCAATGAAAATTAGTATCACACTGAAAATTACAACAGTTGAACAGCATTAAAGACTCTCATAATTACAAATTTATTTTACTGATCAAAGGTGCTGTTAATTCCCACAACGTGAATGACAATAAATACTGTTAAATAACTGATTAAACTAATACTTTACGCTCATTATCAGTACTACCTGATAATTAAATTGAGTTGGTTGATGATGCTAGCAGCAGAACGTAGGGGTAGCCTAGTGGTACGCGGAACGTCAAAACCAGTTGAGTCCAAGGCTTTACAGAGAGGACTGGCTGATTGACATCTTTTACAAATGTTAAAAGCTAACGGCTGTGAAATTTTGTCCAGCCACCACCGGCCGTCCACCCCACCCTCACCAAATCACTACTTCCCCAGGTCGTCGGATCTTCTACATGAATGTATATATGCGACACTCACACCACTTAACTTGCTTACCAAGCCACAAGTCTATTATCAGCTGATGGCCACGTGTTCTTAGCTGTCTACTATCACTAGGTTCGTTCTTCTTGTTACCTACACTTTCTGTACTTTTCAAAAAGGGCAAGTTCTCATTAGTTACTTTAAAATATCATCCAATAAGAATTTTCACTTTTTGTAAAGTGCAGAAAGTATAGGTGAACAACGAGACAAACCTAATGTATATCGGCGGTTTCGTATCTAAGGTCGACTCGGAAATTATAAGTGGATAAACGCGGGAAAAAACGTCATATTCTTGAATCAAATAGTTTTAATAATAAGCCCGCACTTCTTTGAGTTTAATAAAAGATATAAATAAATTTAAATATACCAATTTTTCTTGCTTAATTTATTTGTCAGTATAAGAGTAAATTCATGACGTGGTGATCATGTAAAAATAAAAGGTGTAATTATAGGTATAGCCTTAATTATGGGACCTTAAATGATCAATATTAATGCAGTAATTAGTTAATTTATTTATTAAAGATGATTATAATTGTGATTTTTATTTGAGATCTCCAGGGTGACTGTTATTTAGAGAATAAAAAATTATCATTAAATGTCATTGGTTCAGTATAGATTTGAGTACAAGAAAGGTATGAGTTAAATTATAAGTCATGAAGTCTATTGTTGATCATGTAATATAAGAGTCTAATTACTACAATATTTTATATATTGTTCTTAGATCACAAATGTAACTATTCGTAACGTAAATAGAGAAATTGTCCTGCCTGTCTCAAACAATGGAACAATCATTTTAAAGACACTAAAACAATATTTCCCAAAAACACAAGGATTGATATATTATCAAGATGAACAGAAACATGGTATAATTATCAATGAAGAGAATCTAATTTTGAATCAAATATATGAAGATCACATAAACAATACAAATACTTTAATTCAAAAGGAATCGAAGAAAGAAACATTCATTAAGGTAATAATTTCTTTGCTATATGATAGCTCCACTAAATCTTTATGCTTCTCTCTCACAGCCTCATGTCCTTCTAAGTTCTCATCTGAGGTAAGAAAGGTTAGCAATATTAAATTTTATTTAGTACCTTTTATTTATTATAATTGCATTTCTGAATCTCATTTTACTTTTACAGCATTATTCGCTGATTGCAAATTTGTCCAAACTGTCCAACTATCGAATACTACATATTGACTGGTTATAGAAAATATCAGACAGAAGTTACAGTCAAATGTAGAAGCAAACTGGTGGAATAAAGGAGTTTAAACTGAATCATACTGTTAAATACTATGTTCCAGTTATTATTAAATTAGCAAGTGATTAATTTTTGAGCGAGGGAGGACAAGCTGACATGATTATTAAATCGACAGTCAGACTAGGATTTTTCACTGCAACTATTATTTAAAAATTAGAGTTCGATGCAACTGTATGTGACTTATGGAAATATTGTCGTCATCGTAATATTATGCCTTACAAATGAATTTATATTTGTTTACTTCTCTGGACATAGAATAGAAGAGATTCATCATTCTCAATACAACAAAACAAAAATTTTTTGAATACAAAGTGCAAGAAATCACAGGTCTCACCTTTACAAGATAACAATTCGACAAATGATTCGTTGAATATCACGAGCTCTTGCTCAAATTTTTTAACACCAAGTTATAAGGCATGCACAAAAACGACGAATGTTAGAATCGCTTATCATATATGTAATCAAACCTTCAAATTATACTGTATATCTACTAATAACTGAGCTAGATAACAAAAAATATGCGACAAACTATTTCCTAACGTTTCGAATATTTTTACCGAAGAACATAATCCATACGACGATGGATATGAAATAAGTAAAATAATATTGAACGACGAAATATTATTGTTCATTAGCTTCGACGAAAACTTGAAAAAAAAAAAGAATTCTCGTTTCCAGCAATGAAAGAAATAGTTATACCCACTCAATTCTATATAATATTGATAAATTAAATGGAATGTCCTATGGAAAATTTGGTTGTGGCATTATATCATCATGTACTGATGCTTGTAATTCAAAATTTACTTGGTATAAAAATAATGAAATTTACAAAGAGGCCAAGTTTTTGTATTATATTTATATTAAGGAAGAGTCGACGGATGAATAAAATATTTGGTGATGTGTTGTAACGTGTTCCGCAACTCGGAATAAGATGCCGCATAGCGATGATTTAATGTAACACAGAGATAACATACTATCTACATGTGCAAAAGAAGATACAATGGAGCAGTTTACTACAATAACAAAACACGCTTACATTTTTATTGACATTGTAAATGTCACGCTGCTCTTTGAAGATGCAATTCCGAACCTTATCAACATTCCTGATTCAATAAGATATATCGTGGAAAAATGTTTCCACGAGCCTGGTAATTAATCGATGAAAAGGTACCCTAATGAAAGTTTCGGACAGCAAAATTTCTATCCATCTGAATCCATTTTATTCCGAAATCTGTATCCAAACGAATGAGTTTTATTCCGAGCGCATAAGTGAAAAGTACGAATCGCATGCGACTGAATCTGACGGAATTATCGAAAAAAAAAAATCCTCAGATTCATTCGGGTCGAACAAACGGATTGAAATGGTTTGAATGGTTTCTTTTCGAATGATTTCGGATTCGTTCGGATTGAATGCAAGGGTTGAAAAGGTTTGAAAGATTGTTTCGAATTGGTGTCGAATTTATTTGCATTGAACTTGGTGTTGTTTCACTTATTGAGAAGGATTCAATGGATGAACGGATGATGTTCTCATTCATTTGGATTAAATGCACGGATTGCGAATGATTTAAAAGTTTGTCACCACAAGTTTCATATTCCTTTCGATTGAACGTACGGATTAAAAAAGATTAAAAAGTTTATCACAATGGACCTCGGATCATACGGTTTGGACGCACGAATTAAGAAGGATTGAAATAATTTTCCCGGATGTGCTATGGATTCATTCGAACTGAACTTGACGTTGAGACAGGAAGTGAAAGGGATTAAAAACTTGCTTCAGTTTCGCTCGAATGATTTTGGATTGAAGCGGACACAGATTTCGGGATGATTCGCAAAACCTCGAATTAATCCGAATAGAATTCCTATCCAAAACTTCTACCAGAGTAGCAATTAAAGAAAAATATAGAAAATATGATAGAACATGTTTTATTAAAATATCGAATTAATCAATGCAATCAATTAATTCTACATATAATTTGATTGCTTCGTCGATATATGTCGGTACAATTATATCAGAAATCAGTAATTCTGCTAAGTCGTTAAAAATTGGTTTGTAAATATTCGGTGTTTCACTATACTTATTTAAACAAATATCAATATGTTTATTATTGATTTCTTTACCATAATTCTTTACGCTATAGCCTAGAGAGTAGAATAGACAATTGGGCTTCCTATAGAGTAACTCGAAATTCTTTTTTTTTCGAATGGAATGTTGATTCCATTCTTTTCTAATAATTTCTAAGTCAAACAGTATCAAAGGTCCAAAGCAATATCTTAAACATTCTACATGTAGAGAATGTACGTCGTTAAAGATTTAAAATCTTTCATGTCTTTTAATGTTGAGATCCAAAAATCAAGCCCTAGTCTTCTCAAGTGAGACAAAAAACTTTCTATTCTTTGGTTAGATGTGCTTTTCCTCTTGATATCTCTTATCACCTGATAATTTGTCAGTATGATTCATCCTCAAACTTATATAACTACATTATAGTCGTACATGATAGTCGTGTCGGATCCGCAAGGACTAGAACTTGCTTTCCCTCCTTTTGTGTCTACTTCTTTTAAAGTACTAAGAAATGTGCTCCGTTTCACAAACAGATCATAATTTTTCTGTAATCTACGCCATAAGCTCTTGTATTCGAGGCAGCAAGCACTTCCAAGTTATTACTCAACAATAGCTTTGTAAATTTCGTCTAAAGATAATTCCAAATATTTTCGACGCTTCAAACCAAATCGTTTCAATATGCATTTAAATTGCCGGATCGAGATAATAAAATTATGGCGACTGATTAAGATATCAACTATTTCTTGATATTTGTATCCCTCACTTTGATACTTCACAATTAAATTTTTCCTTAAGTCGGTCATTTTCAGTGATGGAACGTCGAATTTTATAAATTGGAGGCGATCAAAATAATGCAGTTAGAGAGTATGGTAATAATAGCCTAAGATAAATATGGCAATTTTTGTCTACATGATCAGAAATCATGTTTAAAATCTAAAAAAGGAACACGGAAATTTTTATGAATAAACTATACTTTAAACAATTAACAGTAGAGTTCATGAATTTATTCTTATACTGACAAATAAGTTGAGCAAGAAAAATTGATATATTTTAATTTAATTATACTTTCTTTTAAACAGAAAGGAGCTTAAATGCTGATGCATGCAATGTGCGTGGTTACGATTAAAACTGTTTGATTCAAAAATATGACATTTTTTTCCCGCGTTCATCCACTTGTAATTTTCGACAGTGTGTGTAAGACTTTATGCTCATCTCTGCTTTAGGTACGAAACCGCTGACGACTAAACAAGTTGACCCTACCGGGCTTCCACATAAACCAGACTGCAACCAACTGCGACCGACCGATGATACTAGTTTACACGTGACAATTTGAGAAATTTTTTATATATTCGATACATCTTTTTTGGAGAATTGAGTCGGTGCTTTGTCTGAAAGAAGATAGTAATTTGTAGATTTCACTGGAGCAGTGTTCATTTAAAGTAATATAGTAATTTTGAATTATTGCATGTGTTTCTAGGTTATTCTGTCAGTGTCACCAAATAAATTGTTTGCCGTTTTTAAAATGTTCATTGAAATATAGTATTCTAGATATAATCAATTAAAAATTACAATTTTCGTGTATTTGTTTATAATTAAATATTTACCCTGTGGAATCGTTTGTAACAGTAAGATGCTTTATTGTTTCAGAATCCTTTATCATGACCGATTCAGTTTGCAGTGCCCTTGGAATCGATAGGGTTGACATGTGTGGAAAGATGATTTTGATCGAGGAGCAACATGGCAGCGATGCTAATTTCATAGTAAATTCAGTGCTATCTGGAGCTTTGGAAAAAGGACATGGAATATGTCTTGTACTCTTTCACAATACTTTCGGTCATTATCACAATGTAGGAATGAAGATGGGTTACAATTTAAATGTATTAAAAGAAAGGGGACAGGTGACAGTTGTTGAACCTATGAAGATAGCTGCTACCAATGTAGAAGATTTGGGTCATGATTCAGTGGATGCAGCTAATGTGGATCTGAGTTCTCCTCAACAAAAGTCAGCCGATGATACTGGATTTCCTGACATCATGAAACTGGATACAACTCTTGTACACCAGCTATACACACCATTAAAGAATAAATGTTATGAAATGTTGCAATCTAGGGATTCTATTGTCATAATCATTGATGATCTGAGTCATATGTTTGATATGAGATTGAGTCTTAGGGATGTGTGGTATTATGTGAAGTATTTGAGATCTCTAATGCAATTTGAACCAACAATTTCTGTCTGCATCATGACCCATACCTATAAAGCTGATCCTGACAGCTGCCAACCTGACATGATAGCTATTGGTATAAAACACATGGCTGATCTAATTGTTACAGTGGAATCATTAAGTACAGGTCATGCCAGTGACATATCTGGAAAAATGAATGTACGCTGGAAGATAAGCTCTATTAGAAGAAAATATCATTGGGCTGAAAAAACAACTTACTTGTACAAATTAATGGACCGTCAAATAAAACTCTTTGCCCCTGGTGGTGCTAACCTTTCGTAAAATTAACTTTGAGCACTGCCTAGATTATTCATATCCAAAATGTTTGTCATTGATGACGTACAAAGGAAAAGTTATGTTCTTGATTACCTTTAATAGAAAAGTATCATTTATCGTAACGTTTGCTTCAAGCCAACGGTAAACAATTCTTTTTTTCTCAATAAATTCTGTAAATCGCATAAAAGTGTTTAATACAATTATCAATAGGAGATGGGGAAATTAGTAACTAGGGTATAAAAAATGTCAGTGATGTCTGGTGCGGTTGTGCTGCCAAAAGTATTTAACAAATTAATAATAAATTAATTCTAATTCGCCAGTAGATCGAATTTCAAACTCGAAATTTGTATGATCAAGCGATCCATTATTTTCAATGATTATAATTTTATTACAAAAAGAACAGGCGTCAGCAATATTATATTTATTTGTCATACTTTTATGTATTTATTAAAATATAGTGTTTTTTAATATAAATATGTTGTTTTATTTTAATATCAGATTATGGGCATATTTCACAATCTATTGAAAATACTGTACATGTTTTCGTCCATTTTTTTCGTTGCGTATCTGACAAAAACGTAACGATGGCTGCAACACTCGCAAGAAGTTTAGAAACATATTATCAATGCTATGTAGTCCAACTCGTTAAAATCCAGAAATGGCGAATGAAGTGAATCTAATAACTTGATGTGAAAATTCGAATTTCACTGTTGAATTCTCAGAATGGGAAATAAACTGATTATCGTCTCGTCCCAGAATCGTCGACCTGCTGACTACTATAAGCTCACCTCCGACGAGAAAGCTCTTCTTAGAAAAGTCTGGTGTGGCGTGGAGAAAAATCCTCAGTTCCATGGAAGTTCCTTCTTTCTGGAGTACGAATAAAAGTTCGGCCACGGGATGCCGCCATTTCTTAAGTCCTCCACGAGTCCAAGGATTTCCTGAGTTTCAGATTCTGCAAGCTCTATCCTCCATACACCAAGTATTTTACGACAATGCCCCAGATGCCACTAAATTTCGATGGTCGAAATGTCGCGAAGTTTACAGTTATCATGGAGACAATAGGCTACTTGGTATTGGATTATCATAGCAAGCCAAAGCAATTGGATCAGCTAGTTGGACACATAGCAATGGTGCATAAGGATATGGGTCTTCATCGTCAAGATATGTTGGTACGTTTTTGTAATTGTTATATCTTTTAATTATTTCATTTTTTATATCCACACTATTCGTACTTGCGTTTTTTATTCAGAATTTTGGATCTTATCTGATTCAGTACCTATGCAAGGCATTTCCGTTAATAATGAACGATGCGTGTGTCGACGTGTTTACTAAATATTTCAACAGTATCCTGATGGAAATGGTATTCAAAATGGAGGAATTCCTCAAAGATGATAGGTTTAATGCATCAGACGATGAAAAAGATGACAATAAAACTACTGAGAATGCACACCCAAAAGAAAACGAAAAGGAGGCGAATACAATACTTTCAGCATCAATGGTCACCACGCCCAAAGATCCAGATTTTCTGGACGCTGAACAAAAAGGAAATGAAAGAGAAACAAGAAGAACGAGTCGAAAGAGGAGTCCTACATTACGAATGGTAATAAAAATGTATATTTGTAATGTGTTGGGTTTATCCGTACAGAACAATAATCCTAAGAAAGTTCTTAGAATGACATAGACTTCCTGTGGATGTCCAACGAACATTGGATGTTGTGTGGGTTGTTTTATTAATATTTTGTTTTCCTAGCTGTGTGGCCATTGGTCGACCTGTAGAAATAATTTAGTATACGGTCAAAGTTTACACTACTGGAAGGACAGAAAGAAAGAATGGGACACCCGGTTAAAGCAATGGAACGCTTTAAGTACATCAAATTATACAAATCCGAAGATTCAAACTTCAACGAGCGACGACGAAGAAACTTCAGCTTATAAATCAAAGACAGAGGATGAAACTGCGTCGGTAGTGGCGGACATGCGTATTTCACCACCGGAAATGTCGCAATTGGCAGTTGCGGAATCTCAAGTAATTCCATTAAAATTTGTCCATGTCCTAGCTACAAAAGCGCAGAATGTTTCTAAAACCTTTTTTCTTTTTTTAGCATATTACTCTTAATAAATATTTAATGCTTTGACAACTGCGTCTATTTTGTAGGATACTCACGAGACGAAGGATGAATTAAAAGAACTTTTAATAGAACAAAAAATGAAAATAACGGAATCGATTAATGTGTCCCACATTACTAGTAACAAGTCTGCACGAGGTTCTGACATAATAAAGCTAAGTTCAGTGCCCGAAGACATAAATGAAAGCCTCGAAGAGGGTTTGACGCCGCGAGAACGACGTCGTAGTCGCAGTTACCTAAGAAATAATTTTCGCTATCGCAATACCCCTCCAAGTTTGGAATTTCATAATGTAAAAAAGAAAATCTCCGTCGAGTCTCAAAAACTAGAGGATCCTGAAGAGAATAAAAAGGTTATGGATATACCGGCAACGGCGGTGGTTTCGGTACAATCAGCTCGTCAAAGACGTCGCGAAAGTCGTGAACCATCGTTACGTTGAAACTGACTTTATTATTGGCTCTCTTCTGACTTTATTATTCGTGTGTCCAGTATCCATTGTATGCCCTAACAATCTTCACCCATATTAGAAGTAGACTTTCTGCGCTAAAATCATTTTGGCGTTACGTGTTTCTCTTTTTGATATATTTATTACTCGTCCTGAATTAAAAAATGATGATTCAGGTATTGTTGGCATCAAAGTCTCTACCGGATGACATACTGCCATCGCTTGATATACGTCGAAGGTTCTTGTCTCGCCTAAAACAATAACATTTTTCATTGTCATATATAATATTATAATAAAGAATTGTTTCATTATCCGATACTTGCGGTATCTTTCTAGTAACGGCCGATATAGGTGGGAATAAAACTGCGGGAGAGATTAATGGATGTACGGCGGGACCCATTACTTGTTCTACGTCTGCCGGTTCCGGGATCGGCGGTAGAGGCGATTGTTCCCAATCCGATTCTGTGGAACTGTCCGATCGAATCAATAACTCATCGATCTACCTAAGCAGATCTTATAGTATTTTAAATATTTACTAAGATCTTTAGACTGGCATTTAACTTTGTTATTTATTCTATACAAGCTATCCGTGGCTAAAGATATCTTATATATTATCTTACCTACTTGTCATCCTAAACTCATTACTGAGATTTTCATAAGGAAATCTACTGGAAATAGGTGGCAGCTTCCTGATAAAACCAGAACCGGAGGAGTAGTTGTAGCCTGACCTTGATATATCAATTAAATTACTGTCTGTATAAGCAGCAGCATGAATTTCTCTCTGATACATGGAGTATAGATCTTGTAAGTCCACCGGAAGTATTAGTTGCCCATCTAATGATATCAATGCAAGTTAAATTTCTGAAAATGACGTAATTGAACGATTATATTTACCTTCCATTAATTGTCTTTGTCTAGTTATAATTTCGTCAGATATCTGACGCTGTCTGTCATAACGAAGTATCAGAAGTTCACGACGCCTGAGTTCATGCTGTTTAACGAGACGTTCGCTCTGCAGCATCATCTTATCTGCTTCGAGTTCATGAACCCGCAGCATCAGTGCTAGTAACTCACGCTCCTCGTCCGAGTTTATACGCGAAGGCAATTCCTTTAATATTTATTTTTTTAAATCATTACATTTATTATTTAAACTGTATCATGTGACTTACATCCTCAAGAGCAGCACTACGTTGTCGGCATGCCTCTAATTCACGTTCGGCACTAGCTCTTAACTCTGTGTATCTTTCTTGTTCCCGGTTGATCTCCGCAAGCTCAGCCCAAGCTTGCTGCATCGCTGCGTCTTCCTCGACCTCGTCTATGAGATCTGTGTTTTGTTTATTAAAGAGTAAATGTGGATTTTCTAAGGTTGCGGTATGCCGCTCCTTACCTCTATCGTCAAACTCCTCTACGTTCTCTGTTCCGGGACGTCGCCCTATGGACTCACGACTTCCTTTATACAGTTTATTATTACTTGATTCCCATTGAGATATGATAGAGTGTTGTTGCTCGGCAGCCATGTTCAGTCCCAGCAGATGACTGTCCAATTCCATAAGTTTCCGTCTGTCAAGAAGTATTTAAGTACATAGGAAATGTCGATTCTTGGGTCTTAAGGCCTTTGGCTCACCTCAGCCTCATTTGTTCTCTAAAAGTAGAGACGATCTTCTCGCGCAAGTTCTTTAGATTGCTACTTCCGTCAGCAAAAGTTTCATTAAAAGGAGGACGCTCATCTGTCATTTTATTGCGCAACCGCGAAATCTCATTCTTTAGGTCACTTATTATGTTTCTATATTGGGAAACGTGATAATTCACATCGAAAACGTTCCTCTCAACCTTATTTGAGATCTTGTTCGCCCGATCGGCGTAGATCAAGGTGTTCCTACTCTCATCCTTATGGACAACTGCTGGGGATACATGCGCGATCATCACTGTACGACAATTTCCACTGAGCGCTTCTTTCAGGAGTCTAGTGAGTTTTGAATCCCGGTAATTAACGTATCTTGCACCTGCTGAAAGTGCGTTTATGCAATTTCCAAGTGCCAACAGTGATCTATTAATATGAGCTCCTTCTTGAAGTCGCTTTCCGTGATTCTAGGAGGGATGAAAATTGATAAAAAGACAGCAAGAACGAATAGCATTGATCCAGACGATAAATTTGCTACGATCCAATGGATACCTTGGTCTGCTTTGCTCGTTCAGAACCAGCAAGGTCGATCATGAAGAGTCTTGCACGTTTGAGTCTACTGCGCATACGTTCACCTTCTTGGATCTGTTGCGACTGTTTTACCGTCACGCTAAGAAGAGCATGACTCCTGGATGACGTTCTGTTCGCAGCAGTAGGTTCGACTGTCCTGGCTTTGTTACCCTTGTGCAGAAGCTGCATCACCTATATATTTATCAAAACACCATATATCGTAAGCACTGTAATATTCATGTGGATTTTACTTTTTTACCTCCTCGGTAGAGTTGGTCGAGACCTCAGTTAGACCTGTGACCTGGATATTCCTACCACGAGGATCATCGCGTAGCTCAAGGTACCCAGTGCTTGGATTTAGTAGGTCACGAATGTTTTCATTATAGATTTCCATGTAGGACATGGTCACCTGAGATAAGGGTGCGAATAGGCAGAAAGTTCCGTTTCTAAGAGTACTATACTGCTTTACCCTTTAAGGACTCACCGTGAATTCTACACTTTCGGGAAGTTCACCAGCCGCTAGGAATATATCATTAAGTGCCCGCACCATGATGCCTGGCTCCGTGGGACTTCCGACCATCGTATGCGTCTTTCCTGCACCGGTAGCACCATATGCGAATACCGTGGCATTGTAGCCATGTAGCACATCCTGAATGAGAGACTTCGTAGTGCCCTCATAAACAGCCTCCTGAACGTGTACATGAGCTTGCATTAAAATCTAATCCGATGGCTATGTTTCATTTATTCGTCATACAGGAAAAACCACGTATCAAGTACGACGACTGAAGCTACAAGAAATCGATACCCGAAGCGTAAAAATTATCTTTCTACTCTCGTTGGATTCAATTTTATTTACTTCCCTAGTAATCGATTATTGATCGAATGTTAAAATAGTTTTTTTTTTTCGTACACTCTTTTCCATGGTCAGCTATTCTGTATTTATTATTTAAGAATTCATGTTGTCAACATATGTACCTGAGTTGAATCTTCACCAAAAACAATGTCATACAGATACTGTTTAGGGATACCGCGTTTCTGCCTCAGGATATCTCCCTTCTCAGTATCAGCATCCTCCAGGAGTACTATCTGAAGATTACGCAAATAGTAAGACTTTTTGAAGGTTGAGACTGATTGTGAGTTCACAATATTAACATTTAGGTGAAGGTCTACCTTATTACTAACAGCATGTAAAGCTCTATTGGGAGATTCATCTGGAGCAAGTGGCCTGATTCGGACTGCTACCTGAAATTACATTAAATCCAAATGTCAACGATTACCCTCGTTAGGAATACACCAGGTATTTAAAACACTGAAAATTTTAATAGAATGTTTAATACGATCCATCGAGACAATTACTTTGTCGCCCTAGTCCTTGACTAATTGCATTCGTATTACACAAGCTTGACGAAAGCAAATAATGGCAACGGAAAATTAATATTAAAAAACTTTCTTGCAAATCAATATCTACAGAAACCCAAAGGTCCAACATTTTTCACTGATACCAACCAGCTAAACTACGCTTGAAGACCTATAAACGGAACCACTGGTAATGATTAACTGTCAATATTTCCAAAGACTTGAAACAGCTACGCATTTATTATGTCACGTAATGTGTTGTACGACCACCTGTCTCAGTCACCCCCAATATATCATTAAGGGCCTTCAGGGTGACCTAACGACCTCAAGGTATTGAATACTTTTGTATTCTATAAGTACAACGACCTCTTGTTCATTAGTTTTTTTTCAGGATAAACGATACAAAAGAAATTATTAATACACAATGTCAGTCTATACTCATCAGTATATATCTTCAGTTAGAGCAGTAATATTCCGATGAAGAATTAAACGAATTTTTACAGGAAGATTACCTTACACCCACGGTATTCTCTTCTTGACTTACCATTAATTTCTCCTCGATAGGTCGTGAAACTCTATCATCGAGTTCATTGCTATTGGTGCTACTGCCACTTCCGCTACTGTACTGCGTCATTTTTCACCGGTGAAGTGTGACCTGACACTACCCGAGGTTGATACGTGGAAGTTAAGAAATATTTTTCGAAAGGATTTTGACTGTCAGAATTCCTAGGAAATTTCCACAACTTCATTGGCGAACTTTGAGCATTGATATAGACCAAGTACTTCCGTGCAATCAACCGATCTCTAATCTATTTTTATACACGTCTTTCAATATTGCGAGAATATTCATCACCATGCACATTGACCCAGCAGCACCTTCTCTACTGAGGTGGTTGTTCTTATTTATGTATAAATCCTACTTCTTTGATTTTAGGTCGTGCCCTGGATATCATAAGAATGGTCGATACTAAGTCGCACTGCAGTTCAGGGAAACTTAACGACGTACACTATTTCTTCTTCAAATATTTCACCACGTCAAACCGACCTCGAACCCTTCAACAATTCAGTTGACAGTTTAATATTTAATCAATAGACTGATCAATTTTAAGCACTCTCAAACCATAATACTCTCTAATACACTCGTGGTCAGATTCGTGCAGAAGTTGACACGTGCGGCGTTAACAGCAAGTAAGCAACTGAACTGAAAGCAGGAGTCATAGTGCTGAGGGTGGTAGGAGCTTTTTCTCCCTCTTTGAAAGCCGCGCAAACACCCTACGCTAATCTTGCATGTATTACCTAGTACCTCTAGTCTATAATTAAAGCCTTTCTGGAGAGCTTTCATACATTCTCTACCTAGTTAAGTACAGTCAAGCTGTTAATGATTGCTCAAAAAAGTATAACGTGTATAACAAGAACTTAAGTACCAAACTAGGTTAGATAAATAGTCACACTTCAGCAGTTAAAAAAATTTTTTTTCATAAGTTTTGATACTTCTGATTTATATATATAAACATGGTTAACGAATATATGTTGAATTTATTAAATGAAACTGCATAGTGTATTAGTGTAACGACTAGATTTAATTTTTTTACTCATATATATATTAATTCATATAGACAATCTAGTTTCTTACAAAGAAGTCTGACTGGTCTTAAAAAGCTATGTGAATTAAGCCGTAGCTGCACGTGAAATGATCGATTTTGTGCTTCGTTAAACGCAGCGGCCAAACCAGCGTAGGAACGCGGACGATCGATTTTACAGTTATGCAGGTTATCGCTAGAAATACACATTAATATGGTATTCCAGTATATATACTATGTACCGGGTAAATGTTCCAAGTGCACTCATTTTTCTTTTTTCTCTCCGAGCTGATTAATTTAACGTCAGTGCAAGGTTAACTAATTATGTTAAATGAGTGGTCAATAGTTTTTACACTAAATTTAGATTAAACTTTTGCCAAATTTAGACTTTCCAAGCGGAGTTAAAAATTGAAAATTGCGTGTACAGTGGAAACCTTGAGAAACCATATCGACATTCAGGGGATAACCTTCGCCACTTCCTTCAGGTTTTTAGAATATTCAACAGCACGCAATCCCTCCACTAAACCAAGATCTGTATCATGAAAGCGTCGCACGCTGTTAGGGTTCCATAGTCCAGGGTCGAGTAATTTGCACTTTACCCTATACGAAGGACAATAATTCAGGGTGAGAAAGTAAAAGGGATATACTAATCTTTTGCTTTCAATAATTATAAAAAGTCTTTTAGATATAAGATGCTTGATGTAAAGGGAGAAATACGGTACATGGTAGAATTTTTTTGTAAGACATGCATGTCCAAGGTCATGAGTTTTTTTCGAAATTAAATAATACATTTTTCTCCCATAGGTTTATAGAAGGTAAATGGACGTGATCTTTCGCTTACAATGGCATTCTATTTCGTTCTATCGATAATGAGCAATTTTCTGTCAATTTATTACGCATTCAACCTTGTGGACACCTTATTTCCTTGACCTTAAAAGTTAAAAAATCAAATCTATAATGACACGATGTCTGAGGATACGTGATAACGTATCGTTGCCCTCTGTGCTTCAATTATGTCGTATATAATGTAAGTACAGCCATTAGCAATGTAAAAATTTCAATACTCATTGATGTTGAAGGCCAAATTTTCGACCTTCTTATATAAACTGGACATTTTTTTTTTACTTTAATCAACCTTAGCAGGTCAGCATTATTATTTCATTGAAATTGGTTTTGATAATTCTGTCAACCTATAGCAAATCGATTCAATGTTCTAGCAACTTCTCCGAATCCAAACTTGCACTGTAACTCACAAAATAAGGAATAAGATTCGAATGAATTGGCTTTGTACGTCAGTAAGGATTTCGTAGATAGTTTTAGCAGCCGTGATAAAGTTATACGTGAATTTCTTCCATCTCTATGCTTCACAAGGAATGTGTCGAGAGTAATGGAAGGGAAGCTAGATCAGGAAGATATCGATTGGTTAACTTGTGCTGAAGATGCTTCTGTGAAAAACTCACCTTTAACAAGTTTACAGTTTCTTTCCAGATACATGTTCTTTTCAAAAATATTAACAATATTTTATCAGGGAATGAAATTAAATACAGTAACAATGCCAATAGAATATTTTTACAGGTTATGTGATCCATGACGCCAAACAAAGTAAGGGGGCACTGGAAACTGAATAGAGTGCGTGATAAAACGTAATTTCTGTCTCTTGTATATAAATATTTAATTTGAAAATACGTATCATAGAACGCGTCGTACATTGGCTTATCTTGCGTTCAAGTCTCACTGTCATTGAATCCTGTCGACTTCATTCATTATTTGCTGTTTTATCTCCTTCCATTATCCATCTTTTACGACGTTAAAGGAAAAAAAAGATAACATAATGTGACAAGCGTATAACCTATGAGGAGCTCTACACTGTAGACAATGGGCATTGCTCCATAACTAGTAGATGGAAATATGCAAGGAATTCTAGGTGCAAATATCACGAATTTTTTATATAAGGTTCTTGTTCTTTTTTTTCTTTATTGATTATATGATATTCCAAACTTTTTTTTCCATCTGCTTTTACCTACTTTCCACCTAATTTTGATTTCTATTAATTTTATCTTCTGATTCTATCAAGATTCAAACTTATTTTCTTTAATCATTATTTTTTCGGTAATTCCCAAATCATAACTCATCTAATAATTTTTGTTTGGCTTGATTTTCTCTTCTTTCTAACACTTCTAATCATTTTCCTGTAGCTGCCGGGACAAAAAAGGTTTTACATATATGAACATATATTTATGATCATGATATATATAATCATATACGAGTGTCTATGGATGTTTATGATGTCATACATGATCATTAGTAAAACAATACATAAGAAATAGAAGATCTTATGTTCTTCTAATGATCTATCTTATGAACCAATAATACACTATGATATATATGCTCGTGTTCGAAATCGTAATAATTATATATGTATATAGAATCAAATCCGATTATATATGGGCATATATGACGTTGTATATCCTCATATTGTACATGTATTAGTTCGCTTATATTATTGTGTATAATACGTAAATATACTATGTTGTATCTACGTATCTGAATATGTAGCATATATATTTTTTATTCTAATGGTTCTAGTGGATGACTTCTTCAAGCCCTTTTTTCAAAACTTAATTTGGTTGTATTTGGATTTTTTCTTCTACAGTTCAATAAATTTTACCTAATTCCTAATACTATATTTTAACGTTATCGCTATCTTTTATTTTTGAACACGAGGAGATTTAATAAATTAATGATATAAGACGACGAATATTTAATTAAAAATAAAAGATTTATTACATATTTATTCTATTTGGATCAAAAAACAAGATACAGAAATATTTTATAAATACACAAATATTATCTTCAGACCATTTATATATAATTATATATGATTGTATATTATCATTTTTTCCCGAGTGAATTTTCCCAAATTCTTTCTCTGGCAAATATTTTGTTGTTTATTTTGCACTGTCAATTTTCCTCATTTTTCTTCAACATAGAAATTTTCATATGCCATACTGAATTTTCAATTTATTTTTAATCGAGCACATGCAATAATTTTAACCAGACAAGATTTAATCTTACGAATATATTAATCGTGTATACTTTTCTTTGCACGAATCTTGACGCCTTACGATGCTTATAAGGTTAATTTGTCGACTTGTTTTACATGGTTGTAGGTATTTTACCGATCAGATAGCTCATTGCTCAAGCTAAAAGTTTACAATACGGGAGTGCCATGTCCCTAATAAGTGGTTTGTGGATTTTAAATTTTTCACCATCATCATATAAAGGTGAATGGAATAAACTCTTTTCATTTGTAAAAAAAACAACTTTTATTTGTTATATGAAATGTATAAAATGTGTATTAACTGCCGATGCTTTAAATCCAAATGAAAGACCAGTAAAGAATGTTGAAAATGAGGAACGCTACGGGGAAGACTATCCTACTGCGCTTGTCTATCCATTGTGAAATCTCCTGGGGTGTCATCGTCGTAAAATTATGTAATTTTGCTAGAGTCGGCCTACGTGAATATGATTTTGCGGGTGGAGGTGGTGTACTATCCACAGTGATAATGCTTCCCACAGAGTCCTGTTCCTTATCTTCCTCGACCTTGACCGACGGAATATTGATGGTGCTCGGAAAGCTCTGTTATACAGAATAAAATATACCTCAATGATAGACTTAGAATAATCTTAAATGAAAATATTATCTAAAAAGATGAGACAGGGTGTCGAAATAAGCATTACAAGAGGAATGACAGTTAGTCTTATTATAGAGGTAATATAGACTTTAAGAATGCATGAATAAGATAAAAAAAAATTTTAAATTGAGAAATGACACTTACGTGCACGGTCAAATAATTTTGACTGGTATAGTCTGTTTCCGTGGCGTTGCTATTATCGAGCGAAGACCATGAGCGCGAGCGTTCCAGGCCTGTTGTGTTTTTTTGAAATTGTTTGCGCGCCAGTCGCGGCGTCAGGGTTGACTTGAGAATGTACTTGCTGTTTACTTTTTTCAGTGGGACATTTTTTCTGTAAAAAATAATATCGGGTTGATTACAGTAAATTAGTCAGTGTCATTACTGGTTGAGCACGTATTGGCTTCAACACTTACTTCCTCCTGTAGATGGTATTGACAAATGCAAACTCCACCATAGCTGAAAATAGAAATAGTGTGCATCCTAAAAACCAAATCTCACTGGCTTTTATATATGAGACTTTTGGCAATGAATTCTCGACTTTAGATGCAAGAGTCATAAAAGCCAGGATTGTATTAGTGCCTGAAATAATATCAAGTAATTGATTATTATCATTAAAGAATAATATAGTAACATTAATATTGTCTTTACGTTTTTATATATATCCTTACCCAATAAAACCCTTGGCGGACAAGCATCCATATGAAGCCAAAATGATACCCAAGATATAACAACAATCAGGATTGATGGTATATAATAATCCATCATAAAGAAGCCCATTTCACGTGAGAGTTTGAATGTTATACTGATGGAACTGAAGTTTCCGGCTGAAAGTAATATGCTATGCGTTCAAGATGTGACGTTCCAAAGAAACATTTCTAAAGTATTCTTAAAATATAAATGAAACTTTTTCTACACTCACCAAAGTGACCATAGTGCTGTTGAGCAACCGTATATGAAACTTCAGATTTGTTAACCCAACTACTGACGAGACTATACTCTGTGAGATGTAGCTCGTCTGCAAGAATAATTGGAGTTTCATCCCAGTCAAGCTGCATATCGTGTATGTTGTATGTCCCTGCGTATAAAAAGTGAACAATTATTTAAACTGGCACAGTTACAGTAAAATTTCATTTTCCCTGTTTCACTATTCGGTTTCGTTATTCGCGGATTTTGCATTTTTTTCAATACATCCATTTTTCTTATGAATTTCACTATTCACGGATTTAAAAATCATCTGAGATATATTTCGAGAATACAAAGTAAAAGAATATTACGCGTAATACAAAAATCCCGCCTATGAAAAATAACTGATTTATAATAAGTTTTCATAAAATTCCTATCCTTATTATTGGTAAGAGTCAAACGAAACTTGAAAACTTGATACAGGTATACAAGACACGTATTTTATCTTAAAATTAGATTCCCGTGGAACTGAGCCATTTTCACAAATAAATGAGCTTGATCAATTTTATGTGTACAAAAAATTAATCAATACTGTCCTTACAGTAACTATTGCCCAGAGCAATACATAAATTATTTTCAGTTGTGTACGTAGTATTTTTCCAATACCTAATCCCCCCTCCCCCGCCCCGCGAATACGAAGATTTTATTGAGTAATTTACAGCATGGAAGAGCAAATAAAATTTCTTACAGCTTTCAAAGCTCAAAGGACACTCTTGTACGTCAAAAGGAAATTTCTCTAAGCGTAGTCCACAGTTGAGACTGGTCTCCAGTCTGAAAATGAAGCAAGAAAAAAAAATAAAATAAAAGTTTTAAAGAAATCGAACAATCCTACTTGAGATATACGGAAAAATAACCTGGTATTAAGAATGACCATGCCAGAAGGATCAATGGAGATGAGTAAATCTTTGACACCATTTCCCATGATAACAGAACTCCGCTCGTTCGCCACATAAACCATAGGTGTCCATATTAAATCATGAGCCACTTGACCGCCAAAGATTTGAGAATGATTTGGTGCAATATCCGAGAACTTGAGTCTGGGATCGAGATATCGAAACTGAAGCATCATCTGTACGTCGAATTGCTAAAACATAAAATAAAACATGCACAAAACTGCCCGAGGAAGCTTCAATCCTCAAAGCTGTTAAGCTATGATATTATGATATTATAATTACCAATGTCCTCGCCATATTTGATTTGATAGTGTATATATAAGCTCTGGACAAGACTTTTACAGGATCGCTGGCGTTCACTTCACCTGGTGGTCTGACCATCTTGTCATAACGACATTCATTGGTCAACTCCTGAAGAAGCTCCGTCTGCGTCATAGTACTAGATACGCTCATCGCCGGACAACTCTCCTGCCTGTAAAATATGAAGATTTAATAAGAAACTGCTTGACAAGGAAGCCAATGGCAGAGAGTGAAACACTGAAGATGATGAGGAAAATAAATGACTCCTGTGCTACCAGGAATACAGATATTCCATGCAGAAAGCTGTTTACCCGTGTGAGTAAATCGAAAGCAACATATTACTATGTTGTTCCAGCAACCCTTTTGTTTAGTGGATGACTAAATTAATATTCCAGTGCTCGTCTTTCTCGGATAATGCTTCATTGTTGCATTGTGGCGATGCGTGTGACATAAGTGCCGCTTCATAATGGCACATGTGACTAGTTAACCGTAGTTAAAGTAAAGGACGCTCGCGCGAACAGTCCGTGAATACCATGTTAAACTTGTAAAATAAAATACGGTAATCAAGCCATACAGACTATGTAAACGTTAAATTATTTGAGAAGATCAGTCGCGATTTTTTATGGATGAACCATATGAACGAAAGCTGGCTAACCCGAATTCTACGTCAGCCCAATTCGGTAAATCTACGCGATAAAGAATTAACGCTTTGTATATATTCGAACAAATATCATCCTACGTCACGGTTATGTTCGAGTTAGCAAACCTGTTTAATTTAGCATGTGTATCAAGTGATAAATATGCTAGAAAGACAACTGTTTCAGCTGCAGACTTCCAAATGGCAGCGATATCTGCGAAGCCTACCTAACTTTATCAACTCTAGAAAGCATAAGCAATATATCATCGCCATCAACCAATAACCCAACTGTTCTGGATCGACTACAGGAACCTTTTCGATTTTCAAATATATATGTTTTTCCAACGTTGTTATTACGATTTTGTTCTTAGAAGGTCGCAGAGCCGATGACGTTTTCGACTGTAACACAAAGCCGCCCCGTGCCGTTTGCTCAGCCAATCGAGAAGCCAACAATGCCTAATAAATTTCACAGACTTTATCTCGAACGCGTTTAATTTACAAGGATCGGATTGTTTATACAAATTATTGATATCTACGCGTGACTGCACAGTATTAGCCAACAGTCTGACATTACGTAGCAATCCCGTGATTCCTTAGACACTCATTGTTGTTGCACCCGCGAAACGCGGAAAGTCCCCCCTGTGTCTCGTTAACGTAATACTTTGATTTAACATCTTTTTTTTTATTGCCACAGTATGATTAATCGTTGACTTATTTTCCACAAGTCGAATTTTCCTATCGATTTCCATGAATTATTGTATACTCCTATTTATCACTTTCTTTATGGTATTCAATTTCTTAATACGTTCCTACGAATGTCGAGGCGGATTGAAAGAGCAGAGGCAATATTGTGATTAGTGTTTACGCAGCTGAATCTTAGGTAATATAATGACAGTCGTTTAATTATATCAATACGAAAGGTGTAGTCGGACGTATGAAGCAAGTTAATGTCCGTCAGTCTGTTCACCGTTTATCGGACTGCTCGATTAATTTCGACGTATCGTTTAGACGTACGTTATTTCAGTTTAAAATATGATCATATGACCCTGCTAAAAAACACAAACCTTGTTCACAATTGTAGGGTTAATTGAAGGCCGGTAGCTATGCTCTATTGGACCGAGAAAGTCGCCACGCAAGGATATGGAAGAAACTAGATTATACAAGAGACGATGACCCGCTGTTCCATATTTCAGGTGGGAAAATTTGTTTGGATTTCTGGATATTCATGCCATTTAAATTATCAGTTCAAAGTAAACTAACGCGCTGCGACGCCTTGCTATTTCCCAAGGTGTAATAATCTGTCTGCTAGTTTGTCAGCTCTTTATTAAACAGTCAAGGCGTCGTTCTTGACATGATATGATTGGACGTCATTTGTGGTTTTCACAAAAGGACAAATCAGCAATCATTCTTAAAGTATTTTAAACCAGCCGCAAGGCTCATTTCTTAACTAGCTATAATAATAGTCTTGATAGGAGAGACGAGATGCGTCATTGATAAAGATCAATCGAGATGCATCGAACGTAAATCGCATAGCACTTCGAATTTCCTTGTCTTGAATGACTCGATATATCGACATGGATTATTAACTTTAGGTAATTGATTTACTAATGCGCTGCGATTAATCAGTTAATTCAACTAATTCTCATTGGGATGGCAGTGATAAGGATAGAGAATCAGAAGACACTTTCAAGGTTTTTTTTAATTAGTAAATTATGAGGATTAATAATAGGAGTATTGGCCACCGTACGGATGAGAGAGTGAGACACAAAGAGACACTGAAGCGGAACCTCGTCTTGCTGTATATTTGAGAACTCCAATAGTCTTCGGGATTCGGCGTCCAGAACAGCCAGGATAGAAAATAAATACTCTTATTAAATATTAGACGTAATTATAACTTACACTTGAGCACTATATACAATATCCAATTGCAGTGTCCTCAGGAGAAGCAAAATGATCCCTGGCAGCAGGGTGATCCTGCAGTTTCGAGCCATCCTAAGCTCCCTTGACAGTGAACGGACCGAGTGTAACTGATGTTTCCTTGAAGCAGTGCTGAAGGTACGGAACCAGCTAAGTTTACTGGAAGCCAGACAGCCGACGAAACTCCCAGCTCCCAGCTCCCACTTCGCTCGTATGCTTGCAGAACACACAATCGGCTTGAGACACCAGCCTTTTCAGTATACTCAAGGATTAAGGTACTCGAATACACTTGAAATCCATACAAGAGGCACCGACTCTTAGTTTTATCTGGGGAATTTGCTATTGTTGATTCACGTATGATCCTCTACCTCTAACAACCGTACTTACTACGGAATCGATTTTCCTCTGAAAATTTATAACTGTAGATGCTGCATATGTTCTATTATCTCTGTCGAAACTATCGGAGCTTCGCTATTCTTTTTCCAAGAACAATTGTGTCGAGATGATGAAGATTAATGTATTTTCACTCATTGGTAATGACTTATTTCCACGTGAAAGACATCATTTTTTCGTAGACACAGCCTGTTACTCTACTTCCATGATGATAGTACTTAAATTGATGCGCCTTTATATTTCTAGAAACTTTCGTCGCCATGCGGCCATGCGTTAAAAGACTTAATGGTGACGAATTCGTCGATGTCGTGGTTTTACGTTTCTAGAAAGTTATCTGATTACGCGCTACTGCAAGAAAGTACACGGATTCCATATATGCCTTAATAACTACTTTATGAGTATTTGGCAAGTTATTATCTGGTACTCGTAGTCCATTTAAGAGTTGAGTAAATCTAGATTAAACAATAATATAGTTTATGCGATTATGAAAAGTTCCTTTTTTTTTTATCTCCTCGCGGGAGATCTTTTCTGTTACTGTGCACACTTGAAATATTAACAGAAGGCGCTCGGCTGAATGAAAAGTCTTAAGGATATGACATAACAATATGACATTTATTAAAACTGTCTTATCTTGCGTATTAAAATTAATGTCCTATCTGAGTATGTGGTTTCATACGATTTATTGTATATTCAAGTATATGAAGATCCTGTAGTAACTGTGTTAATCTCTTGAAGTGTCTTTCAGTGTACGGGATCATGGCTTCTAGAGATGAACCCAAGTCTGATGATTGTAAATGTTCAGTACCGATGTCATCTAATAGCGTGTGCATTATCAACTGCGAAATTAAAAATTATTATTAATCAATTCTTTTGAAAATGTCCGACAAGTGACTATAGCTTTGACGTACCTGAGCCGCTTGAGAGTTTCTACTATTTGTATTCCAAGTAACCGCACATCTGAGTAACGATTCCTTTTCATGCGGTTTCAATTCCTGTATCGTGCTTACTAGCCCTTCTTTGCTCTTTTTTATGATGTCTAATGATATATGAAATGAAAATTTTTTTTATTAATATTATAAAGTATAGAGGGAAATTATTAAGGGATAATAATATTATTGTACCATCTATTATCTTTAATACTTGAAAAGGTCGTTCAAGCCTTAAAGCTAATTTCAAAGCTGCTGTCAATTTGTCAGCTTTTAATAGATTTGCTAATCTCTGTATTCCCAGGGCCAATTCTTCTTTTTCCTCAGCAGCTTTTGCTACTTTTTCTTCAGTTACATCTCGCCAAACTACCAGTAATGAATCACTGCCACCACTGATTATGTGGGATTCCTTGGAATTTACTGTCAAAGCCCATACTCTGCTGTCATGCTCGTCTAAAGTAGCTATACATTCTGACGTTTTTACACTCCATAGTTTCAAAAGACCATCTCCGCCGGAACTAATCAGTTGCATTCCCCGTGACAAGAATTCTGCCTTTAATACTGATGATTCGTGTCCCTCTAAGGTCTATCAAAGAGAAATAATATTATAAATATGCAAGTTAGTACTACAGGATTCTATTAATTGTTAATTATACCTTTAAACAATTTAGATCTGTCAAAGACCAAAATTTGATTGTACAGTCAGCTGATGTGGTCAGTAGTACTTGATCAATTGGGGAAAACCTAACACACCATACTCCTCTACGATGACCTCGTAACACTCCTAGTAATTGTAAGCTCTCTGCTGTCCATAACTGCAAATATTTTATTTTAAATAAGCAAAGTTTTGTTCATTACATGTGGCAAAAGGTGATGATCAATATCTAATTATACCTTGGCCGTTTTATCTTGTGATCCAGTAGCAATAAATCTGTCATTAGGTGAAACTGCTATGCTATTAATATCTTTTTCATGGGCCAATTCTGTATGCGTTACGTTCATTGTCACATTTTCATCTGCAGGTAAAGAAACCAAATTTTTACTGATTCGTAAAGAGTAATTACTGAAAATTTAATAGGCATTGTATTGATAATTACCGAAATTTAACTTTTCAGGTAAATTCCATAATTTAATGCACGAATCTTGACTAGCTGAGACAAAGAACTTAGCTGATGTGTTGGAGACAGCAACTGAACCAACTGAAGCTGTATGCCTAACAGCTGATGCTATACAAGATACTTTTTTCGTTTCAGAATTCATATACCATACGCGGACACTGTTATCCTAAAATCATTAATTTATTCTAAATTCTAAATCTTCATTTAGTGGCACTAGCCGACTTATTAGTTAACTTAAATTTTTTGTACTTTGGCTGATGATATTAATACGTGTCGATCGGCTGGGGTTGTTCCAAGTGATAAAATAAGATCTGTATGACCACAGAGTAATTGACAATCCATTGTCATTAATTCATATAATTTAATATCAGCACTGTTGGTTGCCACAGCTAAATGGGAATCATCAGTACCAAGACAAGCGATATCTAAAATTTCGTCACTGTAACCCACCAACTGGTGAGATTACACAAAATTGTATATTAGTACTTTAAATTTAGATATGGATGTGAGTAATTACTTTTAAGAAACCTCACCTGCTTCTTACATTCAAAGGTATTCATAGAATGAATAATTATATTATGATCCACAGAAGCTACAACTACACAATTGATTATTGGGTTGTAAAGTAAATGAGTTATAGCCAATCCACCTTCTTCCTTTGCAGAGGACACCAAAGAATTTTTTTGGATATAAACCTGACGTGCTTCTCTCATTTCCCATATCTTGATAATCCCTAAAATTATATTGAAATTAGAAACAATTTTGTAAAGAATATTGAAAAAAATGATTGTGCTGTAAAAACCTTTTTCTCCAGCAGCTGCTACATAAATTCCATCAGAATTTTCCCGAGGAAATGGAAGATCGCAGCACTTTGGTAAAATGAAGGCCCCTTCAATTCCCTCAAAAACAGGAACTGTACGAACTGCTGTTCCTTTTGTAATATTCCACAGAATTAATACCTTGTCACGCCCTGAGCTATAAAGATAAATAAGCTAATGAGATATGTATGTAAATAGTGACTCATGGAATAATATTACACACTTCTTATTAATACCTGATCAAGTGTATTCCATCATCGTGAAAGGATATCGATGTGATTTTACTAAAATGACCAGAAAGCACTCTCTCCTCTCGGCCATTTTGTGTATTCCACACGTGTATTTTGGTGTCATCACCAGCTGCGAAGAGAAGCTGCTTTTTAGTATCTGGATGAAATTCTAAAACACTGTTAAAAAAAAAGAAAATAAGTAAATGCATATTCTATGCCTTTTTTTAAGCAGACTTACCTCACAACTCCTTGAATGCCTTTAAAGCTGTGGGTGCACGCATGGTGCTGCAAATCCCACATTCTAACATTACTGTCACTGCCACCAGAACTCATTGACAAGCCATCAGATGAACCAGCAATTTTAGCTACAGGACCATTATGAATAGATTTCCACATTTTTTTAAGTTTCCCTGCTAAAATATATTTTTAAATTACGTTATTTGATAAAAATACTATAAATAACTATATATTACATATGTTCAATCTAGTACCTTTCCAATCCCAGAGTTTGAATAAGCCACTTTTATGATGAGAGACAATAGATTCACTATCAGGAAATAGTGTAAATGTATTAATTGTATCTTCATCCTGATCAGGTCCTGTTTCCCCTAAAGATACACTAACAGAACCTTTGTTTACATTTACTACGGATACAACTCCAATCTTTTGACAGAATATATAATCACCATCGGCACTCCACTAAAAAGAACATTTAACAGCTAAAATAAGGATAATCTAAATATGTTTATTATAAATTAGCAATGCAACTAGGCATACCTCAATATTCCCACCCGTATAAAATGCACCATGCTTAGTTTCTACTTCAAATCTGTAAACAAATTCTGTGTTAAACAAAATTGACATTCAATTTATAATTTTATTTAATATTCGAAGTCTACATACGCTTCCTTCAATTTATTTGAGCTCATGATTAATTTAAAAAATTAATTGACAAAGTTTTTATAATTTTTTTAGAGCTTTAGTCCCAAACACTTTTCAGATACTCGGTTTTATCAAACACGTGTTCACTGAAATCAGATGTGTTAAAACGTTTGGATCATTGGACGAATCATAAAATTATCTACAACTGATATAAGATTTTCTCTTGAAACATATTTACCTATAGTAGGTATCCCTATACTCAGCAGGAATTCATACACTGTGTTTGCCATTTCTTCCACCAAAGTGTATGCCACTAATGCCATATTGGTTGTTGGAAAAAAAAAAGGTTTCAGTTTTTAAAAATGGCGTTACTCACGAGGAGTTGCGTTGCGTTTCATGTCTGGAGAAAATTTTTACCCCAAATGCCAAATATTCTTCAAACAAGTTCGCGAGATGCTTCGCAATATGTAGCTGGAGAGTTACCAGATTATGAAACTATTTACAAATTTTCCTTAATCCGAGAGGCAAGCACCTGGAATCGCGTAAAACTGCAGCAGTCTATTCTAGGTGGACTTTGTATACCTGGATCTTTTATTCTTACCGGTATAAATATTATTTCTGCAGATACTTTTGCTAGTATATTATTTATTGGTGAGTTTATATATAGTGATACAGATTTCTTTCATACTTCACTGCATAAGATTAATGGTGCACTGTTTTGTCTTACAGCAATTGCAAGTAACTTATTAATGCATTCAGTGGGATATTGTTGCAATAATATAATAGGATTTGTTTACCTACATAAGAATAAGAAGGACGTAGTACTTGCTTATAATAATTATTGGGGAAGAAGACGGGACTTGTACATTGAAGTACCGGATATTGTTCCTTTTTCTAGCATACCACCTTCTATCACAGATTCGTTATACAAAAAAGTGTATTTTTACCCTTCAAAGGAAATTTTGAAGATTAATCTTAAACAATCAGAAATATTTCATGATGATAAAATGAATCATGTTTTTGGAGGTATTGAAGTGGCAAAGGAATGATCTTTACCCAACGTCTATCATTCTAATCGTATAAGTAACAAAATGATTTGTTGTGTAAGATAATTATTATTTTTATTAATGAACTTTTATACATGATGTTTGGATAAAAAGTGACTATTATTTATCAACAAATATTGATACAATGTCACTTCTATATCCTACGATATCTATGACCATCGATAATGAGCAAAGGCGCGATTTGCTTCACATTGCTTGTGAAGTTCCTGTTTTCTTCGCACAGCACGGCCCTATAAACGAATGAAAGATTCATTTCAATAAATAATAAAAATATTAAATGTAAATTAGTATATTTCACAAAATCAAAATCTACCTGATTTTTGGATGCATCAATCAATTCCCATGCTAACTTTTCTGGTAAGTGTATTGTACGTTCTTTATCTTTGGCAGCTTCTATTATCCATCGAGCTGCTAAAAAAGCTGACCTTGATTCTCTGATTGGAACAGGAACCTAAAATTGAAGTTAGTAAAACATAAGTAAATTGATAAATTGTTATTTCAATATGACAGATGCATTGGCATATATATATATATATATATATATACACACACACACACACACATACACACACCACAATGATTGTGATATATAATATACCTGGTATCTAACACCACCTCTTCTCATTGGCATAAGCTCAAGAATAGGTTTGCAGTTATCTAAAGCTTGGTGTAAAATTACTGTAGGATTCAATTCAATCGCTGTTTGTGCCTCGAGCGATGATGAGTTATATTTCTCTAATTGAATTCTTTTTATATTTTCAAATGTCTTTTCCAGTAAATTCCTTGCTAATACCTTTTTGCCCTTTCTCATTATGTAATTTGTAAACTTTCTGTGTGCATAAAAGAAAAGTAGCAATTATATGATTAAACATATAAGATATTTAATATAATATTAATACAACAAACCTAACGATTGGATCGTAAAATTCAGAACTTGTTTCATCATTAAACGCTGGTTTGATAGGAATGTGAGCAACCTTCTGAAGCTCTCCGGATTCTTTAAGTTTATTTTGTTCACTTGGTATGAAAGTTCCCTTAATAAAAGTTGATGGAAACAAACTATAGTTATTAGTCAAACTAATTACACCTGATCTGAAATTTAAAAAAGTCACAAAATACTTGTAGCCAGAATTTAGGTTACAATTGTTTTCTTCGCTATAAACTAAGAGACATGATCACATCATAGATTATTTTAATATGATTTATACAATCCTAACCGTTTACTCCCAAGAAGAACTTTTTGAAATGTAACTTGTCCCAACAACGTTCGAAATATAGCCATTTTTTCAAGATTTAATTATTGCAGTGTATTCGTTCAATTGCCCTGTGTACTACAACTTAAGGTGACTTTGCGACAGGCAGCGACAGGCGATTTAGCTTTTCGATACTGTGAACGGTAGTTAAGTTGTGATTGTCCATCTCGATTCTTGGGCCTGGCCATCGTTTGCCTTCCCATCAGTTCAGTGCAGTTCAGTGTGGTTCAGTGCGAGTGAGTACGAAGCAGTACGGAATATTCAAGGAAGTTTAGTGAAGGGAAAGATTCTTCGGATCTCGTTGGAACTGCTTGAAAACTTGAAATTTACTGTACTCGTTTATAAAATTGTGAGCCATACAAATGGTTCAGTCATTGCACGATACGTATGCTAGGCTAATAAATTCTTGTGGAAAGGTCTCCTAAGAGGAGTGCCTTGACAAGTGGTTTTGTGTACGGGAACCGAACCTTTGAACCCTTCAGAATGGCTGAAAATCAGGGAAACTCCTCGAATCAGGCAAATCAAGGTAAATGAGAAATTTATTGTTTGAAGTGTAACACTTGTTTTGTATTTTTACTGTTCTAACCTCTAGATTCCTTGCTAATTGGTATGAATCTCCGCTGTATAGGTAGAAACGGATTTTTCGTTTCAGGTTCCACCAGAACTTTCAATTTTCAGCGTTTAGATTTTCGATCTAATAGTGATGTTCAAAATGAAATGACAGGTACGCTCTCATTTGGTCAATTTAAGAGAAGTCATTGACAGTCACTCGTAACATAATTTTATGTTCTATTTACTAGCAGAGAGGCGAAGGCAGTTAAGACTTAGTTTTCAGACACAGGGTAGCAGTCTGTCATTGTCTAATTCAACGTTGTCTAATTCTTCTGACACACCTGTGCGGCCACCTTTGTCGTATGTATTACAGGATTAATATAATTGTACTTATTCTAAATATTCCAATAAAATAGAGTAATCTTATTGTTATGTACAGGTCTTCACGCCCAAGCTTGCCTGTACCATTACCTACATTGCCAGTGAGGCCCCGTCCTACAGGGCAACAAGAATTTCGTCCTGATAACGCAAGGTTAGTTCAATTATTTACAATAGGATAAGATCTGGAATAAATGTTATAATATATTACAGGGACACATTACGAATGTGCCAATCAATGCAGAGCACAGGTAAATTACAACTGACCCCCGATGTAGTATACGATTTTACAAGCGAAGATCTTCAGGATTTGGGTGAGATAGGAAGGGGTGGTTTTGGTACTGTAAATAAGATGATACATAGGATAAGCAATACCGTCATGGCTGTGAAGGTAAGATAATGCATCAAAAGGTCTTTAAATACAAAGAAACTTCTATCTCTCTTTGGACGAGTATCTACTCGTATTTTGCATTACTAAAATTGGTAAAAAAATAAAATAAAATATTTTTCTTTATATACGAAAATATTCTATTTTTCTATACAGAGAATTCGTTCGACGGTCGACGAGAGAGAACAAAAACAATTACTGATGGATCTGGAAGTTGTAATGAAGTCCAATGAGTGCCCATGCATTGTGCAATTTTATGGGGCTTTATTTAAAGAGGTATTTCACAATTATTTAAATATCTTTCACAACCTGTAGGATATTTCAAAACAATAAAAAAAATACTATCTTTTACAGGGAGATTGTTGGATTTGTATGGAACTAATGGACACCTCGCTAGACAAGTTCTATAAGTTCATATATGAGAGACTAAATGAGAGGATACCTGAGTGTATCCTCGGTAAAATAACCGTAGCAACAGTTAAGGCGCTAAATTATCTAAAAGAAAAATTGCGGATTATACACCGAGACGTAAAACCGAGCAACATTCTGCTCGATAGACGTGGCAATATAAAATTATGCGATTTCGGTATTTCCGGGCAACTTGTAGATTCGATTGCCCGTACCCGAGATGCTGGCTGTAGACCATACATGGCTGTGAGTTAGCAAAATTTAATACAGCTATTATAAGGCCCGATTTCCATCCCGACAACCCTTAATTATTAAGGCCCTCTTTACAGCCTGAAAGAATAGACCCTCAGCGGGCACCAGGCTATGATGTAAGGAGTGACGTATGGTCTTTAGGCATCACGTTAATGGAAGTAGCCACCGGATATTTTCCTTACCCAAAATGGAACTCTGTTTTCGAACAGCTGTATCAGGTGGTGCAGGGTGATCCTCCTCGACTGTCACCCAATGAGAACGGCAATCATTTTACCATGGACTTTGTCAATTTTGTTAATACATGGTAAGACATTTGACTCATAATCCTGAAATCGTAAACCTCTGAAATCCTGTCCTATTCAATATTAATTTCTCTTCCTTTTCACTTCAGTTTAATTAAGGAAGAGACTCAGCGCCCTAAGTACAACAAACTATTGGAGCATCCGTTTATACGGAAAGCTGAAAAGGCGACGATAGACGTAGCTGCTTATATTAGTGGCGTGTTGGACAATATGGCCAATAATGGGGTCACCCCTTTCACCACCAATCAGCCTTAAACGAATAGGAGTCACCATAGAAGATGAAGAAGAGCAAGGGAGAAAGCATTCCTTGACGACCTTCCGTCGGATGTTATATTTACAGAAATAAAAATGAAAGGATAAAGGAAAAAATGGAGGAGCATGAGCCGCTCCTCCCACTAGTAGGTAGTCAATTGCAAGGGCTGCCGTCGTCGTAGAGCTATATCACACGTCAGAATACTCGATAGCGAGTAGGGGTTAAAAGAAATGAAATCACAATATCCAAGTAGAATTGAAAAAGAAGAGTGAACGCATGGAATAATTTACTTAGCATACTTTCCTACTGAGCTCACAAGAGTCCACTGCAAAAATACCTCTTATAAACATTTAGATATCATCTCCAGAACGATCTGTAGTTCTTGTAATATTGAAAAATAATCCGACGAATTGTTGTGAATTGTATATATTGTTTAACGTTTTACTTCCATGTTTTATAAAGCATACGACTTGGAAATAGCTCGCCAAAACAGTACAAAGTACCTAATTGCTCGTTCTGGCGATTTTATTAGGAACAAGCTTATACGAACGTTAAAAGAAAATACTGTACCGTAAGGAGAATAAATAACAATTAATTGCGAATCAGCCGAGTTTGACGAACAAAATTTTAATACTCTCCTCCCTATCGCTGTTATCACATCCGGAGGTAAAATGATGCTGGTGGTTCCGACGTGAATGGTCAGTCATGGTGAACCTAGGGAGTACAAAGCTGCGGGTACAGGTGCTACCCGGTACCCAGACGGAAGTGAAACGCCAGGTAGCTCAGGGTTGTGAGAGCGTCGATCGATATCCAGAGCGAATAGAGTATAGTAGGAGTCGTCAATGCCGCTGTTGGTCCCTTTTCAGGTAAGAAGATGGCGGCTAAATGGGGGTGCCGATGCCGGTGGTGGCTGGAGGCGATGGTGGTAACATTCGTCGTCGCTCCTCCTGCTGTTACGTTACGTTCCACCGGGACCAATTATCATTTAAGCCGGGGAGTCTCTGGCAGTTGAGTTGCAACGGCAGCCTACTCGTAAATCGATCAGGAATTCTATCAGTGGCTTTATAGTTCGCGAACCCTTATACTCCTGGAAATATCGTCATCGGGAATTCCTCGGATCTCAGTACACAGTACCAGAGCATTAAACCTGCTACCAGTGGGTATAATTGATCGAAATTCAAAAGGACGATGGATATTATTTTATTTGTTATTATTAATTATATTATTTAATTAAAAAACTTGCTATTAGATCAAAATCCTTGGAAATGTTAATCAGGGATAACGTGCGTGGTATCCCAAAGTGAACTGGTACTAAAGTTTAACTGAAAGGTGTTTAACAAGAACGTGCTCATTGTTTATAACGTGACCAAACGTTTTTTATTATCCTTTTGAATCAAAACAATTTTATTTAGTCCGTGTGGTTCATGTCTTTGACTACGTCGGGTTGCTATCGGTACCGAGTGCTGAATTCTCCCAAAGGTAAGTGCACCCTGTATAATTATTACACTATATCATAGTCGTAAAAATCAATTCGGAATATCATAATGAAAGATGGTCGAAAATGATAGTGGGATCGATCAAGGAAAAGATAATAGAAACGTAGTTGAATGTCGATCAGGTTCCCATCAGCTTCTATATGGTCCCTTTAGTTCTGACAGAGTGCTGCTGTGCGGTCGGAGGATCAATTTTTCTGAATATTTTATGATACGTCTACCCTCTTGGAAGTTGTATATCTATATAACAAGTTATAAGGTTTTATAATACCCATTGAAATACGTCCACATCATCCGAGAAGGTTTGATCTATTATCATTTCCCGTTAATATCTTCTTCTGGCGTTGCTCAAGAGTTTAGACTTTCTTTACCTTTAAAATTATATTACAACATAATGTTTTCGAAATCTTCATACATACCTATCAGTAGAAAATCCAAGAAGAATCTATATGTAGGATATCAATTGTTTTTTTGGATAGTAAAAGACATAAGCTCTTACAGTGTCCTTGGGCTAAGCTCTATAGAGCTTCTTGATTGTCTCATCCATGATTTTATCTATCTTACACCAAGACTCTGATGTATACCAAAAAAGTTTAACTAATTTTATCTGAAAATTGTCAAGAACTTTAATATGCAAAGTACGCATAGGGTCGCGGAGCAAGCACCTGTTATTCACGGTATATAGATTGGTTGGCCAGTGTAGTGAGTCAACCTGACGTCGCTTGGATGGCGGCAGGTGCTACAGAACCAGGTGGGAGGCAGAGGGATGGATGTTCCCAGGAGATTATTGATCGTAGCGCGCAGATACTTCCAGTTTGACGACGGACAAACGGACCGATCGCCCCTATTCGCTCGTTCGCCTTGCTGGACACAATAGGACCACCCTCTAACCGCCCAAACAAGCATCCCTCCTTGGTCTGGTTTGGCTGGTCTCCACTTGCTACACCCGGGCGACTGAGGACGGTGGGGTCGAACGATAACGAATCTCTTCACTGGCCCTCCCACAGGATAACCAATCCAGTCGCTTCTCTCAGAATCTCATACGCCATTCGCGTCCACCCCTAGTGAAAGGGCTCTGAAGGCGGTCCCCGTGGAGTGTCGCAGTATAAAAGAACCTGATATACCATCGGGATGCTACAGCCAGATACAACCGCCCCCCTGCCCTGGTAGCAGTTATCCTGTTTCAATAAATATCTTTATACATTGAAAAATACTTATGGTTTGCCATATATTTTCTTACAGAGGGTAGCTTTCGATCCTATAACCGTAACGGGCAGTACAGCTTTTACTTCCGCTTCCGTTTTCAGCCTACTGCACCACAATTTTGTTCCCCTATCAAAGGTGTCAGGATGCCAGGTGTCTGCAGAGTAATGCCCAAGAAGTTAGGTTATGTAGGCACCCTCATGAAATAACCATAAATTTTCTTTTCCTTAAATCCTAGTAGTTTTCATCGCGTAGAATTGTGGTTCTGATTTTCATTCACAATATTGTATATTGCCAATTTATGTAGCTGAGGTCGTCTAGCGAGCCGGTTACGCTCCTGGGTACAGGTAGATCTATGGTGGCTGATAATAACAGTGGACGTAGGGCTGTGTAACGTAGGTTCTATGCATGGTCCACCTGCGATGAACCAGGCACCTGTCGCCGCACGCGCACCACCGACCCCCGGTAGGCTGTTTGCCAGCCGCCCCTATTATACTAGTCACCCCCGTGACAGAGTAAGGGACGAAAGTACGATCTAGCCCACGTCATCATACGTCGCAATCGGCTATACGCGGCCAGTGGTTAACGTTTTAGTACGTCGTTCATCCATTCGTTCGCGTATTCATCAACTGCGCATTTTTACTGTTCGTCCATTGTTTTCCTAAAGTATTTCGGTACCATCCAAGTATTACGTTAGAAGAAGACTCGTACCGGGAGTGAATGTGTTGTTAGGGTAGCACCTTTGGTTGATTGGAATTCCAGAAGGCAGTGAAGACGCGTCTGAAAATTGCGCAATATTGTGAAAATATAATTGATACCAACATTATAATAGAATTGTCATTATCCTTTTGGGGACGCAAATCATACTTACTGCATTGGCGTTGGGTGACCAAGCGTGAGTCGGACCCAGTGAGTTTGAGTAGCTCAGGAAGAGCGATCGTGAATAAAATCGCAATACGGAAAATCCTTAAGGAATTTTCAAGTGAAATAAGAAGAATTTCTTAGAATCACATTTTCACAGATTCCTCTGATATGAAAGATGGTGAAAATGAGAACGGAGGTACTCGTCGTTGATGAGGGACTGACGGAGGAGGAATCAGTCCCGGCGAAGATGGACGCGGAGGATATTTACGGCGTCGAGGCAGAATTGACAAGTCTATCATGGCTGCAATCGCTGGATATAACGAGTGCGTCAAATCTACCGACGCCACCTTGTTCGCCGTCGCCGCCACCACCGCATCCGCAACCCCAATCCTCTGTAGCTCATCATCCGCCGAAGAAGATGTCTCCTTTGCTCAAGGCCGAACTAGGTATGCGAATCGGTTGTATCCACTTCTTGTCAATTTTTCATAACTATTTTTCAAGTGGAATTACGAATCTTCTATTCGTCTGGATTTTGTAGATCTCGTGGAGAACGCCGAGAAGTACCGAACGGACTCCGACGCTAAACCACCCTTTTCCTACGCCACCCTGATCTGTCTTGCTATGCGAGCAAATAATAATAAATTAACCCTATCCAGCATCTACAGATGGATTCGGGAAAATTTCATGTATTACAAGCATGCGGATCCCGCCTGGCAGGTGAGTTTGAAGATAAAGAAGTCCTTCTAAAAATTTATTATATACACAAAAATGAATGATTTATTGAATAAATTTATTTATAGAATTCAATACGTCACAATCTCTCGCTGAATAAATGCTTCGTGAAGCTTCCTCGTACAAAGGATGAACCAGGCAAGGGTGGTTTTTGGAAGTTGGATCTAGAGCGTCTAGAGGAAGGTCGACGTTCCAGAAGAAGAGCCTCCTCCCGTCGTAACGGCGGTGCCAAGACTAGAATCGCACCGAATACTCCAGTCTCATCAATACTCTATGAGACTCCACCAAGCAGCGTCTCACCACCGATTCCCGATAGTCTACCTGAAGTTCCTGAGTCTACACAGGTGAGTCTCAGCGAAGATGACCTTACCGGACTCCTCATCGCCACCGTTGGTTGGGACGAGAATCAGTTGGATCTTTTGGATTCTCTATTGGATTCACTTTAAGAAGTCGTGACACAGGTATTTTTCAGAAAAATTTTTTTTGTCAAGAGCCAAGCAAAGAACTAGAATTATACTCGTGCGGATTAGGTGTGGGTGAATTGTGCGTACTTTGAGATATAAGTTTGCCTTAAGTTGGGTGTTAAAAAATCGGCGGGCCCGAAAAAGGTTCAATGGCCAGGTCAACTAAGATAAGAATACTTAGGGGAAGTTCGGGGAAGATGGATCCAGGTGTCAAGATGAGCTACCCGTAAAATGACTCGAAGATCAATCATGATATATTTTTGGATTTGCTCTGACGTCATTATTTCCTTAAGAAACCCTCTCCCACCCCACCACTATATGCCCAGAGACTTCTCAAGCATTCATATATCGTATGAAAAAATTTGAGTATATAAAGCTGGATGTTGAAAATATCAAAACGGCTCACGTTTCAGGTATTTTTAGATAATGCGTATAGCCTCTTAATTATAAGAGGATATCAGGATCATGCTGTAACAAGTGAATGAAAATAGTTGTCCAGAAAAATGGTGAATCTTACTTGAAAAAAGGCAAAAGCACCATTAACCAAAGAAAAAATAATAAAACAATAATGTTGACACTAACGGCGTGTGCTCAAGACTCTTTCTTTCAACATCCAAGTTATTATGTACAGATAATACAGTCAGTAACGTTAACGTTAGTCGTACAGTAGGTTATTCCCGACATTACAATGAAATGCATAAAGAGAAAAAGAGAGAGAGAGAGAGAGTATGGTAATCGATCAAACATATTACCTATTACAATGTACATTAACGAAATGATAGAAAATGAATAGTCGGTGTGATAAAAGTTTGAACCGGTGTGTTTCTGCGCTCTAATTCACGCCTTGTGAAAAAATCCGTCCAGACATTCAGAGTCGCTATTTACATTTAGAATCATTATGTTTGATAATGGAATATCCGCCCACATAGCGCAAAACACACGTCGAAACGACAAACAACGTTTATACGTCCATAGGATGTCCTAGAGACATCCTTGAGATGTTTGGGCTGTGTGGACTAAGTCAAGGGATTACCCACACAACACGGAACATCCGAACGACATCCAAATCATGTCTGCAATATCCTACTGATGTCCATTGAAAAATGATATGTGTGATACATTCCGTAGACGTCTTATGCAGATGTTCTTAAACACGACGCGGTATGACATCTTTAAAATGTCGTTTTAATGTCGGCATTATGTTGCCCATTTTTACCATTCATTATTATTATCATATAGTTTATAGTTATTAACTACAATACATTTTTTAAAACGTCCATACATTAATTGAATGTTTTTAACCTCTCAGCAGACGCGTCATTTTTGGCGCGTCTAACTTTCATTGTTGTGTTATTTCATAAGTTATGTTGCCTTCGAGAAATGCTTATACGACGGCTTCTCGTGGCTTAAGACAACCAATGAACGTGCCGATACATGGTCGATGACTGCGCCATCTACCTTGTAAGAATATCTTATTCGTATGAATCAAATTGTCAGATAGATGTTGTTAGTAAATACATTCTAAGAATTACAGGTAGGATGTGCAAAAGACGGCAGAAAGATATCCGTAGAAGGGACTAAAATGTTTCAAAATGACATCTGCAAGATGTCACTTGCAGATTTACGGGTTTCTGTCGTATATCAGTAGTGGCGATTAACGACGTCTATATGACGTATTTCTAAAATCCCAGTGTTGTGTGGGTAGTTGCATCCTTATAGTCAGTTTCTTCACTTTCGGTTAAAATTTAACCTGCGAATAACTCCCTAGCTAACCAATCATTTTCATGTTTTAGGAGTTTTTCCGCAGGTTAAATTTTATCTAAAGGTGAAAAAAGTGGCCTTTAATTTTTTTAAACAATTAACGCGTACATGTATTATTATTTTTAATGACAGTTTGATGATGTACGACTGCCATTATTATTATACCTTTATATCGTAAGAGCGTTATTAGTCAAGTTTATATGTAAAGATAATGCACATTGGAGTGTGAGGGGTTGTGAGTATGAATTATATGTATAGTGACACTGAATGAGAAATGTGATATTTGTTTGTCATTCGATATAAATGGTATAAAGCAGTCGAGTACATTGTTTTGACTGTAGCAGTAACTCATTTTTATTACGCATATATACAGTTATTAAATTATAATCTGTTGTAGCTCTGGTATAGTAATTGATAATATGATATGGTACGTAATATAGTCATCTCTCAAGACACCTTTGACTGTCCCTATGATAATTAATATTAATGAATCACTAGCAATCGCGTGCCTTGAAGTAAACAAGAGTTTTATTCTTTGTATATTATAGAGGTAATACCATGACGCAATACTGCAACGTATGTCTATAATATTCACTACGAACGTGCTCAATGCAATGTGTTAAGAATTTCGATTTGTATCCTTATAAAGCGATAGCATGAAAATAAAGAAGTGAAGCATATACTTTTCTTATTTTCTTTGTCGTTCGTGTCAGTTAATAATAGATTAATAATAATCTATATTGCATAATTGCATTGCAGGTTAGAGATATGATATTATTTAGTGAGAATTAGTGTACAGAATTTAATTCTCTTAGCGGATGTCAATTTAATAGGTGGAAGAAGAATGTAGGAGACGCTGCTACAGCAGTTCTACTTTGAGGGGACTTAGTTACGTTTCGGTTGGTGAAGAGATAGCCCTTCAAAGTGGAATTGATGTCGCGGCCCAGCTATATGTATATGAATACATTTCTGTGCTCTGTCGCTTCCTCCACTCTGCGGCGTTCAGGCTTGTCGTGTTCACTCATGCTGGGGGTCACTGTCACCAACTGTCGCTAATGACACGGTAGGGTACGGGTTGAGTGATAACAGGTTTCACGCCTGGTGGAATAGTAACGGATTTTCCGATTCTTGAACAGAGTAACGAGGAATACCAAGCCCTTTCACTACATCACTCGTTGCACCGCTCCGGTCCACAACCAAGTTCTGACGGCATTTTAAGAATGCCGGAAGATAGTTCAAATGACAATTCTTATTACCGGTTTTACTTTACTTTTGATATATGTAGTATCAAAGTATGAAATAGGGTTCAAGTTTCCATAAAATTACGGAAGTATATAGTAAGACAGAAAAATGATATATAATTCAGTACAAAACGAAGTAACTGCATACTTCGTAAAAAAAATCCTATGCAGAACCACGTGTTGCTGCTAGAGAATTCATTGTTTTCGATTTGTCAAAACAACACATGTAACTCGTGGACTGAGTATATGCGATAAATTGAACTGAAAAACCTAAACCATAGCTAATGAAACAAAGATATGCAGTCAATTTGCACTTTTAAAAATGAAAGGAAAATGAAATGCGCCTTCGCATATGCAACCGTTCATACTCGAGTGCGTCACAATGAGAAATGCGTTTTACTGCACACCTCTGCCAATATACAACCTGTCATTTGAACTTTTGTCTTAAACTTTTATTACATTTGTTGAAAGCCTTCATTTAGTTTACTAAAACTTATAAGTGGCACGTATTATGTACATACATATTTTCAGAATGCCATTGACGCTCTAAATGACAATAAGTGTCGAAAGTTTGAATGCTTAGCGTTGCAACGTTGACTTGCGTACCGCTCGATGAATAGAATTGAATTCATATGTGTATGGAAAAGTTTAGAAATATATAGTTCATTTGAGTAATTTTTTATTTATAGTTTTAAAGAAATAATTATAATGTATCCTTAGAATTGATCAAGAAATACGTGTAGATTATTTGCACAGTGGATCAGGGTTTATCAAAGCCGCCTATGTCTCAAAGCTGTCGAAGCTGTGTAAACGTCAGCGCATAAACTCCACGTGTCGATCTAACTATACAATAATTCTAATAGCCAATTAGCATAACAAACTATTTGTTATGGTCAGATAGGTTTTGGAACTAATTATCGTTATAATTGAACTGTGAGAAATCAAGTTTTTTGTGTGTGTTTATTTATGTAGGTTATACTGCTTCTTCTCTTATTAAAATTATGATGGACATTAAAAAGAAAGTCGTAGAGAAATTTAATGCTGAGCTGGGCACAGATCTAAAGAATCTGAGTAAGATAATACAGTTACATGAACAGCTGAAAGAAGAGAGGAAGGAAATCGAGCAATCGGTACCAATAATAATACTTGGAGAACGATATTGAGATTTTATTAAGGCTAAGGAATGAGAGTAATGTGTTTTATATTTCTTAGTTATCCCTGGTATCCACCGAAGCACCATCTAAAATAAAAGCTGCTGTGGCAGGTGTTGAACAAATTAGCAATGAAATTGATGAAGTTGTTAATGCCTGTGAAGTACTGCGAAAGAGCATTGCAAAACAATTACAACAGAACAGTAAAACAGTGGAAGTTCAACAGCATATCGATAAGATTGGGGACTTGGATAAAGCACTATCTTACTTGCATCTCATTAAATTTATCGAGAATGCAAGGTGACCAATTTATTTTATATCATATCACCTTTGTAGAAACTGAAGTTAAAATTTTTTAGTGATCAAATCGAAGCATCGTTGTCAACCAAAGATGATGAACTGACTATAACATTATATACAAACTTGACAGAAACAAGTTGTCAATTACAGTCTTCAACGTGTCATCATTTAGCAAATTATGTCAGAGATCTACTACACTTTTGGCATAATCATCTCAAAGATAAACTAGCAATGTATGTTAATATTTAAACACATAAGTTTTCTGTATGTAAATTCTAACAATTGCAGGGAATACAATGAAATTCTGAAAGCGTTGCATTGGCCCTTTTGCGGAAGTCAAGCTCACGCAATAAATTTTCTAGCTTCTTCGTATAATCCACAAGTGATGCTGAGATTCAAAGTGCTCACAGAATATCTTTTCCAGCTACAGCTTCCGTATCCTTTTGATAATTCTATTAATATTTGAATATGACATATTCCATTACAAATCTTTGACTAAATTTAATCAGAGAGGAGACAACGAAACCCTCAGTGAAGTCTACGCTGCTCACTGATTTCCAACCAGTCAGCTTACCAATTGTACTTCTAATTCGTCCACTGAGGCAAAGATTTATTTTCCATTTCACAGGTGCAAAACAAACGAATCGCCAAGACAAACCCGAATGGTTTTTTACCCAAGTGCTCACATGGATCAAGGACCATGCACAGTGGGTCCACAAAAATGTACAACCAGTAGCTGACTCTTTAGGTTTCACTCATGTTAATGCCAAGGTATAATGATAAAAAGTGCTTATTTATTATCAACATATATTATGCTTACCACTCCTCTTTCTAATAGGTTGAATTTATGCGAGGTCTTGTACAATTGGCTGTAGAAAAATTACATTCAGAATTACCAGTTGTTCAATATGATGACGGCCTCTTTGCTCATCTGGTAGATGAAGCCTTAGGCTTTGAACGAGAGTTACGAGAATCCTTATTATACCCTCAGAATCAACCAGCAACAGTTTTTGTTCTAACCCAAGCGCACATCTTTGTCAAGTGGATAAACATGGAGAAAAAATGTACAATCATCATACAGGTTTTCATAGTTGATTTTGATGACATAATATCATGAGGAATGCCTAAGACGAAGAATTCCTTGACTAGATGCTACCGAAAAGATGGATGCTATACTGAGCTCGGAAACTGCTTGGGAGAGGCTCTCCGGTCCTGACGTGGATGATATGAAAGTTACTGAGTGTGCTGAAGCTTTTCTTACACTTTTGATGACTATTACCGATAGATATAATCATCTACCTCAACCTGGACATAGGTATGTCCACCAAAAACAGTATAATTTCTTAAGCATAGCGTTTATGCTCTATTATTCTTCTATGACTACATATAGATTACAATTCCTTGAACTACAATTGGAGTTGATAGATGACTGGAGAGTACGCCTGTTACAATTGTTACACGAGGATTACGAAGATCCTCTGAATTCAATAATGCCACGAATTCTTAATACTTTACATTACGTGTCCACCGTGCTTATAGAATGGGGCACTACAGTGGTATGGATATAATTACCTACGAACAAAACTCCTCTAATTACCATCTTCTACCAATTACTACTCCTTTTATTCTCTTGGAATACAGCACTTTCTCCAATTGCATTTCTTCAAGAAGCAATTTGAGTCCGTCGAATCCGCCACTGACAGAGATCTGATGCCAGAAAACGCTGCTGAGGAGGATGGATCAGTGTTTGAAGATGCTGTGGGTCTGCTGCAAAGATTAGAAAAAAAATTAGTTAATGAAATTAGCAATTCCGTGACACTAGAGGTTAAGGCAAAGAGTCGTCCGTACAGAACTGATAAGTAAGTTTACAAAAATTTGAATATAGATTAATGAACTAAAATTTGTATTCCTTTTTAAAGATGGTTTGCTATGCAATCGGATAAAGAAATAGCCTCCCTCTCAGTGACCCCGAGCGGATGTCCAATGTTTCAAGAACTAGCAGCACGTTTACATGCACTTCATGAAACTTTGGCTTTGCCACTTTTTAATCAAGCTTGGCGAAACTTGGCTACTCAATTAGACCAGGTAAATTAACCAGAAAGTAATCGTCTCTCTACATAATAATTATCCTATCACATAACAATATTTGTTTTCTATAGTATCTGCTCGAAGAAGTTGTTATGGTTAATCAATTTAACATTGGTGGATCAGCACAGTTTCAGTTTGACATTACAAGAAACTTATTTTCACTCTTCGGCCTATATACTAGTAAACCAGAATCGTATTTTCCATTGTAAGCATTCCTTTTCAGTAGTTTATCAATTTTTAAACAATCCCCGTACTTCTTTTAATTGTCATTACAGAACGCGCGAAGCCTGTATACTACTGAATATGCTACTGGGTTCAGCAATGTTGTTATTAGAATCATTAGAGCGAGATGAAAATACAACAGAGGTACTGGAGGATATAGGGATTTACAGAATGTCTTCAGAAACTTGTATAACGGTACTTAAAAATAGGACTGATATAATTACACAGTAACTGATTAATGCATTAGCATCTAAAATTACAAATAATAAAGATAATATAACAGACGATGAATTGACATACCCTATCACACTGCACTGCAATCATTCAGCACAACAGATTAATTCCACCATTATCAGCACCCAGTAAAAGTAGTCTGTTTAATGGAAGTACAGCCATAGCAGTAAGAACTCCCTTAAAAGCGTCGGACCTCAACTTCGTTGACGAAAACGACGCCGTAGCGTCTACTGCAGTATGGACGCCAATACGATTGGCCGTAGTTCCTGATATAAGTTCCTGTTCATACACAGCCATACAATGTACTGGTTCAGTAACCCCTCTGCAAAGTATGACATTGGCATAATTAATTGTAAATAAAAGTAATGCTTCGTTAATAAAAATGTGTCGGAAACCAGACTTACTTCATATGAAATTTTAATTTTCCATCTATAGCACTCCAAACGGCTATGGTTTGATCCAGGGAGGAGCTCACTATTGTAGTTTCATTAACTGCTTCCAATTGTAGAACCTGTAAAGAAAAAAAGAGTTAATGGATGATCAATGAAGTATTTATATGATTAATTAATCGTACCTCACACTCGTGCCCTTTCCATGATGCTATAATGAGACCAGTGCGAATATCGAGAATAGTTAGGAAACCAGATGCCTGTCCTAACGCCACCCAGTGTCCACTAGGTGCTACGGCTATACATCTAATCAGTCCTGTAGGATTCATTGACAACTGAAGCACAAAAGTTAATCAGAAATAATATTAATTTCTTTTTTAGAAAAATGTAATCAAATTACTACATACCTTCATTTCATTAACATATTGAAAGGTTCTGCAGTCAATGACTCTCAAATTAATATCAGTCGTTGCCACGAGAAGCGTAGTGGATGGAGCAGGACTCGCTGCCAAAGTGTTGACAGGTGCTGGACGTGGACTTTCTGGCGATGCCAATAAGGAACCCATGAAGGTATCCCAACAGTGAATAGAGCCATCACAGGTCACTGCGTATCTCAAGGATTCTAAGAAAGTTATGGCAAGGATAGATTTTTTGTGACCTGTATATGTATACTGACAGGAGGACACTGCACTTCCGCCTCCCTGTAGTAAAAAGAAATTTTATAATTGGAGATTCCATGATTTATTTACTTTTGAAATAGCAAAGAAAATACCTGACTTCTTAGACTCCAAAGTTTTACAGTCTTGTCACGAGAACCACTCATAAAACTGTTCTCATTGTCCAAAACATGTAGACATCGTATACTATTAGTATGACCATTAAAATTCTGAAGTTTTATCTGCTTTATATTGAACCTAGTATCTTTGTCTGATCTTCCAATTTCATGCTCCCAATATGCTAACCAATTGCCTCGAAGATGCCGACTGGCTGAAGATGATTCTCGATTTGGTGCTGAGCTATTTTCTGTCTGTGGTTGAACTTGAGAAAGTGTATTATTTCTCTAGAAAAAAATTAAAATATTTTCATCAACTATTCTCATTTTCGTTTATTATTTACATTTACCTGTACTTCAATTCGATTTCCTATTACTGAAATATTTCCAAAACTTCCAGCTCCCCTACCATCAGATTCATTTTCCAAGGGCGCATATTCCGTTAGGTAAAGAATATCAGAGGAACCTATATTAATTAAACGAGGAATAGAACTTCAATATTGCCTTTAATAGAATGATACGGTCCAAATAAGAAAAACTTTTACCAATATTTGGATAGGTCACTTGAACTTCCTGCTCATAAGCATAAGAGAGATCACGAATGAGTTGATGATTTTTTAGAATTTCCTCCAACAATGCATCTCCAATGTAACGATAAAACATAACATAAGCCTTATGTGCAAATTCTGTAGTAAAAACCGCTTTCAGTTCCTCAAAAGCCTGAGTACAAAAATCTAACATCAATAAGTCCCTTGAACAATATGTCAAAATAAATGTAGAGCCATTCTATATATCTTGGGTCTACCTTATTTCTCTGAGGATCCGATATATCATGACTTTCTATCGCAGGTGGTGAATAGGAATCAGCAATCTCATTAACACCATTTCTAACTTGATTAGTGTAAAGAGGAGTGCCAATGATACCCCATTGCTGGGTACTACCATCATGCTCATCATCCCTCACAGAAGTGGATGATCTTCTCAGATCATCCTTATAAGTAGCTTTTTCATTGATACTAAATGCCTTGTCGAATGCCAGAAAGAACCGCTGGATAGGTACTGTCAAGTGACTCTTTGTCATTACACTGCCAAGACGTAAGCTCAATGAGAATAGTGTTTCCAAATATTTATCAGCCAATGCAGACCGTGCGATAACACCATTTGGAAATGTGTATCGTGTTGTAGAAAGAATTCTTACAGTAGGATGCAATATAGATTTCAATATAATTTCCTGAAAATGATTTTAATTTGTAGAACGTTGATTTGTTAAAAGTTTTATTTAGGAAAAATGTGTACTTACATGTAAAACGTCCATTAGAGTAGAATCACTCAAGCAAGGTGTGATGTGAGTAAGAAGAGCCAAGCACGAAACTAAGCCACCTTCAAGGTTTGGGGTTAATTTTCGCTTACAGAGCGACAAGAGTTCACCGACATGTGCAAAGTATTGCAAAAGGATAATCTGTTCGCCATATAGACCTGCAATTAATATTGTATTTTACAATTAAGTATTTTCTATGGAATTACTCCAAATATTCTACTTCGCTTTATTATAATTACCGGAAATGGCTGTGAGACATTCCAAGACCTTTGTGGCATTTCTATCACCTACGAGAATCGTACTATTCCAGCTGGATGTTTCTATGACCGTAAGCTCACAGTCAGGAACTGGTGAAAGATTTTCTCTGCCTGCATAGCAGAGAGTAAGCATCCTCAAAAGATTTCTTGACAGGTAACGCGCTGTTAATACAGGCCCCAAACGATGTGATAACCATATCACAGATTCTGTGCTCATTTCAGATACTTTGCAATCATTAGGTGTTGATTTTTGTACATTAGTGTCCACTCGTATTGTGTTATCATCTTCTTCGTTGTCTGTTCTATCTTCGTATTCGGGACGTAGTGTGACAGACTTTGAATTATCAGAACCTAAAGTGCATACGTTCTCTGATACATTACTGCCTGACTGTACGTTTCCTGCGTATGAGCTACTGAACGGCGTATCCTCACTCGACGTTTTGCTACCAACGTGGCAGCCAATACTGTTAAAATCGGTAACCAGCTTTCCGCCGTCAGATCGACGTGGAATTGGAATTGTTGGAGATTTAAGCGTACCGGGTGGTGACATTCTGTTTGTTTCATCAGATAAATCGTTGAGACTCAGATTCAGGTCCAGATGCATGTCGATATGGTATGGTGAATTGGTGCTGCAGGGACCAGAGGTATCTTCTGTTTCTAATGTAAAGACTTCTGTAATAAGAGATTTAATTAAATTATAGTATTAACATACAGAACAGTATATTTTACCTTCGACATCATTATCAGCTGAATAAGCATTTCTAGAATCGGTGACTATGGAACCGGATGAGGTTGGGATATTATTTTCTGAATCTACTGAAGAATCCTCATCCAATGGAGATAAAATTGCATCACTGTCACCACAGCTTCCGCTCAAATCACAACTCCTATATAATTATATCTCAAAATTAGTAAAAGTTCTTGTGAATTTCGTGTACTGCATAAATGAACTTGGCACAAAGCCCTATCGAGTCTGTTGACGAAGACTTACTTGAGATTTCCTGTTCTATAATGATTTGTGCTGGAAGATCCTTGAAGATGATCCCTGTATCCACCAACGGCCTCCACGAGAGGAGTGATAAAGTTATCAAGGAATCGACGTAGACCAAGTCGTACCATTAACTTCAATAAAAAACTTCTATGGTATAATCTCATGGTGCGAAACTTCGCTAAGGAAGCAGCAGAGAACACATCCGCATGAATACAGCCATCCATGATGGAGCCGTTCTCGTAAAGTTTTACAATTGGATCAAGAAAAGTGTCAGCAGCATCCTTAGGACCTAGTGCTCTGAAATCCCAACGGATAATTTAATTTCATCAAGAAGCAGAGGAGCTTAAAAAATGTAACTGATTACTCACTTAGCAATGGGATCAAATAAATACCAAGCAGCTAAAACTGCGCTGTATGGTTCTTCTAAAATTTGCCTAACGTGTGGTACTATAAGCTGTAAACTTGCTTCAGAATTATTTCCAGCTTCTGGTAGAAGACGTTCCAATTCCCTGGCAATGGCCTTCACCTTGCACTCGCTGATTTTACAAAGATATTGTATTTTGGTTTTAGCCATTGCTTCACACTCTTCTTCTAGTTGTAAAATAAAGCTTAACTCTCGTGCCAGAGAATTGTACTCCTGTAGCATGTCTACAATATTATAGAGACATTGAAAGTACTTTGAAAAAGGAAATAAATTGCCAGAAAGAATTGGCTGTAGTAATTGATGAGCAGAAGGTGGTGGAAGTCCCATGTAAGTCACTGTTGGATAACGAAATTGTGTGCTTGTGCTATTGATAGGTGTGCTTGTCTCATTTGCCTCGAGATTTTCAAGGTTATATGATTTGGGCAGTACGTCCACTTGCAATAAAAGTGTCACAACTTTTCTTACGCATCTTGGCAAAGCGTCCGGTGATGCTTTCAAAGAGTTCAGACAACTATTGAATCTATTGACAAAAGACACATTGCCAGTACTTCTTGTAGCTCTCAATTTTCCAGCAAGAAATATTTCGACAATCAGACAACCTAGAATTTGCTGCTCTTTGATTCTACCAGAAGCAACAATTTGTTTGTAGTTTATGAAATTTTCACGTGAAATCTCGAAAGGCTTGTACACACGATGGCTAACTTTGTTTAAGAACGCGTGCATGGTTTCCACTTGGATTAAAGCTGCTGCAGGGTTGTAATCCTTAGGAAGAATTATTTGGCTGGCCGACTTTTCAGGTTTCGTATTTTCATCTGGGAAGAGTAAAGATCCTCGAGAACGACTTAGTAGACGGCTCAATGCTAATGGTGAAGATCTCGTTGCATTTGACATTAGTGTAGAATCTTCCTCTTCGAACCCTGAACTGTGACCCTCGTCCTCGCTCATCTTCTCGGCAGAACGATCGTATTCTATAAGAGGACTTTTATTTAAGAACATTGAATCATAATAGTAGAAGATTACTAGTAGTCAGATCACATACTCGTCTTGTCCTTTAGAATTGATTTATGAAGACGTGGTGGTATTTTACTCCAATATGGTGAAGCAACAATTTTCTGTGGATGAGGCTGACCAAACAGTTGGACTATACCTGAACTTGTTAAATCAGTATGATTATCAACAAGTTGCAGACATACGTTTTTAGATTTTATAGCAGCTGACCCTGACAATCTATTAACGTAATAAAAAATTATATTAACTTTATATTTTGAAAGAAAATAGACCAAATAAATGACAACAGACTCACTTGTAACCAAAAGTCAAGTCAATCCAATGATGCAATCTTTCAGAAACATAAAGACTCTCAAGAGCTTCACGGTGTTTTTCAATGAAATCTTCTGGCGATGTTGCCCATGCTGGAATTTCTAAGTCAGGAAGATCCTCGTGAATTGACTGAAATTAAAAAAAAAAATCTTTATTCTAACCATAATTGAATATCATCTATTATCCATGCCCATTTACCTTGAAGACATTTGGATCTGTAAAAAATTGAGGTATACACTCGTCGGGACTCCAATCATGTAATCTTTGAATGGAAGCTGGATATTCCCAAGGAACCCATAATGGTCTGACATGTTTGCAGAGAACAGATTTGTTGTAGCGCCGTGAAAGATACACATAATATGTAATCTCAGACAGTACATCAGATACATGATGTCCAACCTAAATGAAAATATATGTAGATAATTACAGAATTTTAAAAACACCTAAAATTTGTATAATGAAATAGACCTCAATTGTTTGGGAATCAAAAGTCAAATCCAATTGCCTGTCTCCTTTGTTTAACCGAAATTTGGATTTGGTTAAGTCTCTCCAGTTTCCACCATTTCTCTGCGTGAAATCTGTTACCCATGGCATAACGTGATGACAGCTTGGATCACCATATCTTCGACCAGCTAAATTATTCAGAGCTGTTAAGTAATCAAAATTACTAATCTGTCCATAGACCCACATTTCACAAAGACGTTCGATATTTTCATTAGATCCAAAATCAGGACTTCCTGGGATCATATTAGTTGGATGATTATTAATTAATTCTCTGCTGCCGTCATTGTACTGCTTAGGAATTCTAGGACTTTGGGTAGAGGGTGTATCTGTACATTGTGACTCTGGTCTCAGATAAATATTATCACTTAATTTTGGTAGCACCTATGGAAAAGTAAAAAACTCCATTATCTTATGTATTACAATTGCACTACATTCGTGTAATAATTATAGTTACCTGTATTGTAAAATTTTCTGTGATTAATATGTCACTTAATGTGATATCACCAAGTGCTAATCCTATGTCATGCATGTCTCTCATTAATCGTAGTATTTGGTATACAATAAACAGAGGTTTACTGTGGCTAGAAGACAGTGCTGCAGGACTGTATGTTACACATCTAAAAATATATAATAACTTTGAATTACTATAACCATAAAAAAATACATTATATGTCTATATACTTACTCTTGCAGTGAGTATTTAGCTGTTTGTTCATATATCACCATAAATACAGAATCTGTTTCCAAGGCAAGAAACGCAGGGAGAAGATTGCAATGAGGTTGAACAACAGAACCATTTGATACTGAAAGGATATTTCCACTTTGTAACTGTACTAATGTACAGCCATACATTCGTGATATTACTTCTTGCATCACAGCAATATCAGTACTATTAGCCGTTATATTATATTGTTCTCTATGATCTACTAAATTCCATTTACCTGCAAACACATTGTAAAGCATAATAGTATGATAGAAAAGTTATAATTAAAACGATTATAAATACATACTGTAATATTTTTTATATGCTTCTTTCCACAAATTGCGATGATTAGTCTCTGCAACGTAATGCAAAAATTGGGTAAATGTCAGCTCCGATGTAGCTTTTGAATTTGCAACATGTCTTGCTCTAGGAAGTGGAATAGCATTTCTGTTCTGTTTTGGATAAACCTGGAATACCAAAACTAAATAACAATAATCTTCTCAAAAATTACTATATATACATTGTGTCTATGGCATATAAATGTACCTTTATATACACTCTCAACCAACTAGAACCTAATTCTTCTAAGGATGGATTGGCAGCTATCTCTTCAGAGGATAAACGTTCATGTTTAATAAAACTGACAGGACCAATAGTTGTCAAGCTGGTCAACCAGCTTCTGTGAACAACAGCACAGATCCTTCCATCTGTCATTCTCATATACTTTGCAGGAATGTCAAGCTCTTCTTCTATAATATCCATGGTTATAGCATAAACTTGCTCCAAAACAATTTTTTTAAGTGCTATATTTGCCAATGTTTGACACTTCTGTCACATTTACTGCATTTTGGTAAATAAATAGAAACAAAATAAACATATCACCAATTATCAAATATAATTTACATCAGAAGAGACTGAGCCTAATTCAAGCATTTTAAATTAAACTTTTCATTTCTTATTTGCCACTGCCAAATTTATCTCACTTGACAAGTTGAAATGTTGTGCAGTGGCCACATGAATTGTGTTCAGCAGAGCTAGCAGCAGCCAGTGACTATTTTTCTATCAAAATCAAGTTGAGAGCAGTTGCGAGATGAAATACTTGTGTTGTATATCTATATAGTAAACTATAGGTATACAGTCAATGTATTTCAACCAGAGATGAATGAAGATGCTCAACGCTTAGGCGATACCAAAACCATCGTGCTAAATCGTAGCGGCGAATCCTGAAGTAAGATTTTGTAATCACCGCCTCCGTCGATAATGCATATCCCGTCGTAGCCGAGCTGATCGTGATCATGAACGTGTAGCTTTTAGCAGGCAGAGGTTCTCCGTCACTTACCGCTGGTTCCCAAAGCAATTCTTAGAATGAGACCGGGAACTATTGAACTATTAAAAAAGCCTATTTATGGAAACGTTTTCCAAATACTGAGGTTACAACTTCACACCCGTCGCGCCTTTTTGAAAAATATGTATTTTTACGATTTTACGTAGTAAAACTACTGCTAAAATCCATCAGGAACTATAGAACTCCCCGAGAACTATTGAAAAAGCCTCTTATTGTCACTAAACTTCCTTAATAATAATGTTATTTTGATAAAAACATTGGTTCAACTGTTATTTGAGTCTTTAATACAATAAAATACAATAAAACTTTTTGATTAACAATAATCTCTTAATTTAAACAAATGTTCGAATTATTATTTATTAACCGCAATGCCGCGTGACAATCAAATCCATGGTAACTATCTTAGTTTTCGTGAAAAGCGGTATTGCGAAAGTGGAAAGTTCCCAACGGTCAAAATCCGTTTTTTTTTTTTACTTTTCACGTTAATAAAATATCGTAATAGATGAACATAAATGGCTTTTCCGTTTTACGGCTATTTGCGAAGACACTAAGGAGTACTCCGTGAACATTATCTGTTAATCGAGAGTTACGGATGAAATTCGTAATGATCGAATAGAATAATTTTGAATTGTATGTTAGGATAATGGGCAGTTAGTGATGAATGATTCAAGTGCTGGTTAATTTTTATATTGTTAATGCATTTTGATAGTGGTTAGGAATATACAAAAAAATTATTACTTATGAGACTATGTTAGATATAAAGGTCTTATGAACTAGGTTAGTAATTAAAATTAGGATTGATATTGATTATAAATGTCTTAAGAACTAGATTGGTACGCGGATCAAATTTAGGAATATGAAAAAAAAATTAATACTTATGAGACTATGTTAGATATAAAGGTCTTATGAACTAGGTTAGTAATTAAAATTAGGATTGATATTGATTATA
>JARQTI010000598.1:155413-180938 GCA_030142655.1 Trachelus tabidus
CCATGACCCCTTTGGTAAGGAGCACCAGCGTATACAACGTCTACTCTACCGCCTACCTGGTTCAGGTAATATTCCTCGTAAGCGTTCATAATGTTTTCAATTGTTGTAACGACGTAGAAAATGTAATGTAACCGCCAATGTACCGTATTCAAATGGCGCTGGCCTACCAGCGTCATCGCTTAGTTTTCGGACGGTAAAATTTGAACTCGATTTCTAAAACGAAAAAAAAACCCCTAGGTCATAAATCTTTTGGACCTAAGAACAGTTTTTATCTTACAATTTTCCTTTTTACTTTCCGACATACCGCTTTGACTGATAGCTATATCGCTACATCTCAGTTTTTGCACGAAAAATCTTCTTTGAATTTTGAAACGAAAACTGCCTAAGTCATAAAATCTTTTGGGACTTCAAACAGTTTTTTTATCGCAACATCATAAATTATTCGAAAATATTGTCTACGCACAGAAAAATTTCCACTCCGTTTTTTTTTGAAACATAAATGTCCTCTTCGAATTTTGAAACGAAAAATTTCAACTGCCGAGTTTGAAACGAAAAATTGCAACCGCTGCGCTTGAAACGAAAAATTTCCACTTCGAATTTTGAAACAAAAAATTAAAGATTTAAAATAAAATTTTATTTTAAAATTTATTTTAAATCCAACAGATTCCATACTTTATTCCTTTTTACCAAAACGTCCCTCAGTCCAAGTTTAATACAATGGCCACAATTAGCGCCAGGTCAGAAATGGTGATTCAGGTATACATGGAAAATCCCCAAAGCCTAACCGAAGGCACTGTATCGACACTAAAATGAATAATGATCCACAACTGCTGATCCCAAATGCAATTGTTCACGTAAAAAATAGTAGAGCCCTAGTCACGATCGTAAACACTTCAGGGGAACCTAAAACATTTCAAAATCCAACTCTCAACATTTATCCACTCCCTAACCAAAGTGATGTTTTTCGACTGGCTCCAAATCAAGATAACAATTGCTTAGATAAAAGATTAAAGATCTTAAAAGGAAATTTACGTTTAGAACATTTAAGCTCTAAAGAAAAGAAATCAATATTAAGATTATCTACAGAATACAATGATATTTTCCACTTACCAACAGACTTACTAACGAAAACTACTACCACGTCTCATTCCATAAAAACTACGAACGATGATCCAATCTATGTGGAATCTTATCGATATCCTGAAGTGCATAAACAAGAGGTAGATGATCAAATTAACAAAATGTTAGGTCAAGAAATCATCAGACCATCAATGACTCCATGGTCAAGTCCCCTTTAGGTTGTATCTAAAAAATTAGATGCATCGGGTGAACGTAAATGGCGAATAGTTATTGATACTCAACTCAACGAAAAGACAATTCGGGACGCTTACCACCTTCCAAACATTGAAGATATCCTAGATCAGCTAGGTCACGCGCGTTATTTCACTACTTTAGATTTAGCTAGTGGATTCCATCAAATCCCAATGAATTTAGATGACGCAGAAAAGACTGCATTCTCAACTCCTGGCGGACATTATGAATATACGCGCATGCCTTTTGGTTTAAAGAATGCACCCGCAACGTTCCAACGCATGATGAATAGCGTATTAAGTGGAATAAATAATAAACAATGTTTTGTCTACCTCGATGACGTTATAATACGCGTTTCCACTCTCGAGGATCACAATACAAAATTAAAAATGATTTTCAAAGATTGCGAGAAAAAATCTTAAATTACAACCTGATAAATGTGAATTTTTGAAACAATCATGTGAATATCTTGAACACATAATTACTAAACACGGAGTAAAATCAAACCCGGGGAAAGTTGAAGCAATTGTCAGAATGCCAAGTCCTAAAAATCCCAAGCAAGTAAAAATGTTTCTAGGTATGATTTTGTTACGTCGCGGCCTAGTGATAAATAATCTCACTAGAATTGAGCGGCGAGTTCAAATGAGGAATTCAAATGGAATCACGATTTCTGTCTCCAAATCAGAATTCAATGCTCTCATTTTCTCAGTCTGTCATTAACGCATAAATGAGGTATATGCTAAACAATTCGGGGAAAGCTTTCTAGCCCCTGCACGTGCATAAACATATGGGCTACAAAGAATGTAGGCATGGGCCATTGTTTGTTGCTATCCCAACCGCGTGAGTTTCTCAGGAACTGTCACTCCTGGCAATAAATCGAGTCACTTGAGAGGATCGACGGGTTAGCGGAATGTTCGGTTAACAGATGACAGTGTCCATGTGCTTCCTCCAAATAGACTAAGGGTAGAATGTGCATGAGCCCTTTGTGCGTAGAACAAGACCCTCGATCTTGGGCCCGGACACAGCAAGGTGCCACACGCTGGCCCTCCACAAAGGGTAGTACATACGAATGTGCATGAGTGCGGATGCATGGGTGAGAAGTATGAAGGACTGTACTCCTTGGGCTGCAAAAGGGGCAGTTCGATTTCTGATCTTGAAGGGTGTACTTCGAGTCAGTATCGTAGAGTCAATTAGATAGAGTCCAGTTAAGATAGATTGATTTAGATTAAACCACATTATAATTAAAGCAACTAAAGTTAGTTGTAGTGCTCTCCAACAGTACCTGCATTTTTATTTCTAAAGCCTTTATAAAAGCGATAGTGGCGACGATCAGGACGTCACAATTGAATATTACAGAAAATTTATTAAAGACTTTTACACGATCGCGAAACCCCTCGCTACTTTATTAAAAAAGGACACGCCTTTCAATTGGAATGAAGATCAGCAAAAAACATTTCAAACCCTCAAAGATAAAATCATCGCCCAACCCATCTTACAATACCCAGATTTTTCAGAACCCTTCGTAGTTACTTGTGACGCATAAAATGTAGTGTTACGTCCGGATGAGAACTTTCAGACACACTTTATGCTTTCAACTTGTATTTCATATGCTGCAACGCATTATGCCACTGTCATCTCATGTACTCATGACAAAAGATAGTCTAAACATTAATTTTCGAAGGATAATTCTAAGCCGTCACTCACCTAGCCTTCACACCTATGTGACAACTAAGGTATCTGCGTAGATACAAAACCATGATCACGCATTATGCATGCGAAAGGGTTACAAAAGACGAACGGAAGGTCAAGAAATAGAGGGTAAATCTCCACCTACTGATCGAGACCTAATAGTTAGTCACCGATCAATCACAAGTTTAGACGATCCAATAAAAAGGAAGATCAGTTCGAGTCAAGTCAGTTTCGGGTTAACAGTCATAGAGTCAAGTCAGAGGTCGGAAAGGTTCAGTCAGATGACCAAGTAAACGTTCTTTAAAAATTCAACTCCAAGAAAATATCCAAGTTCAGATTCGGTTTTCAACTTCTAATTCTTTAAATCTTTCTAAGTCTTTTGTTGCCGATTTCGAATTCGAGTTTAACATTTGAAGATCATACTTGTAGAATCGGGACAAAAGTCTTTCTTAGGAAGGCTTCAGTGAGTGTGTATGTGCGGAAAAGAAGTGTGCATGCTGCAGGCAGTAAATTTAAGGATTAGGATAGAGACAAGAGTCGAACGAGTACTTGACCGTCGAGACGGCTCAGGTTACCCGGCCTCAGTAATATCTCAAGTAAAAGGAAAGAATGCAAGTACGAACGGATGTGAAACAGATGTGAGTGACTTTGGGTACGACTGTGTATTAGAAGATAGGCTAGAGTTAGGTTAACAGTCGAACAGTTCGGACGTGTCCGTAACCTGTAGTTTTATGGTTAAGTTCCCTTTCTAATAAAACATCTCAAACTCTCGCTTAACTTCTCGTTCGTCACTATTTCCATGACGATCCTCAAAAAAATAAGGATGAATGTCCTACGATACCCCTCGCCAATTTTAATATTATATTGTGTGAATTATATGGCGACCGCGCAATAAAACTAACATCCGGGAAAACTAGTATTGCTTTTAAAAGACAATGTTTTGAAAAACTTTTAAAATTAGCATCGTGTATATGTTCCTATCTAACGCTCGCTGATGATCATTATGCTACAGCGATACGTGCTCGTAATAGTTTTTTGAATGAAATTACAGAGGCTTTTGAAAGCGGCAAAATTTCGAATATCACGCCTAGCACAGTAACGGATCTTCTTAGTTCACATTGCATATATGTATAATCATCTCTCCACAGAATTAGTAGAATTAGCAATACATGATTTAGTAAATAGCTCACTCGAGCACTTGGACTAGTTTTACATGGGATGACTGTATGTCTTAAATTAAAGCATAGAAAAATTGTATGAAAAGTAAATAAAAACTGTTTATATAACGTAAATTATTGACTTTATTCAATTTTCCTTATTCTTCAAAGTATTTAATTCCCCAATCTTCAAATGGACCCGTTGCAGAATGTATTTTCATTCCGAATAAGAAATGTAAATAAAAAATATCAAATGCCCAGGGAGCGTTTGTACTTCCTTCGTACCACAACCAGATCATCCTTTCCCTTTCTTCGATTCTGTGTACCATTTTCCAATATTGTTTTCCTGTGTCGAGTGGACAAAGTTTATCGCATCTTACGGTTCTCCTCATGATGAAAGTTTATCTTCATTCACTCTATAGACAGTTTTTACAAAGCGTTTACAAACTTCATTTTATGAACCATATCTTAAATTCGATCCTAAATTTTACCTAGGTAGCTACCCTTAGGATTGTGGGTTAAACCTCTTTGTCTGCGAAACACGTGTCAACCAGGAGCACCAGGTTGTCTGACTGAAATGTGAAGAGTCCAGAAACCCTAGCCACTCATTACAGTTCTTCTCCAAGGTTTCAGAAAATTTTCGTTGCGCAAAAAAAATGTCTCAGTGGCAGGTCGGGCGCCTATTTTCGTTACGATGTAGGCGTGTCCTTCAATTTTCCGTTTTACTTTCCGACATATCGCTTTAGCTGGCAGTTTTATTGCTATAGCTTAGTTTTCGTACGAGAACGAAAGTCGTAAAATGACCTTGAAGAACTTAACACAGCCCCTTAGTTTTCGGACGGTAAAATTTGAACTCTATTTCTAAAACGAAAAAAACCCCTAGGTCATAAATCTTTTGGACCGTCGAACAGTTTTTATCTTACAATTTTCCTTTTTACTTTCCGGTATATCGCTGTAGCTAGTAGTTTTATCGCTACATCTTAGTTTTTCCACGAAAAGTCTCCTTTGAATTTTGAAACGAAAACCGCCTAAGTTATCTTTTGGGACTTCAAACAATTTTTTTATCGCAACATCATAAATTGTCTACGCACAGAAAATTTTCCACTCCATTTTTTTTTAAACAAACAATGTCGACTTCGAATTTTGAAACGAAAAATTTTTAGCCGCAAAAATTTTGGGACTTACCCCCACCCCTAATGAACCCCACCCACAGGTCTCCCTATAACGGTTCTATTACTACTGACGTTCATCTCATGACGCCACAATTTAATTCATTTCTTCAAATGAACACTAATATAGACACAAATTACTTAACCTATATTTTATTTGAATCCAAAATCGCGAGGTGCCAGAAAAAAGTCCTCAACTCGTAATTTCGGATTAACTGAAAAATTATGCACATACAACTACTCTGGGAGATAAATCAAGGCATAATGATGTTAGTTTTCATTGGTAGCGGAGCATGAAATTGGTTTTTGATGGAATTCAAGATATTAACAATAAACATGAAATTTTGCGGCAATTAACCATCGACATATCATCTCGAAAACGCCGTGGACTTATAAACGGAGTTTCGAATGTTTTGAATTGGTTATTCGGTGTACCAGACGCCGATGATGCACAATATTATTCCGATAATATAGAAATGTTAGTAAACGATAACAAAAAAATACAGACTCTTAAAATCTCAAATTTAAGTGATAATTAATACGATAAAAACTTTCAATAGTTCAATTAGTTTCTTGCAAAACCAGGAATGAGCAACGAATCGCAATATGAAAAACATTAATGAGTTCTCAGTACAAACAAATACCCAGCTCCCGTCCCTTAGTATAGAAGCAGCACTAAATTACCAATCTTCAAGGCTTTTAGCCTTATGCTCTAAAATCTCCAGGGAATATAATCAGTACATAGAAGCAATAAATCTAGGCAGACATAATATTATATCTCCCTTAATAATTACTCCAAAAATCCTTCAGGAAGAATTAAGGAAATACCATGATGCAGCTGACTTAATCATGACTCCAGAATCAAAGAACATGTCCATAAAATAATATCTTTTGGATCTCCAATTAATAGCAGTAAATAGGATTAACATTTTTTAATTCAACGTCAAAATTGTTCCGTTTTTGCATATATAGAGCCAAGACAACCTTATTTCCTCATGTTCCAATCCAAAACCCATTTCTCCAATCTTAAATCTCTGTTAGAGTGCAAGGAGTAGCTTAGCGAAAGGTACGTGTGCTTCAACCTGCAAACCATTAAAACCACGGACCAGCCAACATGTGAGGCCCGGCTCTCTTCACATCAATCGTATTCCGAATTTCTGCGAAACACGGACAATCAGAGCTGTTATCGAAACATGGAACTACCTTGACCACAACCAATGGATTTACGTATTACAAAAACCAATCACCTTAAAATTAATCTGCAAAAACGCCAGTTATTCCCGTGACCATATACAGGATATTGTCCTCCATCAAACTGGTACCATAAAAATAGATAAGAGTTGCAAAGAGTATACGTGACGATAAAAATAAAATTCATTGTATTCCAATCGCGAATATTTTAAATTATATACACTGCGAAAAGGAAGAAAAGGAAACCCATCTCACACCCTTCGATCTACAACCAATTCAGTTGACTGACATCGATCTGAAATTCGCAATAAAAAAACTTAACGAATTCGACGAGATTCTCCGCAAACGACTGAAAAATCCATTTTTTACCACTCATACTCAGTAGTACGTAATAGCCTTATGTGGAATTGGAGCTATAATATTTCTCGTCATCTTCTGTTACTGCTGCCGTTTGCGCGGATAGTTACGATTTCTGAAACGATTCTGCTGCTACACACGTGATTCGCACACTGGAGAAACCATAATGCCAATTATCAAGAACTTTGTGAATTGCACATTCGACTCAGAAATTCACACTCAGCACATTATTCCAAAGAGAGAAATCACACAGACTGCAAGTAGACGATCCTTACCCCCAACACCGGAAACTATGGAATTATCATCTCCACAATTAATGGCGGATGATTCCGACCTGGAAGTCAACCCTACTGCCGTAGCACCAGAAGTAGCTCATCAAAAGTACGGAAACGACGAATGAGAAGTCGACGCAGCACAACACCAATAAAAAATTTACACTTATGTTCAGCTATCGTAATTATCTTATGTAATCTAATATCTAGTTACAATACCATTCTAACCATCTCATAATCTAATGTAAGTTAGCTATATTATCATCATTATCTTATGCAATCTAATCTAGTTATTGTGAAGGATTGGAAAAATATTTTCCAATTTTAAATAGGGGAGGTGTTGTATAACCCTCCGAAATAGTACATCTTTTACAATTTTTCTATGAACGTGACCAACCTCTATCCCTATCACTTATTTCAGTTTTCTTAGGAACCGTTATCCTAGAAACATCCGTTAAACCTTGATAACCATATCCAAACCATAAGAACTCAGAAAAGGCCTTTCCCATCGTATTACTATCTTAGAAATATCCGTTAATCCTTGAAAAACATACCCAAACCATGAGAACTCAGAAAAGGCCTTTCCCATCGTATTACTATCTTAGAAATATCCGTTAATCCTTGAAAAAACATACCCAAATCATAAGAACTCAGAAAAGGCCTTTCCCATTGTAACGTCCTTCTTTTTGAATTTCGAAACAAATATTTTTATTGAACTTGTGATATTCAATAAAATTAACAAATAGATAAATTATAAGAATGAAATTGTTATAACAAAACGACAAGGCTTTTACATGTATCAAATTTCACATTCATTCACTTTCATTCACACTCATTCTTTAGACACATTTTACAAGGCGCAATTATTAAGATCAGAGACATCATTTTAAAAGCTTATCTGCTTTCCGGATTCTTCAGTTCACCTTTCACACGTGGCGGTTGTCCATTATATTTTAATCGTCGTGCTTCGCTATTTCGCCTCGTCAATATGAGTTTAGAATTCGCTGCACACGTGGCTCACAGGTGATAACAATTTGCTTTCCAATTCTTTGCCTTATTAATCCGGAAATTCCTCGGCCCTATTGCCTGGCAATCGAATACAATTCGCGGGTCAATATTAAATTTCAACACAATGAAAAACTTAATAAATACCTGGCTCGTCGAATGGACACGATCTCTCTAGACGGTTGTCAGTCAAAAGGGACGAGCCAGGATATCGACTAAGGAATACGGCCCCTCAGAGATTGGAGGGGGAAACAACGATATTTGCGCGATCTATTGATTGTACTAATTACCTTGGAGAGGTCTGACCTGTCGGTAATTCGTCACACCATCGTATTACTATCTTAGAAATATCCGTTAATCCTTGAAAAACATACCCAAATCATACGAACTCAGAAAAGGCCTTTCCCATCGTATAACTATCCTAGAAATATCCGTTAATTCTTGAAAACCATATCCTAACCATAAGAACTCAGAAAAGGCCTTTCCCATCGTATAACTATCCTAGAAATATCCGTTAATCCTTGAAAACCATATCCTAACCATAAAAACTCAGAAAAGGCCTTTCCCATCATATAACTACCGTAATGTACAATTTCAAAACCAAAAGCATATTCCCTCTCCACATTTCACAACTTCCTTAAAAACCACCCTGAACATATTTTAGAACTCACAATCAGACAGAAACCAGCCAGGTGTACATATCTCATAGGTCACGAATAGTATCAGGAACACAGCAGTTCGCAACACGGGTCAAGTTAAATAAAACTATTAAAGCTGTGATGCGTCTTATTACTTGGCAATCCAACACTATTATAAAATAGCCATTAAGGAACCGTTACCTTTGAAATTCCCTACCTTTTCCTATCATAAAACTATCCTTATTCCCAAAAACATAAAAACCCTTGTTCCCTGCATTTTTAAAATAGGAATTTCCGAATTACACGAGAAACCCTGCCTTCCTGTTAAAAATTCCTCGTTCCCGTTAGACTAAATTTACCTTATTAGAAAACATAGCATTTAAGGACGGTTTCAACTCTATAATAGATCTTATCATAATTTTCTTATATAATCTAAATTCTAGTTACAATACCATTCTAGCCATCTCATAGTTAGCTGAAAAACTGTGATTCGTCGTATTACTTGGGAGTCCAACAACGTCAAAATCGATGTTCGGTTGCACTTTTACCTCTGGTTGTATCACTCTGGCTTACTTCACATTTTAGACGGAACGGTTCGTAACGAGTTATAAATTTATCAATAATTCACTACACTTCAAACTTGTTAACTTGTTCCTCAAATCTTCTTCAATTTTCAACTCTTTCTTAAGTCGAGCGTGACACAGCTCCACTTTTATATTCATCTTAAATTGTTCTTAATGATGACTTCCCCTCAGTCCTGCTGTACGTTAGGACTTGACAAAAAATTTTGTTCGTCGTTATTTTGTGTATTGAACTTGACAGTTCAATACTTCTTATTATTCTTATTATTATATTATTTACTCTCACATGGTATGGGCGATCACTGGTTCGAACGGCCAACAGCTTATTTATCCTTCCAACAAGCAAGGTATTCTTTAATGGTTTAACCTTTAATGGTAAACCTTTAATTGTAATAGATAAACATTACTATATTTCTTTTTATTTAATTTGTTAATTCTTCTCCTTTTTCAGGTAATCAGATATCTTCCAGTCCTCGGATAACATCCAAAAAACAGTACAATTTCTTTTTAATATAATATTACCTTCATAATTTTTCAGGTATCCCGTAGATGACGACAGCCTCAAGCTCTTCAGGTGATTAATCCGACATTTATTACACAATTATTAATTGACACTTTCTTCAGGTAATTGTCAACTGAGTCCACGCACAAGAATCCATAGGTGTGATAAACAATATAGAATACTATTTATTATAATTGAACGATTTTTTCAGATGAACAATTATTTAACTTGCAATCTTGCCACTTACGATCTGTAACTTTACTTTAAGATAAGGACAAATGATGATAGTCACCGACACTTGCTTTATAATAAAACATAAGAAAGTATTTATTTGAGAGGATATTATTTTATACACGAGGAATACAATTATGTTACACGTGTATATTAACGCGCACGATATTCGCCCTAACGCCCGGGAAAGACTTTGCTCTTGCGCAACAAATTTACACCCTACTTGCTTGAAGGCGACTACTCCTGAGTCCTCTCGGCGCTCGCTTAAATAGGCTGGCCGATTGTGAGCGCCCCCACCACTTCTCCTCTCGCAAGACAAAAGTCTCTCTTGGAAAGACTTGAGTCAGAATGCACGTGCGGAAAACATGTGTGCATGCTTGAGGCCGTAAATTTAAGATTTAGGATATATACAAGAGTCGGTCGAACGAGTACTGTCACGTTCCTTGTACTATTTATCATAGTTTTTCTCAACCACCGTTAATCCGAATCCTTCATAAAACTCCGCACCCCGTTATTCCCTACGTACCGCTTCGTTACCGTTAATTCCTTAACCCTACTAAAACATTCTATTCATATTTTTCTAATACCTGCTACGTCATACTCTCTATTCCTAAAACCCTTAAAACGCATACCTTTGCCAATTTCCATTTTGAAGTCCCGTTACTCCCAGAATAGGTTATCCCGTTTTTCAAGCCCTACCTTACATCACTTCTATTAATATAAAAAGACGAACCTTCTCAAAAAGTAGTTAGTAGTAGTCTGGACATTGTACACGACACCTCTCTCTCGTGAAATACATATACTCTTGGCACAACCTGAACGACGGATTCTTTACTGAAGAAACCCACCAATAATGTAAATTGATGTAATATAACTTCCTTTATTCTACGAGAACATACAAAAAGTAAACTGCACTTATGGTGCTTTTGTATAAGGAAATATAATTATGGGGTGGTTCACCCCCATAACAATTTGTTGAAAAATTTGAAAAAATCACACTTTTGATCTCTCATTGTGAGGAAATTTTCCCAGCTGGTCTCGTTCGCAAAAACTGTTTTATTGAAGAGATACATAATAAAATGTACTTAGGGGTGGGTAACCCCTATAAAATAATTTTTCGCAAAAATGCAAAGACACGTAAACTTTATTTAATGTCGCGAGCAACATATATTTTTTTCAAATTTTTTAGCTCGAATTTACTTCTCTTTGGCAATATTTTATATAATGAAAAACGATTTTGGGGTTGTTTACCCCCCTGAAAGACATTCGACAAATTTGAAAAAATCACATTCTTCATCTCTCATTGTGAGGAAATTTTTTCAATTAGTTTCGTTGTGAAAGATACTGCTTTTATATGTGAAATAATTAAATGAGCGTTTAGCACCTCAATTTTCGGGGGCGGTTTTCACCCCCAAAAGTTCAGTTTGGGCCGATAAGAAAAAACACGTGTCGCTAAGTTTTTCGAGCACTACAACTGTGAAAACGAAAAAAATCGGAGGCGGACACCTACCAAGGTTTCCTTGTTAGTATTAGAAGATAGGCTACTAGTAGTTTAACTGTCGAACAGCGCAGACGTGTCCGTAACCTGTAGTTTTGCAGTTATATCCCTTTCTAATAAAAAATCTTAACTCTCATTAAAATCGTTCGTCACCACTTCCATCACGATCCTCACCTTTTACGTCATCTCAATGACATTATCAACATTCGTAGAGTAACATCTTCTTTCTTCTACATTAATGTTAATTAAACAAATTTAATCTCTAATTTGTTAGTTCACCTTTATTCCATCCTCATGATCACTAGATCCTTAATAGCTATTACAGTTTAGAAAGTAACTATAAAACTTTTTTCTTATTTATTAATTGTTAAATGTCTCATGTACTTAAGGAAGTGCTTAATTAATACAGCTCCGCATGTCAAACGGATTTGCTAAAAGTATCATGGTTTTCGCGTGACGCGCTATTACCTAGAAGAATACTTTTATAACGGACATTTTCCGGTTCAATCCAGTTTCAATAACAATATCTTACTTAACTGACGTAACATTATTGATATTATCGGTTCACGTGGGTCTGTTCATTCCTCGACTGCGAACCTGTATCATCGTATCTTATGCCGGCCATACACACTACGGTCTACCAGAGAGGTCTACCTGCACAGGTATGCCTGCGCAGGTCAACCAAACCTCGGATATGTCTCCGGTGTACCGGAGCTCTCTTCATTTTTTTTCGCAATGGCATCGAACGAGGACGGACTGGCTTTGTTAGAAAAATGAAACAAAAACAGTGAAAAGGAAACGGAAAAAATGGTGTAAGCATTGGTTATCGAAAAGGGAAACTTTGCCGGCCATACACGCTACGGTCTACCGGAGAGGTCTACCTGCACAGGTATGCCTGCGCAGGTCAACCAAACCTCGGATATGTCTCCGGTGTACCGGAGCTCTCTTCATTTTTTTTCGAATTGGCATCGAACGAGGACGCACTGGCATTGTTAGCCCTCGCGTTAATTTTGAAGAAAAATGAAACAAAAAAAGTGAAAAGGAAGCGAAAAAAATGGTGTAAGCATTGACTATTGAAAAGGGAAACTTATAGTCATGTCAACTTAATGAACGAATTAAAATTTGAACCTGACGATTTTAAAAACTATCTCAGGATGGACGAGAAAACATACCTAAAATGACTTGCGATGGTTACTCCTATGATAAAAAAAAAAGATACTGTTATGAGAAATAGTATTTCTGCACACGAAAGATTATCAGCTACTTTGAGATTCCTCGCTACCGGCAGAAGTTATGAGGACCTTAAATTTTCATCAGTTATTTCACCTCAAACGCTTGGGAAAATTATTCCTGAAACATGTGAGGCCTTGTATCAAGTTCTTAGAAGAGATTATCTGAAGGTGACTAGATTAAAGCGCTGTTATTTATTATAGTATTTATTAAGAATAGTATTTATCTATATACAGGTTGAGTCACCTAACGTTAGCACCTCAAATATCTTCATTGTTTCTATAGATACGTAAAATATGGTAAGGACGAAGTTGAATGATACAATGGGGCTGACACGATACCAAAAAAAATTTTGTTCTCGTGTCATATTTTCGAGATATCAAGGTCATCTTGACTTTTTTAAATGGAACCATCCTTTTTTAAATACCTACAGTGATAGTCCCTTTCATTAGGAATTCAGTGACTATAATTGTTCCAAAGTCATTCAAGGTCAAGGGCAGAAAGTTATTGGACCATAGTTCGTTAACGGAATGATGACGGGACAAAAATACGCTCAATTTTGCAAGAAGATCTCCCAATTCTGTTAGTAGATGATATAAGTACATCCGAGGTGATATTCGTACATGCTGTGATGATACGCTGACGCATATCTTCAACTGTTGGTGGAGCAACCATGTACAGGGTCTCTTTTAGTAGACCCCATATAACGAAATCCAGTGTCTGTGACCTTGAATGATCTTGGAAGAATTATAGTCTCCATGGATAAAATCTTCAAGCACTTTTTTAATTGAATCTGGTGGCGCCATTCTCGCGTGTTGATTTTTTTAGACACGTGAAACGCGACCTGCGCAGGCGACCGGAGTACATGAACACACGCACAAGTACATCGTACGGTGTCACTCGAAAAAATTGATTTTCGATCTTGCACCGGTCGCCTGTAAAGGTTAAGAAAAATGCACAGGTCTATTCCCACACACGCTCCGGCCTACCTGCACAGGCATACCTCTGCATACCATATGATTTGGTCTTATAAACAGTGTCTTTTATGCTACATAACCTTAAACTAAGCTATACTAATCTCAGATATAATTTTTTATTATTCAGCCTTTACATTTCATATATAATCAATGATGAATGCTGGCTGATTAGGTTCTACTAAAAAGATATGCATATTTTTAAGGTTACGTGGCAGAACTTCCTTCATTTCCTTATGGCTGCCTCCTCCAACGAGGAGATGTGCCAGCCGTAGCAGAATTATTATTAAAACCTATCAGGAACCATAGAACTTATCGAGAACTATGGAAAAAACCTATTGTTAAACAATATTTAAGCAATTGCGGTGCCAACTCAACACCATAAAATGCCTATTGTTGAAAAATTTTTGAAAAATTTTTAAGAAATTGCCGTGCCAACTCAGCACATTAATTTCTGAAAAATATATGTATTCTTTAAATGTTATTTAGCGGTACTATTGTTCAAATCTATCAGGAACTATAGAACTCTTCGAGAACTATTGAAAAAGCCTACTGCTGAAACATTTTTCAAACATTGTTAGAAAACTGCGGTTCTGTGTTGGCACCGCAATTTCTTAAAATTGTCTCAGCAATAGGATTTTTCAATAGTTCTTGAAAAGTTCTACGGTTGCCCGCTTCCTTCTAAGGGTTGTTATGGGAACCAGGGGTAAGTAGTGGAGAACCCCTGCCTGCCTAGCTACACATCCATGATCACGTTCAGCTCGGCTAAGACGGGATACGCATTATCGACGGAGGCGATGATCACAAAAATTCTACTTCCGGACTCGCCGCTACGATTGAGTGCCATGATTTTGGTATCGCCTACAGAGAGATGAGTAAGGCAGATGTATGTATGTACTAGGCCGAAAGAAAAAAGTGACATATTTTCGAAATGTTGCAGCAACTATATTGACGAAGAAAATATGCAGTAATCCAGAGATAGCCAACTGCAAATCTTGTAACGATATATTGTTCTCTGATACAGTAACAGGGGAGTTACATAAATTATATCCTAATTGAATTCGAATTTGGGATAACGCTGTCACTATAATAAATAAGCAATTACCCACTACATGCTACGCTACTTCGTATACTGTATCATTATCGTATTTGTCGAATAAATTATTTTGAAACACTCATAAGCGGATATTCTTTTGCCCTCTGCGAATATTCCAGAGTACCAATGAGCCCCTTCTCTCTCTTACTCTCCTCGGTCCTAACTAATCCTTCTCCTCCTCCTTCCTGCTTACGCCTAGACACCCCTTCTTACTATGCTCCACTTTGTCTGTCATTATTTCTGCCGTCTTCTTTTGTTTCATCCCTCATACATTCAACATCCATCTTCAGTAAACATTCAACTAGCGAACTGTATCTCGGAAAGGGCTGGGTTTAGGGCTTTTCCTTTGATATTGTTAAGTATCTCTTTACGCAGAAAATCAGAATGGTCCATAGAAGAGGCTGGTATAGGTCAAATTGCGATAGGGCCACTTTCAAAAAAACTCCTTTACATTTTGGAATTTGCAGGCCATTTTTGAATTTGGAATTTTATCGTAGAAAGTTCACTAGTTGTCTCAGAGATGGCGCCACTTATCATATGAGGCACACGAGCACAGTTTTACACATCCATCAACATTACTGGGCACATCTCCTCATTGGAGGAGTCAGCCATAACGAAAGGAGGGATATATAACATTGTTCTCCTAGCCTGAAGCTTTGTTTTCGCATACCTCAGTAAAATACGTTCAGAAAGATTGTTATTTTCCACAATTTGTAATCAGTTGGAGTAAAAAGTTGTATATGCTTGTACATACTTACTAAAGCCACCATTTCGTTAGAATTCTATTTATTAGATTAAGTGCAATAAAATATCGAAATTTCAAACACTTATACAATACTAATCAGATTGTAAAACCGTAGATATTAAAAAACCAGTAATTGCATGTATTATTATTGATTGTACAAAAGTTTTTTTAAATTACAATGGGTTTTTTAACCATATTACAATTGGGAAATCGTTTGTAAGAGTGAAGTATGAGGTCGTAATGAAGGATCCGGAGTAAAGTCTCCACCTGCTGTAGATCTTTGTTCTAAATTGAGAAGATGAACTTTTTGCTCAGACCTAAAAATTACAAAATTAATCAAGAATCCTTTAAAAAATAGAGACTCAAGTCTCATTCTCTGAATGATAATATTATACAATCACCTGGCCAAATGGCGGCGTTCTAACATATGCACATCTTTATTATTGGTAAATAGTATAGTTCCATATGGACTGGTTTTGTCTAATATGCCATTGTACATCAATAGGTCATCAACTAATATCTGTGATTATGATTTATTGTAGTTCTTGATTATGCAAATTTTAAGGATGTCCTTATTGCATTAGGTATACATATTACTTACTCCGAACTCTCTGACTTTTCTTTGCGGAGTCTTTGCATAATTCCATAATTTAATCATGGAAATCGTACGAGGCTCATCAAATACAATATATATCCTGTTTGTCTATGAATATTTAGAATGTTACAATCCTTCAAACTTACTAAGAATTCCATCTTACCTGACCAGGTAGTATTGGAGCAAGCCACATATGTTGTCCATCAACGGTATCATTTATACCATCCACTAATTTATCAGGAGTTCTGGCATCCTTTTCTATACCCTCCAGTACATTAACACTCTCTGGATGTGCTGCTACATCTAGCATCAAATACAAACTAATTACATCAAATTTAATAGACACATTCTTTTTTTTTAATCAACTTTCTAATATTACTTACTGTCTGGAGTCAGGGCAATAAGTTTTCCACTCTCTTCGAACATCTGTATGCCATTCAAACCTACATAGTACGGATCGCCCCATGAAGAAAAAATAATTATTTGATAAACAAATCCTTGTGGCATAAGTGGAGCTTCATATTCCATATCATTATAAAGGCTCTCTAAAAACATACAGATATTTATACAAGTCACAAAAGGAAACCGTCAGAAATTTAATTTGAGTACCTCTAGGTGATATTGTGAGGCAAGAAACATGTTGTTCAGATAATTTTTGTGAGTGGGGATGATTAACAAAACTAATATGTTGCACAAAATCATAGTGCAAAGACCCAGGCGCTCTCCTCAATATGAAATCATTCTCGTCATCAAAAACTGACTTCCCATTTAGTTTGACTATTAGTCGCTTTACCTTTGATCAAGATTAGTGGAATAAAGTATATTTAATTAACTCATAATTATGCATAACTAATAAAACATACTCCGCAATATGACGTATCCAATGATGCATTATAGTTCCATATTTTCATGCCAGTCAAAAAGATCTCTGTATTAAAAATAATTGTTATAGTGACATCAGTGCCGGGTACATAAGGAGATGCCCACATATTTCGTGAATCAGTCGTTAAATTCTTTCCATCAATTAATTTCTGTAGGTTATCGTTACATTGATTGCAACGTAAAGTAGCATTTAGTAATGATACAACAGAGTCTTGATCGTCTATAAATTCTATACCAGTTAAACCTGTAGACAGTAAGTGATATATACGTCAAGGACACATTATCATATATGAACCTATCAGAACTGATATGAATACCTATCATGTTAGGTTGTCCCCAATTTGAAACAAATATCATTTGTACTTCTTGACATGCGAAAGATAATGTATTGCTGTAACTAGAGGAATGTAATCGTTCAATACTGGCGCATGTATGTGGACGTTGTTCCTGGAAAATGGGTAATGACAAGGATAAAAAATTCATAAAGTTTAAATATATATATCAGACAGTCTAATGAAAGTGTATATCCTAAGTTTATACTAACTCCAATATCTGCTGTTATGGGTCTGTCTGTTTCTATGCTAGGAGACTCTACAGCAGAGTCAATTATGTTATAAGTTTTATCATTCTTTGATATCAATTCCAATATGTGTTCGTTGGTCGTGAATAGGATAGTCTGAAAGAACATTTAATAATTTACTTGTGAATAATGAAGTATTTAATATTGACTTACGTCTCCAAAGGAATTGACATTTCCAAAAACTGCTCCTGATGCTTTGACAATTTCACCATGAAATATTGTAGTATTATCCAGTTTCATTGTTATCTCACGGGCTCCTCTGTAGGAATGAATTCTTGATTTGTTGTAATTCTAAGGAATCAAGAAATGTTTTTGTACATTGTAAATTAATTTTGTGTAATAAGCCATGTCTTACCCATATTCTAATCATTGCCACATTAACTGCTTTCTCAAAAGTCATATAAATGTAATGATGATGACCATTAGTAAATGGAGCCAGCCACAAATTATAATCGTCCCTAGTTTGATTGATCCCGTTAATGAGATTGTTAATGACTCTAGGGTCGTTATTGTATTCGCTTAATACGTTTATATCGGCTGGGTCAGCACGTACCTGGAAATAAACACAAAAAGAAAGGTTGCTTAAGTATTTTATAATCGATTCTCCAAAAGAAGTAAAGTTCCTTGATGTGTTTACCTGAGTCACAAGGACTGGTTCTCCTGTATCTGAGAAAATTTCGATTCCATTCAGTCCCACATAATGCTTATCTCCCCAAGTACTCAGGATATCAATGGTCAATGATTTTCCATGTGGCAATTCTGGTATAATGAAGTCATAGCTAAATTTTCTGCCTGGAACCATGAGCTACTTGTATAATGATATTACACAGGGGACTATTGATGTTTGAGCAAAGGGTATAACATAATTACCAGGATAAAGATCAAAACTTAGTTAAATATTATTACATGCACTACATAGTAAACTACAACCACACATTTTTTATGCATAGACATTTATTTCAAGTAATACATCATTGAGACATGCTACACGTGGATTACCTACCTCTCGGTGGGTACCGTTTGCTATGGTATAAATGTAGATTATCCTGGTATGAAGATTCATCTAAATGTTGCTTTACCTCATCATCTGAGGTAATCAATCCAGTATTTTTCACTATTTCATGTGACAATTTATCAGTGGCTTCTGAACAAAGTCCAGTCATTCTATCATTCTCAATAAGGTTCAATGATGAATCATTTGATACTTCCTCTTCTCGTTGAGAAGTTATTCTGTGTTCAACAGAAAGGTCTCCACCTGCTGCCATACCAGCGAGATAATCCTGTCTTCTTTTAACTATCCCTGGTGTAAAAAGATTATAATTATAATGACACTCATATGTCCAATCATTTCATTGATATATAATAATTTTAACATCAAAGTTTACCTATTGGTAATTGGACATCCTTTGAAGTTAGAATTTCTCCAGAATCCACACCCGTGTAAGGTTCAATTTGAATTCTGGATGGTCTGTTAATTTTTGGCGGTGGTTCACGCGTTCCTCCTCTTCCTATTCCAGCTTGTCTGTCCAAAGCTGAAGTCCTTGCAAAAAGACGCTCTTGATCTTGCGGTTCCTCATGATTACGCAAATGTATTGTATTATGGAGATCATGAAGCGGCGCACTGACAGAATTCATTTCCGTTCGCCGCCTCGATTCTCTCTCATTCAAATAAGCATCTAAATCATGAAAGTCACATTTGGTTTCCTCGTGAGAACCAAAAGAGGGAAAGGCCGAATAGGCCCGGGTTGACCTTTGTCTCCCCTCATGAAGTTCTCCATTAGGATACTGCGGTGTATTCGGAAGAGACGTGGGGGCAGTAGACTGGAGAACGACGCAGCCATCGACGTCCGGCAGATTATCAAAAACGAATTCTTCGGATCTTAAAAAAGAATACGTCAGACTTTATTACACCGAACATTTTTATTTTAATAAGTACTATGTTACCTTTCTTCATGAGACTTCTTATCAAATCCATTGCTGTTTAAATTTTTTTCAACGTCATCCAAAGTTAAAGTATTTAATGGCATTGAAGAGTAATCTTCCCTGACACTTAATTTCTTGACACTCCTATTAATAAAACAGTGTGATAACTAATTTTAAAACCGTAATAAGAATAAAAATTAATATTAAAGTTTAAGCAACGTACTCCGTCATTTCCACAAGCCAAGGTGGCAGTTTCTTTAGTATTCCTGTGGCTGGTGAAACCATCTTATTGTTATTCATGACTTTGTCCATTTTACAAGATGTATTATTCCAGAAACGTAATGTATACTAAAAATATTCCCAGAAATTTTAATTCACACGAAAAGCAAGACCGATCACGGGCGAATTTACAATAGTCGAAAGACACGAACTGTGGTCTGGATTCTTATATGAATCAAGTGAATTTAGTTGACTTCCTGTTAATTTCCAAGATAAATGAAGGGCAATAGACGCTTTTAATGGACGACTACGCTCATTCGACATCTTGACTAACCCTGACAATGGTCACAGCACTACTGAACCAGCGTGTTGACTCTTTACAGTGAAAACGTTGTCATGGTTACTGAGAAGTATTTTCAACAAAAGCATGCAGCCTCAAAATTACATAATACGTATAGATGATGAAAAATATCTGTATCATTTAAAAGTACATGTTTTCTTCTATTTCCCCGTAATATGGACCAGTCATCACCATTATCAATGACAGCCTGCTTTTTTCTAGACATTCTTGCAACAGGGTTTTCTGCATATTTATGTGGCTGAAAGCACCATACATTCTAAATTTCAAAGGAAAGTTGCTTCAATGTGCAGATACATTTTTTTCTGAGTCCGAACTTGGAGAACGAGCAGCGGTTCTCTTTCCGTTTAGCATCCGGAGAATTTGCGGGCCACCTGACCGTTGTTATACCGTTTTCAGCTCTCCACTAATTACAAGGGCGTCTGCGATGTTGTGGATGGTTATCTTCTTAAAGTTGCCAGGTGGTTTTGCCTTTACCGAACCAACGCTTAGCAGATCGCAATAAGCATTTTTTATAGATTTCACACATCTTTTCTGCGTTGAGATTGTCGCCAAACAGTTAAAAACAGCCAAAACGGCGTTTACAGAAACACCCTCAAACATTAATTTTTCTCTGCTGTTTCATAGCACGCAGAATCAAGCTGTCATCTGCTGTTGACCACGCTCAAAAAAAAGCCTCCTCTGTAAAGATTACGTTGTCCCAATCCTTATTAATATTTTCACTTACCCACTTCCCTCGTTTTCACATGTTTTTGTGAGAGAATCGATTTTTGCATAGGCATATCGGATTTGGACACTACAGGCAGCAATTTCGATGTTCAGTGAATATATTTGAATATAGTAAACTTGAAAAGCAAATTAACGAGTAAAAAAATGTAAAATAGAAAATTTTACATCTGTATATTCTATTACATACTTTATTTTGGAATAGCTCGTATACTATTTCAAATACTACAATTGAATACTTAATAACTAATATAAAGACAGCATTGCGCTCTAGTCTGTTACACACCACGTAGTGTTTATGACAAAAAAAATAATTAAAATAATACAATTGCATTTGATTTCTCAGCATATTTGTACTTCATTCTTTACCACAATTATACCTCTTACGTCGAATATACATAGATTATAGAAACCACAATCGCAATATCAATATTTAGTACGTAAAGCCACAATAGCAAACGTTATATATCCTCGTTCGTTAACTATTGTGCCTAGTATTTTTATTCTTAAAAATTAAAAATTGGTGATTTTGCATCATGATCTTAGACAGTCATCGCTCTCTGGTCTCGCCAATTATCTTGGCATATAATGCCCGCTTACAAAGACATTGCTTAGGGCGTCTAACGAATCTGATCTTTGGCACCCGAGTTTACACATATGTATATGTAGATAAACAATGAACAATAATCTGGCCGATCCATCGTTCGTAAATCAGATGTAAATCGGCTTGGAAGTAGATACATGAATATTAAAATGTCGGAAAGACGTTTGGACATCAGACGATAATAGACATTATTACTGAAGTTTTTCCTATCCCTGTCTTTTTTTTTTTTTAGTATGATTTTCATCCTGCAGACACGGGCACCACAAAGTGTATAGCTTGAATTTCATTGTGATATTAATATTGTATCACATATCAAGATACATTATTTAATGAAACACCGCTGACATAAGATTAAACCACGTCTCTCACAGAGAACTTAGAAGCCTTGATAACGATTTGATAATTATTTAATCTAATTTCTTATGACACAATTCCACAAAATGATTTCGAATCTATTATCTCAGCCCATAGAAATATCTATCTATCCTTTTTGTGTATATAAGCAAACCAGATTGTTTAGAGTGTTGTCAGAAACACTTAAATAATTTATTCTTCCCACTTTGTTCCTACCGTTGAAAAAATTGCACATTGTACGTCGATTCAGACATTGTTCCCAAAGCGAAAAGTTATTTTAAAAAAAATTATGATCCCATGAAAGAGAGCAGCACGACGGAGCTCATAATAATAGAAAAAAGGAAGAATGTGTGTAATAAAATATAAAGTAACACAATCTATCCTCGTAAATATTAAATTATAGCAGTTCCACAAAAATATATGTATATCTTTATTGTGTACTGTGCTATTTGATCGTTGGTACCTTTGTCTATATAGTTATGCCTATATGTGTATGTACAACCGAGAAGAAGAGCTTACTGGAATGGAACATTTATCTAGAGATATAAATTGCGTCTTCAAGGACTCTAGTTTTATATGTATCTCATTGATTATAGAAATAAGTTCCATGCAAGATCTCGGCATTCAATTACTTTAGAATGTATTCTATAGTTCTAAATGTGATTTCAATAAATTAGGTAACGGTGGTACGTTCGATACAGTTGCATCCTGCTTGATTTCGGTGATTTCAGGATAGAGATGATACAGTATAGCATAATAATGAAATGAAGCAGCAGTAGCTACAAATATGTGCCAGATCGCATGAGCACAGGGTATCCGTCCATCGGACTTGAAAAATATTAATCCAAGCACATAAATCAAACCACCCACCTTGAGCTCTGCAATGACGTTGAACTCACTCTGAAATTGATAATATTGATATATAATTAAATCTTACATTACAATAATTAATAAGGGTTAATAAATTCACGTACGACATTGACGATTGCAATACTGGGTCCAACACCCATAACTAAATAAAAGACGGTTTCCAGCATTTTGTATCGTTCGTGGAAGACTTGTTGATAGAGAATTCCTAATGTGGCCATTATCCACACAAGATATCGCATAATTGGTAATAGAAAATTATCAGGAAAGTCCTTGGCATTCAGCCATGGAAAATAGGTTGCTGCTATGAAAACATAGATCATGGCGCGGTCGCACCGATGAAGAACGTCCTTTAATGGTCTACATTAAGGAAATCCAATTATCCAATTTAGTGTCACACTTTAAATTATACAATATTATATGAAGTTAAATATATTATTGGATTACTTATTGTGGTTGCAATAGTGTACGCTGTGGAAGAACGTGGACACGGTGAAGACCAAAAGTAAGGCGGTACCATAAACACTAGCGGATACAAGTTGAGTCCAAGTTGTAGATCGATTTATTAATTCAAGGGCTGCTATCAAAGAAGGTACTACCCAAATACCATGGGTGACTACATTCGCAACGTGCTCCACAGGGGTTGGAACATATGCCTCGTTTGTACACGCTCGCGAATTCATCCATTTCACCCTAGAAAATATAGAGGTCTTAGGTTTTGTCTGAAAACATATTGATAACATTGGTATAATCTTTATTTGAATGAAAAGCACGTGCTACATCTAGTTCTAATGTTAATGACTTTCCATTGGAGATACTCTAAGATAGCCTCTGAACTTTGCCTTGAAGAGATAAGAAACTGAAGTTGTAGAGCTGCTTGGCTAGTCAGATTCTTTAACGTAGAAATCCTGCTTGCCTTTGCATAATTCGATTTTATATAAGAGCTTTTCAAAGTAATCATCTGCATGGTCTATAGTTATATTACACCCTTATCTCCAAGCTTTTAATGTCATGTTACGTTATGTAAGAGTATATTATAGTTATATATGAAAAGTGTAGCTTGCACATTATATAAACTGGTATGCAGTTTTTCTTATATAAGACGGAGAATCGATGAGTAAAATGAATTTTAAGCGCATGCATAATGCAGTTTTGTCTGTGTGAAATATTAAGAAGTCTAATGAAATATAACAAAGACCACTGCCGTTGAGCATAAATATGAAACTACTGATCAAAATATAAGTATAATAAATTATAACCCTCTACGATACCAGTAATGCAGTTTTCATATGAATCATGTTCCATCTGCAAAACTGAATAAGAATTTGCTCACTTCTTGCCCATGTAATAAAGGTACAGAAATACTGTATACCTTCATTCTGACGATTTTGTTTCCCTTGAAATTTATTTAAAGATTCCTTGACGATAGCTGGATCACATCAGCCCTTGTCCATGATAGTGTGGAATTAGGAGATAGTAGAATGTTTCATTTAATACATTACCCTTGTACTATGGGTGAAATATACATGTTCATTCCAATCCACATACTTTAGAGTATCCAAAACATGCATACCTTTGAAAATGATATTAAAATACATCTAAGTCCAAACAACATACAATATTAAATTATCCCATTAAGACAAAACAATATATATATATATATATAACAAGCTGTGCAAAAACAGGAAGCTACATTAACAAAGTCTCGTATCTAATAGGTTAGCATTAATATTCTTTAAAAATAAAAGTGATACAATTAACCGTTTGTAATAATCTGTCTGTAATTGTAGAAAGAAAAAAATATATAGAAATCAAAACGTACTGTACCATGCACCATTAACTGAATACAAAGATTTGTATGATTTAATTGAAACTTCACTGCTTACTCTTTGATCCATTGTAACTGCAGTAGATTCTTAATAGGAGCAGAGATGAATTCATGAAGACGTGATCCATCCATATTGAAATTCATTATTACAAGTTGAATTTAAGGTATATAAAGTATTAGATGTCCTGTCATAGTATTAATCCTATTACAGTATGCTCCTCTCAGAGCAATTCGTTCTGGCAAAAATCCATGCTTCCATATCATCAGTCACTATTACTGCACCTAGACATAAATTTACAATTTTATTTAATAAAACTATCTGAGTAGAAAGAAAGTACACAAATAAAACTTCTTAACAAAGTTTAAATGGTAAAAAGTTGATGTCTATGGCCTCACTCTGATTTAATACACCACTAGATTATTGGAGTAAAAAGAGTATAAAGCCTTTCAATAATAATGAATCACATATACTCTATTCTATTCATATGAAGTTCGCTAAATGATCATTTCCTTTTCGCATTCTTCAATAATGAATGTTACGAACTGCACGAGAGATTTTCCTACAATACAATACTGATAATATCAAACGACTTTACTACCTTTTTTCCCTCAATACTCACCACCTGAACTCCTTCCTCTTACCTGGCATTGGCTAACCAGTGAACTAGTTATTATTTATACAGTAGCCAAAGAAACATACGCGTACAGTGTACAAAAGGAAAAGTGATTCTCAAGGAAAAATGAATCTTACCACAGTACCAAGTCCGTTACTCCGAACACCATGAGCCGCCAGGGCAGACTGGCTATTGGAAGAGTGTCATCGAGTCTACACGAGCGACAACGGTGTCCGACAGCGCACACTCTTGCTGTGCGGAATTCCCTAGTCCGCCAAGGAAATGGATACCCGATGGAAATATCCCTAGTCGGCCATACATGCTAGGGA
>JARQTI010000598.1:181038-237444 GCA_030142655.1 Trachelus tabidus
TGGGGTTTTGGAGACCGTGATTTGGTAGAGTCGTATCGTAACCGTTAAAAAAAAAGAAGGGAAGTCGAAAAAAGTTTGATCTAAAAAACCATTGTTTTCTTTGAAATAAAAACCAGTAAGTTCGTTGCTAACAAAAGTTTTATAATATCATCCCACGAGACCCAACACTTGCTAATCTTTATTAATATATTACTGATGTACATACATCCTATTTGCACATTTCTTTATAGATATCTGCTACTCGACTACATCTACGAATAGATACGTAACATATATGAACGCACTGTGTTTTACATTTGAATTTCATTGGGCTTCATTACTTGACCTTTTCCTTTTAAAAGAATACCTAATAAATTCAACGTGCGTTTATATTCGTGTCTATACAAAGATGACAGTCGGGGGGATAGTAGATTATTATAATCTAGCAAAAGTAACAGTGGATGATTAATATAAAACTACTAATAAAACTCATTGTTCTTGTATGTACGTATGTAAGGCTTGGGTATTACAAGATTCCTTAGAATAGCATAAAAAATATGTTGAAAATCAACTATTGGCTAATATGTTTCTTGTTGCGAAACATAGGTCATTAAGTTTTAACGTGACATTCTTGCTGAGTGATGAAAGATATGAGAGTATGTAGTTGGCTTGAAGCTGCAAAGAGATTTTGGTTCCATCGAGAAAGATGGATGATAAGTAGATTTGACAAAAAAGGGATACATAAGAGAAAGGCAAATACATAAGTAAAATTAGTCTGTGGGATGGTGAAGGTAAACGGATAGGTTGATGGGTGGGGGAATAAATAACAAAGTGATGTCGACCTCGGTCTCCCCATTACCAGTAACATCAGAATAATGATAATAACGAAGGCTTCTGCGCGTTACCATAGAAACGGAACGGAACGGAACGCGGTCTGATGTTTCAATTCTGAATGTTCCTAGTGTCAGTCACGAATGTCAGCTGTTCAGTTCAATATGGAATGATGGAATGATAGCAGTGCAGTCACTTGTAGGAATTCTCTCTGGCAGGAATCTCGTGTAAAAAGCAGAGAGTAACAGTTACGTTAACAAAAGGTTCCACCGATTTATGCAAAATCTAGCACGCAACGTGGATGTATTGACACAAGGACTAAAATACGGCATATCCGGACTCATGAACCTCGCAAATCAGACCGCGGAACCTCAGAGTGGTGTTTTCTTTGTTAACTTCAATCAGGACTGCACGTAAGTGATGATTCTACATAGAGAGGGAAGGCCGTCAATAATAATAATGTGATCCAATATCTGCTATTGTCTTAAAATCATACGAATGTCCTAAAAAAATGAAAAATCATCCCGCCCAAACAGTGATACAATTATTTAACACAAGCTTCACTTCTTGCGCGCTTGCTGGTCGCGCAGCCAGTTCCTTGCTGTTTTCGTCACCTGCACGAATCTTCGGAGCCCCTGTCACTCCACGCATTAATTGCGTATCAGCTTGAAATGCGAACTACTAGTTACTAGCAGCTTAGTATGACGCAATGATTGTCGCTAAAATATTCTAGATTCTGTTAATAAGGAATTCACTCTCACTTCAGCTCCATACTTTTGCATTTTTTCTATCTTTCTCTGTCTCTTTTTTTTCCACCTCCTTTGTTTCACATTGCTTTGAACGGTTGCCTCAACGGTCATTAGTGGTCTTTTACCTGCTGCGTTTGTATTGGTTACACCTTCTAATTTTACTATGCAACGCCTCTAAATGCTATTTGGTGCAAAATGTAAATAAATTTTTTTTCCTCCTTTAGATGTCAGTATTAACGGTCAATAATCGTAAACGTGAGAGATTGCGTGTTTAGTTATTACATTAAGTGATTGTATAAGTTTTGAATGATAGTGGCCTTTAATAATGAATTTCAAATGTTTGGAAAAGTTGGAACACTAGTGTGACCTAATCTAACTTACGAAAGCTATACATATCTCGATACTTATTATAGGTCTTTTTTTATTATAATACAATTAAGTGCATATAAATAGACATATTTACACCTTTCAAATGCTTTTGTTTAGTAAATATTTATAATATAATGTTTAGTTTTTGATAAACAAAAATTAACCTAAATCTTTTGTTTGCAGATCTTTGACCGTTGGTTCGAAGACTGGTTACAAACTCTTTTCCCTCAATTCTGTTGACCACTTGGAAAAGATACATGAAAATGGTGCGTATATATGAATACAACAATAAGACTCATTATTAGAAGTATTAATTCCATCTTAAATTTTTTTCTATGATTTCAGATACCAAGGATATATGTATCATCGAACGATTGTTCAGCAGCAGCTTGGTTGCTCTGGTCAGCCTCTCTTCACCACGTAAACTTAAAGTTTGCCATTTCCGAAAGGGAACAGCAATATGTAACTACAGCTATTCGAACACGATTTTGGCCGTGAAGCTTAACAGAGCAGTTCGTATTGCTGACCATATCAATATCGATGAAGCTAATTCATAAGTCGTATAATGTCACATTTGTATTTTGTAGAGATTGGTAGTATGTCTGGAAGAATCGTTATATATTCACAATATACGTGATATGAAAGTCTTGCACACAATTCGCGACACGCCACCAAATCTGGCAGGTCTCTGTACGCTCTCAATAAACAGCGACAATTGCTACCTTGCCTATCCTGGATCAAACACTATTGGAGAAGTTCAGATATTTGATGCCATCAATCTCGTAAGTCAATTAAAAAATCATTCCCAATATATCTTTAAAGATTACAGTAATTCTACAAAATTATCTAATTTCAGCAAGCTAAAACAATGATTCCTGCACACGACAGCCCTTTAGCAGCACTTGCTTTTAATCCCAACGGTACCAAAGTAGCAACAGCTTCGGAAAAGGGCACAGTTATCAGAGTATTTCATGTGCGTTCATCTTAAATTTTTCAAATTCAATTTAATTCACAAGATTTGATAGTAATGCATCTTTCATTTCTCTAAAGGTGCACGACGGTACTAAACTCTTTGAATTTCGCCGTGGCGTTAAAAGATGTGTATCCATCAGCAGCCTCGCTTTCAGTATGGATTCGATGTTTCTGTGCTGCTCCAGTAACACCGAGACTGTTCATATTTTCAAATTGGAAGAACCAAAGGAGGCGTATGTATCATTATCGTCTGACGAGTCTTTAATTCATCAGTATTTGTTAACTCAACTTTCATGCTCGCAGCTTATCCCTAATTATTCCATAGCTTTCCTTCGTAGACATCCTAAGTTATTACCAGTAGTTACTATTTCCAGAGCTCGACAACCACCGGAAGAAGCACAAAGCTGGATGGGTTATCTGTCGAAGGCTGTCACAGCCTCAGCTACTTATTTGCCTGCCCAAGTCTTTGACGTCTTTAATCAAGGGCGTGCATTTGCTAGTGTACACCTTCCCTTCCAAGGAGTGAAAAATGTTTGTGCCATCACTACGTAAGTTTCCAAACTTTCATTTCATTGCAGTGTGATTGTGTTGAAATGAAATGTTGTATCTTACCATGTGACAGAATACAAAAGGTGCTGAGGTTGTTGGTTGCCAGCGCGGATGGATATCTCTACGTGTACAATTTAGATACAAATGAAGGAGGTGATTGCACCCTTTTGAAGCAACACAGGTTGGTTTACATTTTTCAAAGAATCACAAACAATCGTGTTAAATTGACAATTAGAGAATTCTGCTGTCGTGTCATTTTCTTTCATTGTTTGTTGTTTAATTAACATTACGCACGTGATGTTATGCAGATTGGATGGAAAACAAGATGAAGTAGATTGCGCTAGTGTGTCCACTACCGGCTCGACCTCTGGCGAAGCGTCGGCATCTGTACCTGTGCCAGCGCAGACAGTACAAATCTCAGGTATTACACGAGAAACCTTTTCGTATTTTCTATAGATAAAAATAGTGGTAAAATACATTTACGTTGCATGACTAGGATTGATTTAGTAACGATCAGATTGCCCACAGAAAATTTGGCAAACTAAAGCGCCTGACTTTTGCGAGACTCGGCAATATTTTAGGTAACGTCGGAGAAACAATATCAGTAAATTCGTATCTTAAGAGAACCACATTTTAAAGGATATAATTAAAACCATATGAAATTGTTGTCGCTAAATCTAGCCTAGCAATTCTCGCAAAATTCAAGCAAAGACAGATAAGACACAACCGTCTCTTCTGTCCAAAGTTTAGCCATACATTATTCGAATATATGAAAATGGAGAAGTAACTTTTCGATGCATGAATGTTTTACGGTTCAAAATATTTTCTAGTCTTGTTATTTTAAAAGCAAAAGTTTCCCTACTATCCACGTACATGACACGTGGGAATTCACAGGAGATAATGGATCCTTGCACCATGCACACCACATGCTTCAAACATACGAACTTACACTGAATGTCTTTACCGTAGCATCTTTCGTACTGTCGTGTATACCCCCAGTGATTGTCTTTCCTTATTGAGTTTATTGTTTTTATGCGCTTGTACGAAGATCACTTTTATAGAGTACGTTCTTAAATTCACTGCTAGTACTCAGCTACATAGAGATAAACCAGTACAAGACGATAGTCGTAGTACCGGCAGTGAATTTCGGAACCTACCGATAGAGTATCCACATGCGGAGCACACAGTGGTATCTCGAAGCCGCTTCAAACGTAGAAATTAATTGGACTATACATATAAAGAAAGAAGATAAGCTACGCAAGCTTATCGAATTTTTGTAGAACTAGCACGGTTTGACTTTGCCATCGAAACGCGTATGTCGAGTACAAGAGCGAAGATATTTTGAACCCTTTTTTTTAAAACTAGAAAAGAGTGAAAATATGACATATAAAATGACATTTAAAATGTAATATCTTTAGAAATTATTCATGATCAAGTGGCCTAACGGACAGCTACGAGTATACCCGTTTTACCCATTGAAATCGACTTAGTTGCTTGCTCCTATATAAAAATAATTGTATTCTGCTACAATCCGGCTAAGCTATAATGAGCGGATTCACGACCTTATTGCTCCTTCTTTCTGCTTCTAAACCCCCTAACGAGACGGCCAATCTCAAAGGGGATATGAGGCCCTGATAGTTGACCTCACTTGATGTATTTTTTTTCTTTTTATTATCTGCGGAAGCCTGCATAAATAGCTACGCGGGTGCGTTGCGCGGCCGCTCGCCAGACTCCATGTCAGGTACTGGTATGTCCTCTATTCTCCCCCTTTTCTTGTTCTCGCTCTCTCAGTTTCAATTCTCATTTCTATTTTCATGCTCATTGGCATCTAATCATCTCATTTTTATAACCGAGGTACACGTGTCATTTGTGAAGCGCATTTTTCACCTTATTCTAATCTCTCTCTATTCCCATCTTTCTCTCTCTCTCTCTCTCTCTCTCTGGCACATTCTCATGCACCCATGTATAGGAAAAACTTATGCCAATCATAAAACGTGCAGTCACCACAACAACAGGCATGGAGAGGCATGAAAAGAGGTACCATGTACTTTTATGAAAACGTTGTGATCAGCCTCACGCGACACTGTTCCCAAGCCGACAGATATACTCGAGAACTACATAAACTTTGTCACGATTGATACAGTAATCATTGTCGAATAAAATGCTGGAGTATAGAAACTAGGAATCGGAACGTGGCATTTATTGCTATTCCATAGGAGAAGGGAAGTTGCGCCACGTGAGGCTCATCGACGTGCGTCACGGTTCTGTAGGAAAAAAAAGAAGAGAAAGGCCTCGACAAGTGAGGCTTCTAAACGAGGATTCGAAATCTTGCTCGCTCTGCATGCCTTATGGGACGAAGGACCTTGATTCTTGGGCAAGCGAGTACCAATTTTTTTTTCTTTTTTTCTGAACATAGCTGATGCAGTATATGGATATATATATTGATATGTATATATATATATATTTATAAACTATCTCCGCAACCCTAATTAATACCATTGTTACAACGTAACCAGGTTAGGACAGCGACGATCATACTGTTCATGTAAAATTGTAGATATTGCATGCGCCAGGCACCGCTCATGTCAACCAGCCATCTATCCAAATGACACGTACACAATAGATGTAACAAAAAGAAAGCAAAGCAAATAGAATAGCGCGAGCGCACCTTTATTTCTGTCGCATAACGAATTATCACGTCATTACTCAGTGGCAATTATTATAGTCGAGTTGATGCGTTTCCACATGACGTATCTACGAGGCTTTGCTGATATTATCATTATTATTACTAATCTATTATTAGTACTATTATTAGTTAATCCTTAGCGTGTACTTGTGTAGTTGAAAGAAGAGGAGTTCTTTTTTTTTCATTTTAGCCGTTAACCATTGGGCCTCACGAGGTAATTTATATTTATTTACCAGTCCTACATCAGAAACCTCTTATTATTTAATAGCATTCTGTTGAGAGATTCTTTCCCCTTCCTACCCAATCATGTGCGATCGATACCTCATTGACGAATAAAATCCCATTAACCCGCTCCATCTGTCCATATACACATATATATCGTACCTTATTTTGAATTACCCGCCTTAACCTAAGTACTCTCCATATATATAATACACGTGCGTAACTACTGTATCATCACTGCATCACCGTTAACACGTACAATCATTTATCGAACGTTCGTTCGATTCATTATTTTTTTTATCAGCAGAGGAGAAAGGGATCCCGGTACCAGTACCTAATACGGAACGATCAATTGTAGAATCCGAAAAGTATCACGAGATGGTAGCTGCCACCGAGAGTCCACCAAAGGGTGGATTTCGTCTGGACGATGACACTGAGTTCCCTCCCGTGACACAGAGAACCGATTGAAGAGAGTATTTCGAAGATTCTGACATATCAAGGAAAACTGAGAAAGTTGCGACGACAAAAAAAAGAGGGAGGACATCACAAAAAAAATACAAAATACGTTATAAACTGATCGAGTGACGAAAAAAAATAGACAATGGGTTTTATGAAGGAAAAAGAGAAAAAAACATGCACAGTGGATGATATTGCGGTAGCTTCGTTTTCTTTTTTTTTTTTTAGTTGCTTGAACGGCAACGAATTTGTTGGTCTCAAGGACTGCCTGGAAGACGCTGGGTATGGATGAAATTATCCATGAGATGTACTATTTACAATGCTAGACACAATGTATGTACGTGGGATAGAAGGCACGTCACAGCGGCCAGCTAAGAGATACGTTTTTACTGTGTACCAAAAAATCTTTGGAACTGCATTTTTACTTTTGAATTAACTCTTACTTTAGATTTACTTCGAAAATGATATTCAAAATCGGTGCCAATTAGTAGATCTACTCGGGCTGAGGGGCGTGGGCCTTAACGTCGTTTTGCGAGAAAAAAAAAAGCTGATTGATATAAAGCAAACTTGTATATTAATTAGAGCACTGTGTTTTATCGTAACTGTAATCCCTATGTAACCAAATGAACATATAATTTGAGTTACCGTAATTTTCCGAATGGACCGGAACTATACGGCAGTTTAGTTAATAAAAATGCTAGGCCAGTGTCATAGGTCTGCGATGTCCTTCGACAATTTTATACTAACACTTGTCTCGTTTGGTAAATAGTTTTACTTTTATAAAAATGAATAAAATGCTAATTAACCAGTGTACATACGAAGGCTTACTGTATTTGATGTTACTCTATATAATTTCATATTATCGATAACACGTGATTACACTAATAAACACGATATGGATTTCAATGCTTCAATTTTTCAATCCCTGACAATTCTCACGCTTGTGATTACCCGATTGAGTCGTAAATCTCAATTAGGTTCCATTGATACAACATTTTTGTCATCTTTTTTTTCGACTATAAACGAACTACCGTTCTCGACCCTCGATCGGTTCCTACTTGTTGTAATCCTTTATTTTGCCAATTACGTATTAATTAACAGCAATTCAATCACACAGTGTTTAGGTTTACATAACCTAAAAACTACCAGTAAGAAAATACCCACCGATAAATCCAATAACAATAGCTGATAGAGAGGTATGATTTAATCATCTCGCCGGAACGTGCACGATTTTTCATTATTTTATTGTTCATATTTCATTGGAAAAAAATTTCACATTTTCGAAAAACGAATTTAACGGAATTATATCCTGGCTGAACTCTATTCGAGGAATTATTCGACTCTATTTTTCCATTAATCTGTGTCTCTGCTGTGGTTGTCCTTGAAAGATGTGCATCGGCTCAGTCAATATATAGAACCAGGATTGTCATACCACAATGAGAAATTTGAATGTTACATTTTTTTTTTATTTGAATTCTCAAATTCTAATCCTCGTATATAGCTTAGCCACCGTACGTTACGAATGATCCTAGCGGGGCTACACTCCCGTAAATTTTCCACGAGCTCCAATGTCTCATGGGGTATATAATATAACAGTGGCAATTTATCAAAAGGGTCTATCGTCTTTATCAGTATTCATGATAAAATATGTCACAACACTCAATCGGAGCGTTGCCGGAGGAAATTAAATTCCTATAACGCGCGCTTATGAAATTTATGAGATGACGTTTCGACGGTAGTTCTAAATTGTCTATTTAAAAAGAAAAGGTATATAGCAACGATAGACATTTATCATTGTTAATGATGAAAGATACAATGCAATTAGGTAAATGGTGTTTGGTGCAAGATTTGAAGAAACACGGCTTTCATCCTTTGTATCGCGTTAATGATATAGTCAGGATAGACCTTAGCTTCCTCTCTGCGCAATATAAAAAGTTCGTTATGCAATTTGTTTATTTGGATATTAATGGTGGACCATAAAAAATCATGGTTGCATGTAAAATATGTACGGTAACAGACAGGCCCTTTTGTCGTATGCTCACTGAAATGAGATACAGAGAAACGAAGACTTAGCTATAGAGATCATCGTCGCCGTCATCTTGGAAGGGCTGATCACCTTGCGTCGTGTCTTGCGTGCCGCCCGTACCGCTCTGTGGGAATCTGTATTGAAAAGATTATATAAAAATAAGTTACATTGTTTTCCAAATTGTTGCATAATAAAGATTTAATATGATCTAATATAATTGAATCATAAACTCACCTGAAGTTGGTACCAAACCCTCGAGATTGTTGAAGAGTTTGAGCAAACATTTCATATTTGCGAATATCATTGTCGGATACAGAACGACGAGCGAACCTCATCGCCTCCTCGAAATGCGCCCGCGTAATCTCAGGCACCGGATCGTCCTCGTCCATCTGCATGCATATGAAACAAATAAATGATATAACGAAAATTATATTTTCGTTAGATTCAAAGTAACAATAGTACTCACATCCATAGATACACTTGGGTTAGCCGCACGCTCCTTTTCCCTGCGAATTTCAGTTTCGATGCACTGCCTGATGGCTAATTTACAGGCGCGTTGACAAATTTCTGTCAAGTCAGCACCCGAGAAGCCGTGCGTCACTTTGGCTATATAAGTCAAATCCACATCCTGAATGACAGAGTAAATAATGAATGATATCGGAACTCCTTTGTGAAGTGATCATAATACAGTAGTAATGAAGACTTTTAATTACCTTAGCTACTGGAGACTTGCGTAAATTAGCCCTGAAGATAGCTTCGCGAGATTTCTCGTCTGGTAATGGGATGTAAATTAACTGGTCCAATCGACCGGGTCGGAGAATAGCAGGGTCTATGATATCGGGTCGATTTGTAGCACCGATAATGAACACATTCTTCTTGGCACCCATTCCGTCCATCTCGGTTAGAATCTGATTGATAACACGATCAGCAGCTCCGCCAGCATCGCCAACGGTACCACCACGGGATTTAGCGATAGAGTCGAGCTCGTCAAAGAAGAGGACGCAGGGTGCTGCTGATCTAGCCTGAATAATAGAATCGTATTTAAATAAACACAATGCAATTGCAGAGCTGCTCTTGAAGGTGATAAATTATCAATTGTACCTTGTCGAACACATCCCTGACGTTAGCTTCAGATTCGCCGAACCACATAGTCAAAAGTTCTGGACCCTTAACGGATATAAAGTTGGCTTGACACTCGTTAGCTATGGCCTTGGCTAAGAGGGTCTTACCGCAACCAGGTGGACCGTAGAAAAGTACACCCCGTGATGGTTGCATACCAAACTTCAAGAACTTATCTGGATGCTCGACAGGATACTAGATCAGGAAGAATAGTTTATTATTTTTGAGAAATTGTATAAGGGTATGCTGCTTTCTATGGGACTGAATTGCGACAAACCTGGACCAACTCTTGGAGCTCCATTTTGACGTTTTGGAGACCTCCGATGTCGTCCCAAGTAACGGTCGGTACTTCCACGATAGTTTCACGCAGAGCACTGGGACTGCTCTTACTCATGGCGTACTATAAACACAAGATAATCATGTTATAAAATGGAGTCTGATCATTCATGAAATTACAGTTCATTAGTTTCTTTATTACTTTGAAGTTCTCCATTGTTACAGCAAGAGAAGACAAAACTTCGGCATCTATCTGATCATCTTCCAAGTCAATAAGATCCATTTTCTCTCGAATCTGTTGGAGAGCAGCCTCTGAGCAGAGTGAAGCTAAATCCGCACCAACATGGCCATGAGTTTCAGCAGCAATCTTTTTAAAAAGAAAATTGTATATAAAGTTTTCGTCCAATGAATAACAGTTGGTTAAAATTTCTTTGTTCTTAATAGTACTAACTTCTTCTAACTCAACGTCATCGGCAAGCTTCATATTTTTTGTATGAATACGAAGAATCTCCAAACGTCCAGTTGCATCCGGAATGCCAATATCGATTTCTCTATCGAAACGACCAAAACGACGTAGTGCTCCATCGATACTATTTGGTCTATTAGTGGCTGCCATTACAATAACATGAGCACTCTGCTTCATTCCATCCATTAAAGTGAGAAGTTGTGACACAATACGTCTTTCGACCTCTCCATGTGTCTATGATAGAAGTATATAAAATATTAAAATTGTATGAGGAAAAAATTAAATTGGTTAAAGAAAATTAATATTAAATACAGTTATTTACCTTCTCTCGCTTTGGTGCAATAGCATCCAATTCATCGATGAAAATAATAGCTGGTGAATTCTTCTCAGCCTCTTCGAAAGCCTTTCGCAAATTGCTCTCTGACTCTCCGGCAAGTTTGCTCATTATCTCAGGTCCATTTATAAGGAAGAAGAAAGCTCCTGTCTCATTTGCAACTGCGCGAGCGATTAGTGTCTTTCCGGTTCCTGGCGGTCCGTACAAAAGAATTCCTCGTGGTGGCTTTACTCCAATAGCTTTAAAGAGCGATGGATGCCGTAATGGTAATTCTACCATTTCTTTAATTTGAGCCAATTGTTTGCGCACACCACCTATGTCATCGTAACCGACTGCATTTAAAGCTTCTTGTTCCTCCTAGAAACATCAGGATAGTAAATGATTAGCCTAACCAAAAAAAATATTTTTGTTTAATGTCATCAAGAAATTTATTTGTTAGTATACCTCTCTCTTAATAGGATCACCTTCGCAGTGAATCACAGTGTCAGGAGCCACAATACAATATGGACCTGGATCAGTTTCTACTACTTTGAATTCCACTGCTCGCATTCCACCTCGCACAATGAAGTTATCATCTTTGTGAATGGGACGATATGCTTCTAAGAAGTATGGCTTCAAAAATACTTCAAACAAATTTCTAGTAATAAAGAAATTTGAGTTTTAATAACCGCAAGAAAAGAGGAAGACAGGATTATAATTATAAACATGAAGAGTTCCTTACCCAGTAAGACCCTCCACTGTGTCATCCAACGGCAATACGTGAATGCGCTTTCCGTATTTAACGTCGGGACAAGCTTGAACAGAAACTACATCGCTAAGACGAACACGTAAGTTGTTTCTTACAACACGATTCATACGAATCTTTTCATCTGGACATTGATCATCAGATAGAACAATACAGACGGTCTCCTTGCGTCGTTTTCCTTTCAATAGAACCGTATCTCCACGGAATAATTGTAATTCATCCATTTTTGCTTGCGAAAGAGCAACCACTGAGTTGTCATCGTTTGTAGCCTCCTCCACCAAGAGCCTGTTTGGCCTGTCCTTCTTGCGAAGAATTGCTGTCGCCAAATCTTCTCCTCTGTGAAATATTGGCATTAAAATGATTTGTTAAAACATTTATCATTGGAACAGAATTTTTATTTTTCATTCTCTATAAAACTATAATTCATTATCGAAAGAATCCACATTAGCAGAAAAAATAATTCATAGCATGGAAAATATATTAAGAACACAAGTTTAATAATGAATTTAACATAAAATAAAAACAATTTGAAAAAATCTTTTCAATATTTGCATAATTATAATGGTTTTTAATAATTAAACATAAACTAGCATCAGTGAATGAATTACAAAAAAATATATTATTTAATATTGTTGACAATATGACTAAGTAAAGAATTCTACTTTCATTCATCTAAGAGAACCACAATTACTTTACCATTTGTATTATTTTAGTAATAAATATTTCTACGATGAATATTCCGGAAAGATAATCAATAGAAGATTTCATCATAAAACTGTGATTTCATGAAAAGATTCTTTGTCATGTCATGCCAGCTTGGCCATGATCGCTCGAAAGAAAAATACAAATAAGTCGAAATACGCAAAGAAAAATGAAGCTTTATTATTAAACAGATTTACAAAATATATTTCCTCAAAACGCGATCAGATTAATATAATAAACTGATAAAAATTGTATAAAACATCGCGCGGCGTCGACATGATGACAACGTGAAATTGAGAAGCAGGAGTAGCAGCAGTCGCGCTGACAAAACCTTGCGGTCTTTGAACATTTTGGATCGACCGGTGAAGCCATAAGGCCGGGAAAAAATGTTAAAACCCTGAATAGGTACAATATTTCCATAAACGACTGAACTTATTATCTTACTTACCCCTTTGGGTCACTCATTGTTCAGGATTTCTTGAAAAACGTAAGCAAGCGTAACGATCACGAACCGTCCTAAAACTCGCACGAACTGCTGCCGACAGTCTGGCAATCCAATGAACATCCTTCATTCGAAACTGTCATGGCCTCTTAACACTGTTGCCAAATTTAAAAAGAAATAAGCACATCACTCATGAAAACCTGACCTGTATGAAGTTGACGGCTAACTTTTACTTTTAAATTTTTTCTTATTCCAATTCTTTGATAGTCATTTGACTATAGTATTTGATAATCTTGTAAAAACGTTTGATAGTCAATAGTTTTTTCAGAAAATCAAAATCAAATCTGGTGTCAAGTTATCCGGCACTTTTTTGTTTCTAATCCGATTTAGCTTTTCAAGAGCTCAATCGATGCAGAATCGTTTGATAGTTGCGAATTAACTAATAAAAAAAGTGTGATAGTCCACCGTTTGCTAGATAAATGAAAATAAAACATATGCCAATCGAGAATCTCAATCGATACGATACAATCGATTCCTCGATCGGTGTAGTGTTCATTGAATTGCCAACTTTTTCTACTTCAAATCGTTTGAAAGTTGTATTGATGGTCTTGTAAAAATTTGACAGGTAATATTTTTTTAGTGTCTCGATGAAAGGCATACAATAAAAAGAGCTGGCACATCTCATTGGAAGAGTCAGCCATAAGGAAAGGAAGGAAGAACAATAAAGAAACAACGATGCATTTTCCGTTCTCGGTTCATTTTCGAACACACCCACAGTGCTCAGGAAGACGTAAAAAGCGTGCACAACCGAATCTACGGCTTTTCCGGGGTTGAATCGATGCAGAATCCTTTAATACTTATGAGGAATGATACCTGGTGTGAAGTTAGCGGGCACTTTTTTGTTTCCAACCGGATTTACATAGCTTTTTTCTGGAATGAATTGATGTAGAATCATTTTATAGTTATGAATTAACTAATAAAAACGTTTGATAGTTCATTATTTGCTAGAAAAATGAAAAAATCCATATGTGATTCGAATATCTCAATCGATATCACACCACAATCGATTCCTCGATCGGTGTTGTGTCCATTGAATTAGGCAATATTGCAAACTTTTAATATTGCAACTCAGATAACTCAATTATTTTTTCCTTTTAGCTGTGGGACACGTATCCCTAACATTTATGTCTACCCACTAATTGTAACAATACAGTTTTATCAAGTAACGCTAAATTTCGGAGGAAACTAAGATAACCTGTGTTGACTTATTTTCATCTTAACGAGATCTGCACACGTTGATTTCTGTACTTGTTATTTCTATTAAGAAGTATGTTTTCAATAAGCTGCCTTTGTCCAAGCGTCGAGAAAAAATGCTATATGTTTTACACAGTAAGTCCAATGCTACATACATGAACATGATAAATCCTTGTCCTAAAGTAAGTGGAGAAGTTCACATGAAACAGAAAAAAATGATACAAGAATATGTTTTAAAAAATTAGTATGACAGATTAACGCCATTGCCTATAGAGCAGCAGTTTAAAGCTACAAGAATGAAAACTTCAATGACAATATAGAAATTTACTTTTTTGGAATTATAAACAACCATGTGATGCTAGAAAGTGTTGGCAACTTAGTCATATCATATAAGTTGAAATAATCTAATCCTCTTTATTCTATCTGCTACATTGGAACAGCTACGAGAGGAATAAAAAGTTTGAAAAGAGATATTGTTCCAATATAACTGATAATTTCGAGGAGTGCTTTTATAAGTAATTTTGAAAAGTGTGGTTGGCTACAGCACATTTATTCCATTTTGGAGAATGCTTGATTCATTAAAAGTGAATTTGCAAACAGTGTTACCATTGTTGTTCATTGCAGTGATGGGTGTAATCGAACAGCACAAGTTTGTTCGTTGACTGCACTAACGATCAAAGGATTTCAGGAGCTAGATAAAAATTTCTCCTTGCGAGAAAACATCCAAGAGCCATGATTAATAATCTTCTAAACTAAATAATTTAGTGACAGATGTTGCTTTGACAGCAGCAATAAAAAGAAATTCTTACATGTCATCTAACACAGCATGCTATGTCAACTTGTAAATTATATTCCTAGCTTCGCTGACGATATCTAAGTAGAAATAATAATTCCAGCCTATTTCGGTGCAAGTAATACGATGGCTGCTAGACTGAAATAATTGGAAAAATATTAAGTCTTTTATTTAAATGTAAACTTCGTGGTTCGTATTCAATAGATTGTGAGTTCACATTTGCCGCGCCAGCATGGTCCACAATTTCAGCCAACTTCACATCGCACATCCATTTGGCTTTTCCGTAAAAAAACCGATTGACTATCAAACATTTTTATTAGTTAATTCCAGTTAATTCGTAACTATCAAACGATTCTACATCGATTGAGTCCCGGAAAAGCTACATGTCCGTTTGTGCACGAATTTTTACGTGCTCCGGAGTACTATAGATGTGTTCGAAAATGAACCGCGAGTGGAGAGTGTATCGTTGTTTTTCTGTTTAGTGAATGCATTTGATCGAGACACTGAAATCTAAAAAACTATTGACTATCAAACGTTTGAACAAGACTATCAAACACTACCAAACGACTATCAAACGATTGGAATAAGAAAAAGTTTAAAAAATAAAAGTTGGCCGGCCAACTTCACACAGGTTCTACACTTGACGTAGGACCAGCGCCGTGCAGTTGACGTTACCGCAATTTGTGATTTCATTGTAGGGAAATAACGGAATTTTTCATACATTCTACTGATCCGTCTTGAGCGTTGCCAAAGTTATCAATACATAGTAAAAATGCCCCGCGGTGAGTATAAAAAATGCATATGTTCATTTATCTGGCTTGTGTCTCTTGCTCAGGAATTGCCCCACCACGTTTTCCACGAGAAAATCTGGCTGGTCTATTGCCAACGCGCAATACTCGCTTTAGATTTTTTTTCTGGCGGATCTTTCTTCTACTTGAATATCTATTCTTTGCAGGAAAATTCGTCAATCATAAGGGACGCAATAGGCACTTCACGAATCCAGAGGAACTTGAGGAGCAACGTCGCCAGGATGAGCAACGACGCCAGTGGAGAGTCAGTATCTTTAGGTTAACCCTCCGCACGACGACCTGGATATTTTCGTAAAGAACAAGGTCGGACCGTCCTTTGAGGGTCGAACATGATCGTGTGCATAAGAAAATTCTTGGAGCACTCTCACCAAGTGTCAAAAGTTTTAAAAACCTTTGACTTGTTTATATTTTTTTTTTGACAGACTTGGTTACCCTATGCTTTGAACTATTTTTTTTTGAGAAAATTTTCATACAATTGACCTTGGATGTACTTGAATTGATATTTGAAAGATTTTTTTTTCAATTTCGACAGTTTTGTGCCCTTAGTATGTGCTCCAAGCTATTAACCGCAAAACTAAACATCCTGTGAGGAAATAAGATGTATAAAATATTGTTCTATGTTTTAGAAAAATAAGGGTAATGATACCTCAAGCGATGAGGAGGATGATCCTAAAGCAGCAGGTGGTGACAAAGCGAAGAAAGCAGATGAATCAGGATCGGACAGTGAGAGCGAATCAGAGTCAGATTCAGAAACAGAGGTAAACTATAATAATAGAAACAATATGCGTGAATTATATACAACAATTATCTCCGTTTCAGGGAAAGGCAAAAGGAGTAGAAAATTTAATTGAAGTGGAAAATCCAAATAGGGTACAAAAGAAAGTGAAAAAATTGTCTCAATTGAATGAAACACTAGCCAAATCAACTAAGCCTGAACTATCTCGAAGAGAAAGGTTTGTACCGTTAAAATATTTCTTTCACAAATAATCACATGACGATATTCAACAGTAGCAATCTCTCTCAGGGAACAACTAGAAAAACAACGCGCATACGCCAACTATCAGAAACTGCATGCTGCAGGTAAAACAGATGAGGCTCGCGCGGACCTAGCTCGACTAGCGATAATAAAACAACAAAGAGAGGAGGCAGCGAAACGACGAGAAGACGAGAAGAAACAGAAGGAGCTAGCGCTGCAGAAGAAGACGGAGCAAACGCAGAAAGCTTTGGGAAAGCGATCCTAGGACAACCATTTTCAGGATATTCTCCCATAATAAATAATTTATGCAACTGCTGTTGCTACTGGGACTCGTAACAACTCGACTCCACTACTTTATTATCAATAAATTTCCACTAAACTCACCTTAAAAAAACGTTTATTATGTACGTTTAACGAACATGTGTTTATTTATATAAATACAGTTATTATACACTAACTATCTAAACACTTTATTATTTACATTCCATTTTTTCACTGATCCTATTCAACGTCATTTTCGTATCAGATTACTTTCTCCTGTTTCTCTATAAACATAGAAAAGGCAATTTTAACGCTGCTAGTACACTGAACCGCATTAATGGTGACAACCGTTGACGCCGTGCGGAGAGGTAAGAGAGGAGGATTGGACGGCGCGTGCTCTCCTATCTCGGCCTGTGCCACAAGGACGCACCGTAGCGCTTTCTGCGTCGCACGCGCAGGCCGAGATAGGAGAGCACGCGCCGCCCAATCCTCCTCTCTCACCTCTCCGCACGGCGTCAACTGTTGTCACCATTAATGCGGTTCAGTGTACAATGCCATCTAGCGGTACTGGTTTCAACTAACGATAATTTATTCAGCGTCCAAGACTGCATTCCCTGTGCTAACTGATCGACTATGCAACTCTAACTGGCTGGCGACTGCCAGTCAATCCTTGAGACTGATAAAGCCCAAGTCGTCCGCACGATGCCTTGGGATGACATTATCTACGTTTCTCTACTATTACTGTGCATAGTATTCGGTCACTGGTATCGTCAGATAAAGACTATACAACAGAAGCAATGGGTCAGCACGATTTTAGGATTAACCGTGATTAGCATTGCATCTGGTTATCATGCCATTCATCCAATCATTTGCATATTTGTCAATGCTATAATAATTACTCAACTCTCTTGGAAGTATGTATATGCATATATGTATAATAATATATATATAGTCTACTAAGAACCAGTTGAGTACTTCAATAATAAACTATATAAATATGCTTCATAATAACTGTTCTTTCTTTGTAGAGTATGTCATATTGTAAGCTTCTGCTTTACATTTTTCTACCTTCTGGGATTTTTCCGGTTAGCTGACTGGTATGGTCTTCCATTGCCATCGGCTCATGCAAATTTAATACAGATGATGCTCACATTGAAGTTATCTGGAATGGCATTCGAAGTAAATTCAGCAGCACAGGCTCCAAAAGATGATCCGCAAGGCACGAATGCAGAAGCTTTCAGGAAAATTGGTTTTATGGATGTCATTCATTATGGCTCTACATACATTGGAATTCTCACAGGTAAATCATACAATATTGACATGAGCCAGTCAATTTCTATTTAACAAAAATATGTAGGCGTCTCATATTCATCACTAAAAGACCAGCCAATGATTTTTATCATTTCATCCTCGAGATCAATGTATCTTGACCCTGCTTATCACTCACAGACTCTTTCTTTCCTTGTATAGGTCCCTATTATCGTTATAGAACTTACTGGGATTCCTTACACAGACCATTTGCCGATCAGGCTGATCACTTGGGTGTTACATGTACAAAGTTCAAACAAATAGTGCCCTTTGCACTTATTCATCTGCTGTTCAATTATACATTTCCAGCGAAGGTATAAATATCTACATCAAGTACACCATTCACCAACATGATAAAACACATTTTCATAATATACTCGATTGAATTACAGTACGCACTAACAGATGATTTTGGAACACGATCTTTCCTTTATCGATTCTGTTACATTTATCCAACATTTGTGACATTCCGTACAAGAATGTATACTGGAATGGCACTTTCTGAATGCGTCTGCACAATGTCAGGACTTGGAGCCTATCCCACTAGCTGTGAAACTATATCTGGATTGGGACCAAAAAATTACAAAGCAATAGAGTCACTGTAAGCACTCACCCCCTTGCACAGGAACCTCCTAAGAATTTTATAGGATTTGGTACTTTCCCTTATTACAGAAGCAAGGATCCTGACAAGGCTATGAAAGAGGCATTAGACTTTGAAACGGTGCACAATATCAACTTCTGGGGAGTAGAGTCCTGTGTGCTTGTGAGGACAGCTATGAAAATGTGGAACACGTGTGTTCAGTACTGGATGGCCACGTGCGTTTACAAGCGATTCCCTTATAAATCACTCAGAACCTTGTTCACTTTAACACTGTCAGCAGTTTGGCATGGTTACCATGCCGGATATTATCTGTGTATTTGCTCAATTCCGTTCTTCCTACCCATGGAGGACATTTATGTAAAGTTCTACAACCAGACCACGGAAGGAAATCTTGTACGTATATTTTATCTATGTATAAAAAGTTTAAGTTCAAAGACTCAGTTCATTATTTTGTTTTTATGCTCTATTTTTCAGGCCAAGAAAGGCTTGGGACTTCTCCTGTGGTTTTTGAAAACAACGTGCATGGCATACCTGGGTATATCTTTCCAGCTGTTAAAGTTTGAAGAGACTCTAGCTTATTATAACAGTGTTTACTATGGGGGACAATTGTTAGTTCTCATTTTATACATAGTCGGATCAGTGCTCAAACCTTATATCCTAGTAAAATCGAAAGTCTAGCTTATCCATAATGTACAAAAGGAGATAAGGTAATATGGGAATCATAATCAAACAGTAACTAACAGCGAGAAAGAATTTAGTCAACTGAAGATCCTTGTTATATTAAAGTTGAGACGTATGTATAAAATGGTTTTGATATATTTGCAGCTAAGTATAAAAGTACATACGCACAAAACAATTTTTTATTGTATATTCAATTGTGTAATCAAGAAAGAAACAAAGGAAACGAAACGATTGCACGTAAAATTCAAAGTGCCACTAGCAATAAAGAAATACATATACGCTGAAATTCAAAATGGAAGCTCAAAGTGAACAATCGAAATAGAGAAGCAATAACAAATCTTGTTTTAGTGTTTATGGTTTTATTGAATAAATCGTTACCATATATTATCGACATCTCTACAATATCCATAAAACTCATAATTATTGTCCCCAGGATCCTTGGATAATCTTTTCATTGTGATTATCAGTCGTCTCTACTGTAATAATTCAGTTTTTTTTTTTCAATTCTTACCTCGTGTATGATACTTACGTTAGAGCATTGCTTATAAAAAAGCACCTGAAATAGAAACACAGGAAAAAAGAAGAGCCCGTTTTTATCCCACCCGTAAACCAAATTTCCCATTGACGTATCGGCGGAAAACGAAATTCGTTAGAGCGACACAATTGAAATAGCAATCCCATTGTACAAAACAATAACAAGATCGCGAGACAACATTTACGCGTAACGACAAAGTATCGATTAAAAAAAAAAAATAACCGGCATAAATAATACAGGCAAAATAAACAAATTATGCGTCGAATCCACGTCAGGTAGCGATCAAAAGAAACACTTGATAAAAAAATACGAATTCACGACAATGAACAAACTACACAACGTACACAACGTCCCATAGCTAAATCCTCGAGAGTAACCCGACTCCATCAGGTAGACGACCTGTCCGAATACGGAGTATGCATCCCACGTAGAATATTAAAAGAAAAATGAAAGCTAAGAACAAAACCCCAAAAGTATAAGCCCTATCAGGCGCGAGTCGACAAAATGGCTGTTCGCAGAAATTCGCATCAACTCCCAGGAAGCATAATGCATCTCGGCGTGAGCCGCGGCGAGGACGACGAAACTGAGGGCCAACCGGACTAGCTGGTACGTGCGTGGGTGGCAGTGGGGGTGCGTTCACGCGCGAGGTCTGGTGATTCGTCAGAAGTCCTATATCGTCATTTTATCCGCCCCCGTGCTTATCCGACAGTGGAAGAGATCGGCTGCTATCCAGCCCACCATGCCAACACCGACTGCCAAACGACCAAATCATCACCCTCTCGGCAAGGCTCGGCGAAGCTGTGGCTGGGAAATTCTGGCGGGTCTCTGGGCGGCAATCGTCATCGCGTGTACTCTGCAACTCGTGCACTCTGATCCCCCATAGAGCGAGAGTGTGCGTGTGTGTATGAAAGAGACAGAGAAAAAGGAGAGAAAGAGGACAACAGATAGTAGAAGCAAATTAGAAAAGTATAGAGCGTTAAAGAATGAAACAGAGAAAAAGTAAGAGAAAAAAAACTATAGAGACAGACATAGATAGAAAAGAGGATTAAAAATAGAGGAAAGTAATAGAGACCGGCTTTTCCGTTTTCGCCCAAACTTTCTCGCCCGAACCGCCCGCCGCGAACCTGCTTTCACCAGACCACCAACCGCTCGCTACTGCAAACTGCATACAGCCCTGCTACTCGGCTTACTGCTTACTCTCAGCTACCCCATCATCGGCTACACTCGCCACGCCACTCCTTTCCACCGCCTGTGGCACCATAAAATTACAACTTAGTTACGTGCAGTCACTTTCTCTTATCCGTGTAGTTTTTTAAGGGATTTTCATTTATCTATACGTTCACTGATCGTGTGTGTATGTGTGTGTGAATGTAATGTGTATGATGTGTTCATAAAAATGTGTAAAATGTCCTAGTGAGATTCTCCAAGGATTTTATCTTTTTTTTTATATAAAGATATTCCACTAGACATTCATTGAAAATTAAATAAACTCACTCGAATGATCTCAGTAAGAAACTTACAAATTATATGTGTATTGCGAATGGACGTTTAAATTGAATTTAACCAATTTTTTCTGTTTCATACTGTTATACCTTTCATTCAATTTTTAGATCCATTCGCAGTGTTTTAATACAAAATAAGGATTTCATCGTCACATAACAAGCTAGAATAGTTAAATTGTCATTACTCGATGGCATCTGCGTAGTCAAAAATTCTAACAAACAATATTCAACAAGTGGAGCTCATTTCAGTACTAGACAAACGTGTGCTGTATTCTTTCCAGAAAAAGAAAAAAAATAATTTTACATGGTACTGTGTTGTATATTAAGTAATAGCTAAATGTGTGACAACTTAATAAATGCTAATGAGGTTTTTTAAAAGGTTTTGAACGTTTCGGGGGTTGGTTGGAGCAAAATGTATTAATGGAGGTCACAAGTTATATATAAAAATGATTATTAAAAGTTATTCGGGGGCAGGGGGCAAGAGAGAGAAAAAGAGCGGGTAGTATTCATAATGGTATACAAAAGTAGTAATAAATGAATGTCATAATATAATTCACACCTTTGCTGAAAACTTCTACGTCTACGTAACTTTACTTATGTTAGAGTTTACCAACCGTCGACAAACCGCGCTTTTTACGCACATATATCGGATATCTTCTGTATCTCATTACACTTTATTATAAATGGCAAACTTACATAAATAAACCTGTAAATGTTGTTACAGAAACATAGAACTTATGCCTAGAAGACTCTGCACATTATCAAACTCATTCTTCACTTTTGAGAGCCGCGCGCATCGTACAAGGTGATGATAACAAACGTGAAACGTAATAGAAAAGGAGTATTGTTAAGGACGAGATAATTTATCATATTTCATCATTTTCTCTTTCCTTTTTTACAAGAGGCAAGCTGTTCGCGCGCTCAGAGGGGACCCCCTTGACTACCCACGATTATATATACTGAATTCTACAACCTGGCAGACACTAATATTTTATGAACTCGGTGGTTTTATGTTATTTTCACTGTAATCTCAATACTAAACTCATGAGACTCTTTTGAAAATAAGGTTTCCAGATGTATTCTCAATGTTTTATTTGCTTATTAATCATTCGTAATATCGCGGCTCACTTGTTGCTATGGGCGACATTGTTTGCGCTTTAAATTATTTAAACAAGAAAAACCGGTGCTTACTCGAGATTAACAAAGAGCTACCGCAAGACGGATAAACGGTCTTCATATCGTGATGATTTTGGAATGAAGAATTAAAAACAAAAACAGCTAGAGACGCTTGAAAGCCGTAGACAGTGTAAGATGTTAGGACCAATTTTCACGTCAATTGTAGATAGAGAAACAGTGTTTCTTTTTTAAACTTTTCAAAGAAGCGGACTTCTTGTATTTGTAATTTTTGAAAATAAATCTATTTATTAAAAACTTACATGCATCCATCGAGCGGAATTCGAACGTCAATGCGCACGATACGAACAGAGTCTTTTTTTAATTACCAAACGCGACAAAGGAGGCCAGCAATTCGATTGATGTAGATTTTGAAAAATGGAAAGAACAATAGAACGCTCAATGTTTTCTTCCCTTCCTTTGATTTGCCTCCGGTCAATTGTTTGTACATGTTCATTGATAATGTTAAATAAATGGGGGGTGGCGTAATAACAAGCCGTCGCAAAAAGCATCAAAGTGAAAGTAATAGCCCCGGCAAAAAAAAAACGTATTCGTGCTGATAAATAGTATTTAATCTCGTGTCACGTGTACCCAGAAATAATTCGCCATTACTAATCTAAAGAATGCCATCAAAGGAATAAGACAATGAAGGGACGCGCGACAGTGGGGCTGAACGAACGTCGTGAATTTCGTCAAATTTTGAATTTAGCTTTTGTTTACTATCGCCCTATTTTTAATTTATATTTTTTTTCTTTAAGTCGTCGACAATCCATGTACTCTAGATATATTACATTAAAATTAATTTTGGGTTGGTTTCCCAACCCACAGAAGTGCGTCACCATAGTTAATATGTAAATGATAGAAGGATGTGAACGTGCTAAAGTGTGGTTTAGGTATAGAGAGTAATAGAATACCTTTTCTTTTTCACGTGAGAACGATATTCTGCATTTGCAACTTGGGGCACGCCCATCTGTTCACGCTTGTACTCTCATAACCTTACAATTGCTTCAGTCTCTGTAAACAAAATAAAATCATTGTCATAAGGATGTTACTGGAATAAGAATAACAGGCATACTTTGGTTGCATAATGTTTATAAGAAATTGTATCATACCTTGACTTGGAGCGACTATCCTTCTGTCTTTCCTGAGACTTGCTGCGTGAACGCGATTTTCCACGTGAGCTCTTACTGTCAGAACGAGAGCGGCTACGACTACGACTGTAGGAGCGTCTTCGGTCCCTGTCGCGACTACGTGACCTGGAGCGTGATCTTGAACGAGATCGTCTGCGATCCCGACTGCGACTTCGTGACCTGTACGTAAGCAGAAGAATTATATGGAGTAAATTAAAATCAAAGCACCTTGGAAGGAATAAATAGTTACACTTTTCCAAGCTGTTAGATACAATACCTTCCACGTCGGCGACTTCCACGGCTTCGGTGTGGTGATGTTGGTCGACCATAACGAGCCATTTGAACCCTAAGTTCCCTACCATCCAACAACCGTCCATCCATAGCATCTAATGCATCCTCTGCGTCACGTTTGTCATAAAACCTGAAATCACAAATAATGATAGGGTGTTAACATCAAAAAACCATGTAACAACATTAAATAATAAACAGTGGTATAAGACCAGAAACCTAGAATATGGCATTGAAATTATTTCTAGAAAGTAATGTTACTGTAAAATGTTTTATCCAATATAGAGGTAACTGTAAACTATATCCAGCACATTCAATAAAGCTCTTACAGTAATTAATATGTCATTGCAAGTTTACTCGTGCATACACCATGAAAATTGTCGAGTACGATTTAAACGAGTTCCTACAAAAAATCTTGAATACTCTATACGTATAACAATTGCGCGCCATTGCCTCATACAAAATACGTTATTATTTATACATTTCGAAAGATCTAGTCAACGAAATCTGATGACGTCAGCCTTGTCGAAAACGGTGGCGAGGAAAACGGGATCAACGATCCACGAATAAGGCGTTAAAGTGGAAGGCAAAAAAGGCAAAAATACATGTGAAATATTCTGAAGAGAAGCCGGTCCGGCTCAAGTATAAAATCCAAAAGTTCAAACACTCTTACCTGACAAAAGCGAAACCGCGGCTCTCGCGAGTGAATCGGTCGCGCGGTATGTAAATATCGCCAACCTCGCCGCATCGCTCGAACACGCGCCGAAGATCCTCCGGCGTCGTCCTGTAGGTGAGATTGTCCACCTTGAGGGATACCATCCCGTCAATACGGGGCGGCGGCCGGCCGTAGCTCATTATAATAGCGAGCTCCTCGACAGGCTTCTTAGAGAACTGCTGGTACCTTTGCTCGTACTCGAGGAATCGTCCAGGAAGATAAGACCACAAAGCGTAACCGTCCACACACGACGAGGACAAGATGGCGAATAGCGGAAGAGCTGAGGAACGCGCAGGGCACGACCGGAGATGACGCACAGGAACCTGTGTTGCGCCACTACGCCAGTCAAATGTTCATCAGGGTGGGGGTATCCCAAGCGAGCCTGGAATTTACGAGGCCCTCTAGACGCCACGACATGAACTAACCGATCGGTAGAAGACTTCTGCAATCTTCGACACTCCGTTCATGGTACGCTTGACGTATAATTAAAATAAAGCATCTGTTTTTCATACAAAATATACATATACCTATTTGTCCTCAAGTCACTTTATTACTTTTATTTTTCTTTTACTGTCGCACGTACTTTTAAATTTTCCCTCGCATTTCTAACACGAATTTCGTTTGTCGCGCGCGACTTTCTAGAGGAAGTGAAGCCGCGTTTTAGCGCGCTGCGGTCAAGACGCGGCTCAGAATGAACGATTGATGCGCAGCTTTATGGAAATATTTTCTAATTATATATTCTACACGATTGTCTCACCTGACAAATGCAAATCCTCTGCTGAGACGCGAATTCTTGTCCTTTGGGATGTAGACGTCGCCCAGCTTACCGTAACGACAGAATACGCGCCTCACGTCGCTTGTTGTCGATCGATAAGAAAGGTTGCCGACTTTCAGCGATATCAAACCATCCATTCGTTGGAGGGTGCGTCCGCGGCTCATTCTGATTAATTGAAAGATTTCGCGAAACTTTCGATCTTTGAAAGGAACACTATAATACTCGAATAAATCAACCTTTCATTTTGTGAATAAAGTACAATAAGACACGGAAACGGATATGTTCGACCTGGGGATCTGCTTCTTCCTAGATGATGTATTCATCCGCGTCTTCCTCCATTAAAATAAAACAGACGCGACCCACAACTTCCGGCCGAGTTGAAAATTCAATTTTTACAGTAGAACATTTCTAAATTTAAATTAATATTATTTCGATAGTTTCTGGTATTTTTATTTATATACATATAACGACGATGGAGAAAATGTCTTTGAAAGATATTGGTCTTATGTATGATGAGCAGTTCAATAAAAAGATGAAGATAGCAAAGTTTCTATTGAAGAATTTGGCAGACAAGAAGGGTTAATCTACAAGATGATGTGAGATTTCTTTTGAAACAGAATAACAGCATGAGAATATCATTTTTAGAAATGCAGCTGGCTAACAAGTGGTTAGTTCGAGTGAGCAACATCAAATCACCAGTACTAGAAGTTAAGAAGAACCGCAATGCCTTTTTATCCTATGTAGTAAAGGTACTAAGGGATGGTGTTTTGAGAGGATGCTTAGAATCAGAGCCTGATGCAGTTTGTGACCCAGACAACAGCCTGGCCTTTCTGGACTATGCGGTACATTAAAATAAAATATCAAACAATACTTAATGAAACTTATCGTAGCACATATAATGACAGGATGAATTTTCTGGAATGTCAGCAGAGGAGATTCTGAAGGAGACTGTAAATCAACCTAAGATCCAGTTTCATTCCAAATGGTCAGACGATCACAGAACCTATGTAGCTGTAAGACCTATTCCTGGTCGAGGAGCACTGGTTTATATGGCAGCTTCGAAGAAACCAGGTCTCAAGAATTGGGACCTACCAGCTGCAAAGAGGACCGCTGACAATGACTAGAACAATCACAAACTTTATAAGTACAACATAAATAGGATTGTGTAAATTAAATAGGAACATTGGTGGAGACAACAAATCAAACAACGTTATCAACACATTATTTTTATTGAAGATTTAATGAAGCTGCGTCTGTGGTATCACAACAATGCCCTTGCATAAGATGCCCCCCAATAATCCGTTAACGTTACTTATATACTTCAGACTCTCCAATATGTTACAGCTTTAATCTCTCGCAGTAGTATAAAATTGAATTGTGCCAACTGTTAAAAAGGGCAAACGCAATGTTGTATATTTTGGTCCGATGCCCGTCCGTGAGCCATGCTTGCCGCTTACATAGAAACATACATAAATACGTATTGTAATCGCGACAGATCCAACATGGGAAAGCAGTCGCTTTAAGTAACATAATAATCACGTATGATTATTGGCGTACGTAAAGCCCGTACGTAAGAAAGTAATGCCGTAGGTTCTTTGTGTATGAATGGAAGCGCATTTAAGAGCGCGAATATTTGAACAAGCACGGCTCACGCAATTGGCTTAAAACTTAATTGGACGATTGTCGCACGGATTTCATTGTAAAAAATCGATTGGCTCGATGCTTCTGTGACTTGTCGCAAGTAACTTTTCACAATTTAAAGAACTTTTCAATCTCCCAAACGCGTGCCCGTCTTTCACGTTCATCCTTACGCCTCAAAACTCTCATCGCCTTAATGAATCTTCCGTGTGACATCCGCCACGAGCCACGGGCATTTCTATAAATTTTTTCACGTCCCGTTTAAAAGTTCTCTCAAAATAATTTCCAACAAATCACATAGCAGCCGAATAAATAGCTTAAAATGTCTAACAGCATTATCACCTACCATTACAATACAAAAAAAAACACAATTTCTCATCGTATCTTAAACCCATAAGTCGATATAAATTAGGTACACCTGTCATGGAAGATTCCACGCTACAGCCGTGTTCGTGCTTTCATTCGATATTTATATAAATTAAAAAAATTCATGTCCCTGGTGGATGATGTGCGGGATGACCAAAGGATTACGAATACAAGAATAATAACGTATAAAATACAAAAAAAAAAGGGAGAAGTAAGGAAAAGAGACAAGAGGTAAGGGAAAAGATATAAGACGACAGGAAGAAGAGTAGAAACAGAGTGACAAAGATGATAAATGAAATTAAAAAAAAACGAACTAATCAGGCCAAACCAACTCAGCAATTCGTACTGGACCAAAAGTTATCGTATTTACGACGGAAGAGGTGGATCGAAGCACAAAAATGAAAAAAGAAAGAAAAACTATACAAAGAGGATTGTGGATTCTGAAATATTCGGAAAGTGACGCACGTATTTGTTTTTGTCATTTTCGCGAGTGCGTCGCGACGCCTACTCCCCTCTCTTTTCACAAAAAAAAAAAAGTACAACTTCGCGACTTCCTCGCACGAAACGAAGCAAGACGGAGGACAAAAACAAGGGAGGCGGGGGGAGGGGGCGTCGGCGTCGCATCACATTCTCACAGACCCTTGAGAGACGCCCATCGTCGCTATTACGCCGGCTAGTACTATTTACTATTCAACAATTGAAAATACTTATAATGATACACACAACCTTGAATAATCTCAACAGCTGCTGGGCCTGAAGCCTGAACTATACTTCGCACAAGTTTCTGGATACAAAAGTAATTTCTCTCTTTTTTTTTCTTCCTTCCCCTCCATCTACGTCTTTGTCACGTTATTCTTTTTTTTCACCCTTTACTCCCTTTACACGCTATTGCTAAGATGAAAATTTTTTTTTCGCGCTCATACGTACGCGGTTCGTATCCGCGTCGCGATACGTAACATACACACATACATACATATATATGTATATGCATTCACATCCATCGCATTCCATTTGTCAATTTCCATTTTTCCTCTTAAATTCAATCTCACCCTCCAATCAACATCGTCAATATCATCAATCGCCTTATTTCCCCGTCTCCTGTATACAAGACACTTTGTCCGCCAGCACTGCCAGCATCCTGACAATTCCAGGTGACGTAACACAATACCACGTACTCATACAATATCATCAATCGATTGATCGTCATTATAAAACTTTTCCCAAAAATCCCATTGCGTCAATTAATTGCATTAGTCGTGTTTCCAGATCCATTCTTATTATTCGTAAACCGCACACATAATAATCATCCTCGCCAACCATACCATCATCATCATCGTCATCGTCATCGTCGTCCATTCTTTAAACGTGTACAATTTTTATCGTTTATTTATAATTAATGTTCAATATAAAAATAATACTCAGTCAATTAGTTCAGATTAATACTCGTGTGACACAGGATGGGGAGAGGGAGTGGTAGGTAATACATATATAGTATATATATATATATCATAGTGCCGAAGAGAGGGAAGGACGGTAGGCATACAGTAAAGACTTTTCTCTTTTTTTTTTTCATCTTCCACTATCGCCGCATCATATAAAAACGTATCTTTCTTTTTAATCCATATCTACAGCGTTATCGTAAAAATCTACCTCATCGAATGAATTACGTACTCGTCGTTCGTCAATTGCGCAAATCGTCACCGTCAACCGTCGTACTGCAATGCAAAAGACTGGCTAGACGGTTTCATGGCGAACACGCATATACTGCACTCAGCTACGTATCCCCGTTTGCCACGACCTACGTGAAAAACGAGTGGCACGACGTGAACGTACAGCTAGATCCTGCTCGAGCGGTAAGATCGATTAATTGATCGAAGAGACAAAATCGCGCGTTAGACGTTAAAATTTTGAAGGCTCGCGCAAACAAACGGACGGAAACGTGTGTGTGTGTGAATCGCCTGGCGTAATCAGAAAACGCGAATAGCCACGGACGAGTGAGATTATTTTTGTTTATCGAATAATTTTCGCACTATCGTATCGTTACAATTATTACAATTACAATTATCATTATTAATAGTCGCCCGAATGAGAATCTGCACTTACTTTCTCTCTCTCTCTCTCTCTCGCCCCGTGTACATTTCCTGTCATTAGCATTTCCCCTTCCCCGTACATGGCATCGCGATGCCCTGGCACGAGATTTAGCCTCTCTCTTTCTCTGACTATTGGCCAATTGTACTCAGAGAGAATAAGATCGCGTATCGACTATCTAAAGACGATTAAATTGAAAAGAAAAAAGGACAAACTTTCAATGTGGATTTTAGGTAGTGCGACCGTGCGTTAATTTTACGCCGTGTGACGTCACCCACGGATTATCAATGCACGAAGCAGGGGGCAAGGGGAGAATGACCATTCACCTAGTGACTGACGGTACGAACTGATAACAATAATAATAATAATAATGGTTTTAAGAAATAAAGAGAGAATATACCAAAACAATCCTCCTTCTCCTCCTCCTCCTCCTCCTCCTTTTCTGCATAAATTAGATTTAAATAAATTAAGCCAGTCGCTGCCAAAGATACGTTCGTTTGCGAACGTGGGTGCGAAGAGGCGAAAGAAGCTAGACGGACGATGCAAGGGAGAGAAAGTAAGAAGGAAGCTCTACGTAGGTGGACATACGTTGGCGTCTTGGCGCGTGAGAGAGAAGAGGAAAAAAAAGAGAAAAGAAAAAAAGTAGAAATAACCTAAATAATAATACAGGTTGGATGGATCGATAAGATACGCATGAGACACGATGGACAATACGAAAAGATTACAGTGGGTGGATTGGGAGGGATGAAGGAGGGAGGGAGAGGGGTGATGGGGCCGGAAAGGGGTGAGAGTAATAAATTACCGTTTAAATAATATTTACGGGGCTGTAAAAATAAACGTACAAAAAAAAGTAAATAATTTAATAGTTAATTAAGTGATTCTCGTAGTAGAGAGCGAGGGGGGGGGGGGCAGAGGGGACACAATGACGGTTCCTTTAAGTAGCGTTCGATTCAAAAACTTAAGTGCTAAGATCAAAGGTGTGGAATACTGATATATATATATATATAAAAAACAAATCTATAAAGAAGAAGCCTCGGCTACGTCACTGCTAAATCGAACGTTTACGAGAGAACAAAAGAAAAATAAGGGCGGGGGGGGGAGAGAAATTATATAAAAAAAAAAAAGAAAAAAGAAAAGAGAAGACGCGAAAGAATCAAAGACGACCAATGTACGGCTCTCGTCGCAGCTAATTATCGCTTACACATTAAAGACACTGCGAATACTCGCGTATTAATCGTTAATTAATTGATATCATTAATAAAATAGCAATACTCGGTTCAATCGTCGATAGTTATAAAAAAAATATCATCTAGCTTCAGCATTAGTAGAGAGCTCAAAAACCTAACGTAATATTACTCTTATACGTCTAAGCTTACTAATTGAATAACTGCTAGTAAATAGTAATGAGTAATTACCATGCCTCCTTAGCGAGCGTAACGCGAGCCAAAAGAATATTTTGAAAGCGAAGTAAACCGTCGAACGAGGGTCGCGGGGTGGTTTGGGAGATTGGTATGAGGCGATGCTTAAAAAAAAAGGAAACGAGACCAGAGGAAGATTCAAAGACGAAAAAAAAAAAAAAAGACGTACGTGGGACAAAGTTAATATGGTTTGCGAAATACATGAAAAATGCCTAAACAATCAAGTCAAAACTGTCCATTGTACAAGAAGTAGTGTTTCTGCATAAATAGCCATTTGTCTGAAGGTATAATACAAGAATGGTGATTGATAGTTGAAAAAAGAAAGAACGTACAATAGCGTTATTGAGGATTCTATTCAACATACGAACACATGTAGACGCGAATGAGCCGATAATATATATATACTGTATATATATATTCTTTTTTTACCATTCAAAAGTAGAATTCTTGCACCAACGTCAAAATTCTCTTCTAATCGCCTCTTCGTCTTATTTTTTACAAATTTCGCTTTACAGACAAGTCTTTATAGATTCGTATGAAGAATAGCGGAATCGGGATGCTGAGAATGGACCAGAGGCAAGATGCCGGACCAACGTGAAACATTCGACAGGGATGGTGTGTGGATTATCTATTTTTCTTGTTGCCGTATCGGTCGTTTTAGCGCGAGAAGGATGAATTAAAAGAAAAAGAAAAAAAAATAAATAAATAAACCGCGCACGCGCACATGTGAAAATTCGTCTGCCTCTTACATACGTGGAAAAACGCGTTCCTGCTGCTCATTCGTTTCTCTTTCTCCCACTAACAATTAGTTATACGCTATAACTAACTCGGAGTATCCTTATATCCTAATTACTCGTTATTATATCATCATAATAGAATAATGTGTCTGTATAATATATATACATATATATACGTATGGGTATATATACTGTAAATATATGCACTTATATATATGTATATATTTATACGCGTGTTTATAAGGCTCCTTGGATAACGACTAAAAGGCTAACTCGCTCCAGTTTCACTGCCGTAGGGTTTCGCTTGTCAGAGTTCAAAGTTCACATGGATTTTAGGCTGAATTAGCGACAGGGTCGTGACTGGTCGGTAGGCTTCGGATCGTCAATAGTTAAGACGATTAAAAAACGAAAAGAGTACGGAAAAAAAAATATAAAAATACATTTTCGACGCAAGTAACACGACGGAGAGTGTGGGGATATAATAATAATAAAGTTTGCAGCAAAATGAAAGTGGTTGTTGCTGTTACGTACGTACTTGTGTAGATAATAAGAGATAACGTTAATTTTTGTTGTTTGTTTGTATGCCCTTAACTATACTCTATGTTACAAAGACTAAATCTATTTTTGGCAAAGTTGTTTAGGTATACGACATTAACGATACATGAGTAGATGCACTGGCCATAGTATTATGCACTATTTTTAAGGCTGCTTAATACCTGTCACTAATATCTGTTATAGCTGTACAAATTCTTTAAAAAAAAAAAAAAAAAAAAAAAAGAAAAAAGAAAACGGGGTACGATCCACTATCGGTAATACGACCCTGTATATCCCAGAGGCAGATAAGACCATACTAATTAGCGTCGACGCATGAAATGCAAAGTGGGATTACTTCTTAGTCTTCCATAGAAAAACCCGAGAAAATTGTCACTTCGAGCTTTTCCTTCGTCGTCCCTCGATACTGGTTATAAAATAACAGCAAGACCGTACGACAGCGTCTTCACGTGGAGCAATAAATCTTTTTGTTTACTTCTCTCTACTCATAAAAGGTCGGACTCGATTTTAACTCGAACGTTTAACCTAGCATTTGTATTACCTGAAATTCCTGCATTTCATTTCCTTTTTTTTCTTTTTTTTTTTTCGTTTTGTATCGCAACGCTCGACGTCGCTCACGGGCACGATAAGAGAACAAATCAGTATTATCAGTGAGTAATTACAAGTCATAATATTAAATTCGACCGATCCCTATTCAGATTCAAGTCGAAGGAGTATTAATTGTGAAGCGAGAGCTACTCGCGCGCCCAGGGCAATATATTAATAATAATAAACGCCGCTGTTCTTATTGCTATTGTATAAATACCGTATTACTACGGGTTAAGGCGCATTTTTAAGAGATTTGCGTTTTCGTTAAGTACAATTCGTTTTGAGTTTGGGGGTGTATCGTTATGCCGGGTATGTCAACAGTGACAAAAGGTGTTGCGGTGTCCATTAAAAGACGTAAATCGAAAATATACAAAGACAGAGGGATGATCTGCGCGTCATGGGGCTTTCTTATTATAAATAATTAACGCTAAGGGCGGCAAAATAAAAAGGGTAGACGATCGCTGTCGTCATGACACTTAAATACCTAAGGTTTAAATGTATCAAAAGGAATATCTACAACTAGCCTAAATTATGAGTCTAGCAGGTGTAAGTAAATTCTCCGTTTAAATTCGTGGCGATAGACGCCCGGTTATGAATCATGAATATTTGTGACTGTTCTTTTCAATTTCAGGGGCGTGGGTGATAACCCAAAAATTCGAGATTCCTTTAGAGAGACTTTAAAGTACAATTATATATATATATATAAAAATAATATACAAAATAAGAAACGATACTGGCATCACATTCCTAATTGAAAAGACTTTCACCCTAAACGCTTCGATCTTGTGTTTTTCACTTTTCAACGTTTTTTTGCTTTTTTTTTCCGTATAAAAATGTTAATCCTTTAAGTTAGTGAGTATGCTAAGGGTTTCTCGGCAATTTGTCCATTGCTAATTATTCTGGCCGTTGACTGTAATCCTATGGCAATGATCGAATGTGGCCATGCTTTTTTTTTTCGTCCAGTTAGATTTACGTTTCTTTTTTTTCTTTTCGTCCTTTTCTTTTGTCGTTTTAAATATCTTCAACTTTTTGTTTTTAATATCCCCCTCCCGTAATTTTCCCAACCCCTCGTTTCTAAAGAAACCCCACCCCCCTATTACGAATATTATTATCGTTCGTCGAAACCCGCCACAAACCTGAAGTACACTTTCGTATATCATTAAAGCCAATTAAAAAATAAAATTTCGTTCACTAGTAATGCTCAACTGGGTCGTTCGTAGGGAAGCTTAAGATTACACGAGATAGCGGAGAATATTATGATTGCTTACGTAGTTATTAACAATGACAGAGGGTTTTGATAATGAAACAAAAAAAAAATTTAAGACATGAACAGAAAGTCTAAGTACGGAAAATCGAAAATCCAAAGAGAAAAAAAAATAAAAAGAGCCAATAACCCGTGAAACAAACAAAAAGGTTAAAAAAAAACCGCTAAGAGCTAGAATTTCGGCCATTTCACTGTACGACACAACAGAACGTTTTAGAAGATGATAAGCACTGTGCGACAATAGTTGATGATAAAATCACTGAATCATCAAGAGCATGATGATGACTTTATTATCGATGTAAAAAAAAATCAGTTCATCACTGAGAAAGTTTTCCCATCGTGTAACGTATCAAAGATATGACGCAAGTATGGCCGATTTTCTATGAGAACTCGTTAAGCCATTTTTCTATCGATAAAAACAATGAGAAAGTCTCCTGCTTATCGCAACTAAATCGCGCAAAGCTGAAATGACCTGCAGATACGTTAAAATCGCGATTTCCACAGAATCCTCCTGAGGTTAAAAGAAGCTGGAAGAAATAATTGAAGATACGTAGATACCGAGAAAGAGAAAGAGATGAAAGAAAAAAAAAGTTATTAAAAGAACAAAGTAATTGCGTATGTACAATTGCCCGTCGCTTCCAAACTGTAAGCATAGAAAATTTTGTATAAAAATATTCTTCGTATACGTATATATATATATGTGTGTGTAAATAAATACACACACATAATTCGATTAACCTCGTAATTAATACTGCGAATTAATATCAATCCTTATTACATATCTGCACCATGGGCCAGATAGCCATGGGAATAACGAGCAACAGTCCCGCGATTGGATCTCCAATAGTGTTATCCGATTTTATTATATTTTCCTTCAAATATTCCTACTGGCGCCTTCGACTTTCCTTTCTTCTTCTTTTTTTTTTCTTCATCATTTCATTTGTATAAATCTCGCAAGGATACCCGCGACAGATACCGAATAAGACAGTCTGACACAGAACAAGAAACTAAGGAGAAGCAATGGCCGCGGCCATTGCTGTATCGCGATCATAGAAACAGTCGCGAGATAAGGGTTGGACAAAGATAGACCACATACAAAAAGAAGTACTAAAGAGAAAGAAGGAGCTCGTCGTCTACACCCTGCGTATCACCGGACAGTCGGATCTGTCTAGAGATTATTCGTAAAAAGAGTACCTAGCGACGATCTTGTACAGGACAGTCAGATCTCTGTGCAGAAACTTCGTTGAAGAAGCGTGTGGTACCATCACCTAGTGAATGATGATCATAGCATAGAAGGAAGCCTCGTGTCGTGAATCAGTGTGCCTCCTCGGATAGGGTGGTGGCGACCAGGTTCAACGGGACGTCGGAAACGTTTTCCTCGTCCCCGTCGTCGGGTTCCTCTACGTCGTCGGGCGAGTGACGTTGCTGCTCTCTTCCCTCGGTTTTGACGTGCTGCGGTAAAAGATACGATAGAGCGTGTCCCAGGGAGTATAAATTAATAATACATAACGTGTAAGGAACAATCTGATTAATTAATAAATACTCACGTGCATCATGTAACTGGGTATGGGAAGCGAATAATTGAGCTGTGCAGTAGGTGGCGGTGGATGCGCGTGCGCACCAGGTATACGCTGAGGAGTAAGTGCCGCCATCATGAGATGAGGTTGTATTTGTCTACGTAGAGCTGCCAACATGTCAGCACTCTCAGCATCCATCTGCTCGGACTGAGTAGGCAATATCGTCTCGCCTTTTTCTGTAAAATTTAATAGCAACCCTGTAGCAGCCTCCCTACCTGAACCCACGGTACCTAGGATTTCCGTTACTCGATCAGCATCGACGCTGATGATCTTACTTCTGTGCCTGGTAGGTTTCTCGCCCTTGGGTCGACGTCTACGCGTATGAATAGTGTCCCTTCTCATCGTTACAGGACGATTCACCCCGTGTAGCTTGTAGTAAAGACCGCACGCGTTGCAAACCATCTCACCCTTCATATTTCGTCGCCAAATCGTAGTGGTCATGGTCCCGCAGTTCGTGCAGGACATGTCCATCTTCTTTGTAGCGTTGCCACCCTGCTGATCGAACTGCTGCTTCTGATCCTCGACCTGCTGGACACAAAAGTCTCTTTTTAAGGAATGTCCAATCGGCTACGGGTATAATGTATCAGTCTAATGAAATAGGATATCCTATGCGAAGGCATTCCTTTTTCTTTCTTTTATTCTCCTCACCTTTCCCTTCATCTTATTCGACCACGCTGTGAAATCCTGCGCCTGTTCCTCGTTAGATTCCTGCTGATAGTGAATGACATCAGGACTGGTAGGAGCTTTGCTGGGATAACTCTGTTTCCGTCGACCCTTTGTTTCCTTCCGGCCAACACTGGCAGGACTGGATGGATTGCTATCCATGGAGGCACTCTGCGATACAGCAAATTAAATATTACTCGATTGGTACCAATAACATTGAAACCCTAGTCTACGGAACCGCTCTTTTTTTTTCCTTTTTTTCTTTTTTTTTTGTAAACCCTGATTATGTTCTTCACGGTATTGGACGGTAAAGGTATAAAAGGGATACGAGAGTCACAGGTACCTTGGGAGGTTTAACGTGCCGGACTAGAAATAGGAATTTTGTTATTGCAGCAAGAAGAGCCAAGAACCCTGTTCTACCTGTTATCAGGTACAAAGGAAGCAAAAGCCTATATACCAGCCAGGCATCCCTGGCGAAGGCAATGGGAAATGGCACAAAGCCGTCCACAATCGACCTCCTTATTATAGGATGGAATTGAAGCTCGTTCGTCGTGGACAAAAGATGTTCCAAACTAAAATCCATTGAAGGCCTGGGCTTATCTGAACATCTGTTAACAGCGGGTTGACATAGTAGGTTCGCCGGGTCTCTAACGCTTATGGCCTATCACAAAGCACTTTCCAGTTATCTATTATCTGCGGGACCTTCAAGGCTCCTTACCTGCGGGCAGGTGGGCCCTGAATAGCGCCCCGAAAAGATCCCTTGACACCCAAGGGTCACCTGACCTGCCTCTTCTATTCTATACCTGGCCCTTTTCTCTCTCTCTCACTCTCTCTCCCCCCTTCCTTCTCTCTCTACCTTTTCCACCATTCCCCTATGTCTACTCTATTACTCCCGTTCTCTCGCACTGGTATTTGCATTAGACACAACTGCACCTTCTCCCTCTCAAACTTAGTAGGAAGCATTCTCTCTCCTCTTCCCACGGCAGGAAATTTATTTGCGCATAGCTGCAGTCAAGCAGCGCTTTGGGCCCAATTCAAACGGCCGGGAGGGCTCTTTTTTTTGGCATAGACCAGGACTAATATTTTTCACGCGGATCCAAGCAGACTCTTACACTGTTACGTTTCTCGAATACCCAAGTCCTTCCTTGCTGTTGTTACCTCAACGTTTTACAGCTTGTCGCAGCCCCACAAACGACTATCCGCAATCTAAAGCAAAACCGCTTACCTTATTCTCAATGCAGGGCATATTCGTACGATTACCCAGGACAGAGCAATCGGGAACCGTCCGTTCGATCGTCGTTCCTTGGGTGTCCCTGTAGAATCTTATTTGAGGTGAAATCCTGTCGGCGTCCACCGGAGTAATACCAATGTGCCTGTTGTTAATTAGAGAGCGCAGTAGATTGGTCGCCTCGCCGGTAAAACCGTTGTTCAGCTTGTCGCCATTTGTCCTTGTTATTTCGAGACTCCTGTTACTGATAAAATTAAACGAGGTCCCGAGAGTGTTAGGAAACGTATATGAAAAGACTAAAGAGATTTAACGAGGACAATAAAAAATAACGGTACGTTCGAAAACGGTCTTTAATTCTTCGTCCTTTCCTTTTTATCTCTCTCTCTCTCTCTCTCTCTCTCTCTCTCTCTCTCTCTCCTTTTTCCCTCTGTATTTACAAAGGATAAGGAAGCTCCCAGTAGCGTATACATAACACTTTACTGATAAGAGCACTGTTTACCCAGTGAATGGTGCACGGGTTTCGCGTAGCAGGTGGCAAAGTGATATTATCTTATCTACATAGATATTAATACAAGAAGAAATTCTAAGAATGAACGCTGCTACTGTCACTGATAAGGCCGGCTAATAAGAAGTTCAGAAATCGTGCCCCCGTTTTCCGATAATACATTTGTTTTCATATGCAATCGCGTAGTACAACTTCTCGATAGCTCCGTGGCCTGATAAACTTCACCATTGCGTTATTTTTACTCACATTATCTGTCACTACTCAGTGCTCTTATCTGAGGATATAAGAAGCTGCAAATTTCTCGGAAGCTCCCCTAGCAGTTTCTATATTAGTAATTGATAACAGAATGACAGACGTACCAAAATCGTTATCATACGTGATAAATATATATAGACACCAGGAATGATTACTCTACCACATTGGTGCATCAAGTACTGTTATATCATCTAGTATGAATGCTGATTAGTACGCACCTGAATAATCATTGTTGGTGGTAGAGGCAATGATATCATTACGCGAACTCATTACTATTCAATCTTGAATAATGATCACAACTATTAATATCGTACTAGACACGTTCTCGTCGAAAAACGCTCTCAACGTACTGCAGAGTCACGCGTATAGTAATTTCTATTGGTTTACTTTTTTCTATGTTTAAATAATGAGTTTCTTACTTTGCCAGTGCTTGCCAGAGCTTTGTAGTTTCCTGGTCGATGTGAGTATCCGAGCAATTGCTTTCGGGGGTGTCCATTCTATTGACCGGACTACGATTTGGTGTACTCTGTTTTGAGCTTTCGTAGCCGGCCTCCATCTTGATCCTTTTGTTAACAGTCATATCGTAGCCATTCTCCTCGCCGTCGCTCTCCTGATCGTCGCGATCCTCAATCTCCAATCTGTCGGGATCCGAACTGTTCGAGTACGTATCGTCCTCTGGTTCGCACTTTATGTTCTCTTGCTCGGGCATCTCGTTGGCCCGTAGTTCCAGATGATGAGTTTGAGTTTGAGGTATTACGTTTTGATTAATGCTGGCCGGAGAATTAGGCTCCTCGTTGAACAGAGTTTTGTTCAATTGGAGAAACGACTGGAGTGGGCTTAAGTCTGCTACTTTGGCAGTGGAGAAAGACTTTTCCTGTAACAAAGAGAAATGCCCGGATTCTAGAGTGACGTTCACTTGGATATGGATTTTATGAGGTGGTATGCTTTTTTGCCTGGTTGTAATTAACTTTTTTTCTTTCGTTATTCCTTGATTCTTTTTAACCTTCTCTTAAGATACACAGAGTCGCACTGATAAGCCTGAGTGAGTTAAAGAGAACCTTGAGATAGCTTACATAATTACTGATATATCGGTATACAAGAGGTAAATAAGAGTATCCTGTAAATGTAAATGCATGTACGATTCGTATGGCGTACCATATGTCCGTGCATTCTTATCTACAATCAGATTGCACACATTGCACATTCCTAGTTGCATCATTACTTGGAACAGTATGACTGCCCACTATCGTCAGCATGTTGGGCCAATTTCCACTCAATTGACAGTGACTAATACTTTTCACACTCTAGTGATAGGTACGAAATTATTGAAAATAGTAAGAGGTGTGAATTTGATAATGAACTGATTTTTAAATCTAAGATTATAATTACCTGATCGTCTTGGGACGACAACTGCTTAGCATAGTCCAGGTACTGTTTGAGTATGACATCGGATTTGCGTGAGACTTCACGGAAGTTGTGTAGTATATCCAATTTGTACACGCATCTGTGGCAGATGATTGGTGGCAAAGAGTCTCCATCCTTTACCTGTAATGAAAAAAGAAATAGTTGAATTAAGAGAAAGTATATATACAAATTAAAGATTGACAATGTGTCAGTAGACCTTGTCTTTGTCTAAATAAAATTTATGGTTAGTCGGAGTGACCCAACATTACAAATAGTTAAATTTAACTGATTTGTAATTCTTCTGGAGTTGGCATTCAAAACTGTTGGATGTAATAATGAATTTTATGAGCATAGATGTAGATAATCATTACAGTCTATTCAGCATAAGTTATTTTTACTACGAATGCCTATCATAAAGTTAATTCATGTATCGTGTTGATAAACAAGAAAGATATACAACATAATATTATATACATTTTAGTAAAATTCTTGAAATCACAGTGTGCTTCTCTGCATGACAAAAGAATCACAGATAATGCCAAGGAACTGAGTTTAACTTTAGCTTATCTTTGAAACACATGGTGTAATCCTATTTATAGCTTGAATGCATGAATCCTGCTCTAATCACACATCTTCAGTAAGAATACTGCAGAAGCAAATCCACAATCTTATTATCATCCCAGGTATTTAGGTAACTCTCAAATTTTAAAAGGATAAACAGAAAGCAGCTTTTCCCTGACTCTTTCCCAAAGCCCTAAGTATATACGATGAGATCCTAAGGACAAAGGAAAGATTGGTATTTTAGTATTACAGGGATATAAAGTATTGACAAAAGCATGCAAATTTAAGAGTACACAATGACGCTTCATAATATTGACAATAAGATAAGAAAAGGGTGATAAATGTAGCTTATAATCTAGCTATATAATGTTGCTATCCAGGAATTGTAGAAAATCTCGATTTAAAGAGCAATGGTTGCCGGAAAGACGCAATCTACAAAAGAAGACGATCCTGGAAGAAAGTCTGACAAGAGTAGCCAGTAGTCCGCGTGTGAAACCTGATAACAGGGCCGTCCAAATAAGGAGCCTGGCCCCAGTATCACCAATCTGGCTTGCCGTTGAGCTCCCGCGGCCAAAGCCAAGACAACGGAGCCTCAGCAGCTTATCACTGCCATTTTAAAACCCCGAGAGGCGGCTTATCTCGCGGACACATCTCTTGCCAAACTTTCTCCCGTGGCACGCATATACACACATACAGAGAGAGATAGAGTGAGTAGAGGGGGGGAGAGAGAGAGAGAGAAGCAGAATAGAAAAGAAGTTAAGTTAGAACGAGACCGAGAGCTACGTAAGAGAAAGAGATCAAGTGAGAGAGTAACATAAAGAACAGTAGAGGAAGGAAATAGCGTAAGAAGGAAAGACAGAACGAGACAGGGCGCCTCGCGCTCCTCGCTCGCAAGAGAGGAACTCTCGGGGCCCAGATGTTGCGTCTATTTCGGGGCCTGGGCCTTCTTCGAAGGGGTCCTTTGGGATAACTCAGGGCCTTACCGTAATCGCGAGGCACGTAAGTATCTTGTCGGCAAAGTTCCGCTGGGCGCCTTCCTCCTCGAAAATGGACAACTTGACACCGTCCGATGATAAACAAAGGCGACACAGCTCGTAGAACTTGGGCGGTACATTGAACATAATTATGATCTCCGGCTCCGGGCGCCCCACGTAAAACGCGAGTCATTAAGTCGAGGCTCGCCCGCGCTGCTCCGCGCTTCTATCTTTCTCCACTGCCACTACGCGTTCACAACCAGGAATGGGCTCTACGGCGATTACTTATCACACTCGCCGCCGCGGCTCATTGTCAGAAGCACGACTCTAACACACTATCACGCGGCATGCACTATCCGCACCAATCGGAGTCCTTAGGTAGGAGCACGAGTATCTCCACAGTGTCCGTCGACGGTACGTGCGGCGTTGCGGGCACCTCCGTAGCCACTGCCTTTTAGATCCTTCAAATAGACCTGTTAGAAGCTCCCTCTTACTTTGGATACCGTCACTTCTTACTACCTTTGCTTTGCTTCCATCTGTCTCCTCTATCTCTCTTTCTCTTTATCTCTCATAGACCTTTCTTCGCATCTCACTCTTGTTACTCTTCATCAACTTGCCAACTTTTCCTTATTCTCTCTCTTACACTATACCTTTAATTCTACATAGACTCTCTTTTTCACTCGTTAACCTACGACGCCATTACTATGATACTCTTGGTCTCGAACTCTCATTCGTTACTACACTTTTATTCCACTGGGTCCACCTCTTCTTTTCCCTACGACCAGTCTTATCAATGATCTTATCCGTGAGCAGCGACTTACAAAGGACTAGTCGATATAGTAAACGCCTAACCGCTCGTGCGGACCTTGTCTGAAATGTGATATGTAAGATCTTTTAATATGATATCGAAGCTACGTTGAACTTACGTTATACTCGATGATTTTTTAATATAATAATACGTACCTAGGATTATACAAACTATTTGGATTCGGTTGTGAATACTATAAGGGTATTAAAATTCATATTGGACAATGATTCCATAGTGAAATGTTAAAATATCTGCTCGTAATTATCATACGTAATTAAATCATCCTACCAAAGTAGTTTCATTGTCAATGACATTCGAAACGTAACCTGGATCGTATACAAGGAGGCTGTGGATTGCTGGTAACGGGAACGGCGGGAACTTTTGAATCCCAATTAAAGGATCACTCGTTGCACTTGATTCTATTCCGACATTGTACGATTAAAACTTTGTATCCGATCGTTTTACGACTCTGAGCTAAATTTAGGGACGTCCCTTCCGTTTTGGGCGATACTCCACGTACGATTCAAGGTATCAGCGTCTAGAGAATGTATGTCCTTTGCACAGTGTACTTTAATCAAAATGTACTACAGTGCTTTATGGTATAATAGTTAAGAAATGGCCATTTCATTTTCACTTGTGTATTCTTCTAATGCAAACAAGTCGAAGATTCGTAATCGGTCGAAACTGGACGTCGTCATCGACGCCTGGGATACGAGAGGAGAAAACAGGTTTCTTATCACGCGTCATATTACCGGGAATTTCATTACGTCAAATAAGTAGCCCAACCCATAAATAAATCCGACGACTGGGGGGAATGACTAACGCTAGATTACGCGACCCGCCGGCCACTTTCGGCCCACGCTATTTTATCACACGCGTAATCCATCTTCGTACGTATAGGCGACTCTTTCAGATGCTTACCTATGTCACTTATAATCGCGATATTTTTACCTTTTTTTTACTGCCATTAACTCCGCTGTAATAGATTATCTTTAGTTGTTGTTGTACTATGGTAGACTTGTTCTAATATCAGCATATCACTATTTTATTCGATAATAGTTTCTTTTTTTTCGGATTGCTAAATAACAGAATGTCTTTTCGGTATACTTTATTTTGTATGTAAATCAGAAATTCTGAGAATTTTATAATTGGTCTTTATCGAATAGCGAATTTATTTAGTTTATATTGTATAGCGGCATTAATTAAACAAATTAAGATTTGAGATAGAGACTGCCTTATGTTTTTGTATGTAGATAGTGGATCTCAGGTACTTTTTATAGTTTGTATATAGATTTTTAATAAGTTATATGAGATAATATGTTACGTTTTTGTATTGGATAGCTTTTTGAGGATATACTGAGATATACGCATGATTGTAACGGCGCAAGCTCTTCAAACATGGCGCTACTTGTAGATCTGAAGAAGAGAGAGGAAATTTAAAGTGTAATTAAGGAATTGTCATCACTTGATTAAGATTCTACAATTGGTTCATCGGTTATTCTACTTACGAGGCGTAATTATTTTATTTGTATTAATACAGCGAAAAGAGTTATATTCTGGCAATACGGAGAGAACTGATTTTGAAGCTACCTTAACCTTTTTCAGTGCTTGACAGTGAAATATGAGCAAATACGTAAATCTCGCCAATGTGGCGACTAATTACGCTAAAAGGATGAACCGGTTAAGTAACCAAATTTTTGGAGAAGTTACAAGACCTACGACCAGTACATCAATGAAGGTTGTCACGTTGTTCAGTGAGAAGCCATATGACCGCAGGGATGAAATCGTTAATTATTATCCTCGCCACGTTGAGACTCATATTCTTATGAGGAATCTACGTAACTATGGACTTTTTAGAGACGAGCATGAAGACTTCAAAGATGAGTACAAGAGGCTGCGAGAGCTTCGTGGCAAAGTACCATACAAGAAAGGAGAAGGCAAGAGAGCCAGGTTGAAAGCAAAGAAATAGTTATTTTTGTTAATAAATATTAGAAATTACGTTGTATATTATGTACGATGCATATGTAAAATTAAAACATGCTATGAATTGTAAAGGGTCAATTCTAAAACAAATATTACATATAGTATTGGATTTTGTGCCACAAAGGGTAAGTTTAGTGAGCCTAAAGATTTCTCATATTCATATTCAAAAGGTATCAAGAATGCAAGTTCCAACTGGGAAGTCTCTGATTCATGCTCCGAAAGATCATAGAGACTTTTAGTTACAATTCTTGTTATATTATCCGTTTTTTGAAATACGTTCTTAATTCCTATTTCTTGATATTGATGGAGATTGTCATCTCGTTCTTTGGCAATGTTCCCCGTAGACATAGTTTGGCGTGCTCCATATTCTACTGGAATTCTTGGATAATCATTCAGATAATTGTCAGGTAAAGGTGGTTCTAGGTTCAACTTAATTTCAGGTACTTTAGAAAGGGAAATATTCCCTAGTAGTAGTGGCTGTTCATCCAAATTCACAAGATCAGTATGATTTTGTAAATTATGATCCATTGATATTCCACCAACATATTTCCCATTATCACAAATACTATGCTTCAACTCGGCTTCTCCCCCATCACTCGTTCTCTCATTAAATATCACATTGTACATCCAAGACCTGCAACAGAATCATATCAAACAGCTAGAAAACATACCAAATTGTTAAACAGAACCCAGTTAATCACCTAAACGCATTTACACCAAGATAAATAGGAAGATCACCACAGTCCAACGAAAAGTTTGAAAAGGTGGCTATGCCTAAAAGAACCATCCTTTGAAATTGGTCTTCACATACAACCGGAGAACCAGGATTGCCAGCACAAGCTTTCATGTCATCTTCTATTTCAACCATTGTGCAAAAGACATTGTTATAGCTGGTATTGCCACGGAGCATGTATGCACAGAGTTTCCAGGAATTAAGAAACACCTGACTGTACTTTACTGGCTTGGCATAGATCTTATTAGACGGTGCAACGTAACTCTGCCATCCAAATATCATACAAGACTTGTAATTATCTAATGTCAATGGAGCAACGTCAAGGAGACGCACGTTCTCATTGCAGATATCAAATCCTTGTACCAGCTTCATCAGGGCGATATTATTACCATAGTCATGATGGTTGGCGTATGCTTTATATTCTGGAAATATGTAGGTTGCCTTCACACTGACAGTCTGACTAGAGTCAGTACTATTCAAACCAGCGGCATACAGAGTAATGGACTAAAATTATCAAGAGGATCTTGTGTCTTTGTTATTGTTGCACAGATAGACAATTTTTGTCGCTTACATTTCGTTTGTACTGAACACACTGAGCTGCCGTAAGAACCCAGTCAGGAGCTAGTAGCACTCCACCGCAGGGTACTATTGTTTGGAATTGAACAAGCCAAGGAAATTGGCCTTCTTTTATTCTTGTACCACGTAAAATGATAGCCGTAGATAATTTGCTGACACTTAATAGTACCAAAAGGCAGGCTATGTATTTTGACATTATTTTTCGCGACTTTAGAAAAAAGTTGCAACCTTCTTTTGTTACAAATACACCTTTACTAACCAATCATAGATTACGACTATCGACACGACTATCGAATTCAATCGTTTGACGTAAAATTATATAGTAAGTTAAAATGAGGTCAGTTAATGACCTAACTATTGTTTAAATTATAGTCTTAAATTTTCTTGGTTTCTACAGTTCTTCCTTTGCATTCTTAGGATTGTTTTTTGGAATATCGTCTGCTACTTCTTCGTCGGATGATTTTGATGACTTCTTCTTGCTCTTTTTATTTTTATTTTTGTTATCAGAGCGTCCAGTGTCTCCTTTTTCTTTTAGACAGGTATCATCTTTGCCATTTAAAGCTCGTTCTGAACATAAATATCTTAAAAGAAAGGTAGTATATTGACACTATGAAATTGGGATAAACAATATTTCGTTATGATAACTATTACTTACTGGCTAAGAGGTATGTCACCCTGGAGTTTATGGTACCAGTCTTCAATATCGGATTCATACTGTTCTATCAAATTTTCACATTGAGTTTTTAAAGTAGTAATTTCGACAGATGGTTTATCCCAAAGTTCTACAGGAATACCCAATTCCACTTTGACTCCTTTATCACTGCACAATTGAATGAATGATTTAAGCGTTTTGTTAGTATTGTTAAAAATAAGGAAAACAACAGTTACTTACACTAGTCCATGAAGAGTTTTAAAAGTTTGGCTCATTCCTTTAGCAAATCTTGAACTATCGGAGCGTTCCTTATGTATGTTGTACTCGAGTATCCGATCACAAATATTCTCTAAAGATTCCACCAGCCTAAGTTCTCTGAAAAATAAATGAACAAATATTAGTTTGTCAAAACTTATTTAAAATTAAATCCAATAAATGAGAGTCCTACGATTTCTTATATTCCTTTTTCTTTTTAGGAGCAACGTCGTCTATAGAGTATCCAATTTCAAGTACATCACGGGTCTTTCCTGTTTCATCCAACCTTGCTTCTAACTCCGTAGCAACAACCTTGCACACTGAAACATATGGAAACCTTGAGCAACTGCACTCAAATTGATAAATCTAATCAGTGCATGATAAAATACCTTCACATTGATTTGCATACTTGACACCTTCATCTTCCTCCGGACCAGCAAGTACAGCACCAATCATACAAAGACTAGCTAACACAAACTGTACAACTTTGGCCATTTTATTTTCTAACTTATTTTATTTCTTTATACCCTTATATTCGATTTTTATCATTGATGAACCTTGGCATGCTTATCGGAACTCGACTTCCTGAAATGTCATGAATTTTTAATCATGCAGGAAACTAGCTACAATTTCACTTCCCACTCAACTATTAAATATAGTTTCTTTTTCGATACACATTTCTATATCATCCTACTTTTCTATTTCGTAAAAAAATGATAATGAGAACAATGACTATAGAAAAACTATAAGAAAAAAGATTATTGCAAATAGTTAAGCCGGCGACTTCCTAATTGACACTGGATATGTTATTCGTCATTAAAGAAACCATAGTGCATAGTGCGCCATCTACAAGAACTCGAAACTGCACATGAGAATCCAATATTATTCATATTGTTTTACATGCAAACCGATGCAAACATTTTGAGTATTAACATCATCCAACATCAACGAATTGATTGCTGTAGTTTTGGGATTATTCAGTGGTAATTCTCTTGACTGTCTTAAAAGAATAAATAAAAGTTTTGCAGGAAGCTTACTTACTGCTTCTTGATATTTCTATGTGTTTCAGAACCTGGTGCACCTTTCCTGAGGTGTATTTCAATTTCAAGCAAACAAGAATGATCATTCTTCGTAGTTTTCAAAACATACATTCCCTTGTGATACTAGGTGGTATAATCCTGTGTCTAATTTTGATGCTTCAACTCAAACAGATGTATGACAATAATCAAAAGTACAACAGATATATAGGGTATAAACAATATGTGCGTAACAAAAAAAGATCTTGCTTAATCCAATGCTACATCAATAATAAACATTTCTTAATCGTTTAGATAGAAGAAATCTCTGCAGAAATGAATATGGTTGAGAGATCTGCGAACAAGTCCTCTGCTTTTGTTCATCAACTTAATGAAGTTCTGCACAAGCATCGAGATAGAGAAATAAGAAATGCATCGCTGCATCATACAAATTAAGTGGACATAGTTTTATTAACCAATCAATGACTGGTAAAAGTCAAAGGATAAATTGTAATCGTATGTGATGATAACTATATGTTAATATGTAACATATAATCTCAGTGTTGTATAATTTAACTGATATTAGATAGGAAGGACTGTACTGCTAAATCCTAAGAGATTGTATTTTTAATACAACAGACTATATTAATTTCATTATGCGTCCTAAATCAAGATTAATAAAAAGTCGTACTGCAAATTCCTGTTATTGAAACTCATGGTTTTGTGCTTATTGGAGGTTTGAAATAATGAAGTAATGGCGGTGAGTAATTCTCACAACATAGTCGGTAGTGGGCGCTGATTAACATGAATTGTGGAAACAAGTTTCGGCGTGCCTTCTAACAAGCCGGAATATATTTATATTTTCTGTATCGTTCCTGATTATGAATGAATAGTGAGTGCGCACGAGGTATACATACATATAACATTTACGTAGTGTCGAGAAAGAAGAAGAAGAGGGTGACGAAGAGGAACGAAAATTGGCGAAGTTAACCGAGTGATTGTGTTAGCGGTGTCTGTATCTCTAAAACGTGAGAAGGTCGAAATATCCTGTAAAATATTAAAAAGCAGTGTAGTGGCAGACGAATCAAATGTAGTTGTGAAACTGTAGTACATCGTATGAATTAATAAAATAAGAATTAGCAAGGAGCCCTTCTACTAAGCGGGACTCATAACCAAAAGGCGTTGCGGAAAAATGGCTGCTGCCGCCGCTGCTGCGTTGCTCGATGAGCTTATGGGAAGAAATAGGAATGTTCTACCCAACGAAAAGCCCAAAGAATTAAACTGGGAGGATCCTGAGGTATGTTATGTTTCTTATAATCCTTCATGACGATATATCTTTCTTTAATGAAATGTTCGCTTCTTTTGAGAAACACGTTTATTTATGACGCGCGTCTTTGAATTTATTCGGACTATAAAATCCCAGTCTGATGATCGACAATAATGTTTTTTTTTTTATTGGGACTCATGTACTATTTTTGTCTTTTTGCAGTTTTGCAAGTTATATCTCGTAAAATTTTGCCCTCATGATCTATTCGTTAATACGAGAGCGGATTTGGGCGCTTGCTCCAGGGTGCATGATGATGAAGCTAGAGATCTCTTCGAAAAAGCACCTTATTCCTATAGGAAGCAACAGTACGAGGATGAATTTATACGGTTCTGCCAAAGTATGCTTAATGAGGTTGAGCGTAAGATCATAAAGGGAAAACAACGACTAGCACTGATTGGAAGAACCGAAGCAGTAATTTCATTATACACACTGATTCATAGTCAGATTAAAGTATGATGTACATTAACATCAACTTTTATAATATTTTAGCCTACTCTAACACCAGCACAGACTCAGCGCAACGAAGAACAGATTGCTCTGCTAACAGAAAAAATTAATAAGTTAGTGGAAGAGGCTGAACAAAGCGGTATACAAGGAAATGTTGAACAAGCACAAGGGTTGATGCGTCTCTGTGATCAACTGAAAGAAGAACGTGAAACATTACGAAAATCCAATGATAACAGTCACTATAATCAGGTAAATTAAAAATAAGAAGAAAAGATCCTCTGCATACTTCTCTATCTACTATATATTTATAAAATAACTGAATAATAATTATCTATTAGACTGCTGAATTAGCAGCAGCGCAAGAAAAACAAATGGAAGTTTGTGACGTATGTGGTGCATTCCTCATCGTTGGTGATGCTCAGCAGCGCATAGATGATCATTTAATGGGAAAGCAACACGTTGGATATGCCAGGTTGAAAAGTGCTCTGCAAGAAATTATGGTAAGTCTTTCCGAACAATTCAAACTCAACAACACACCTAGTATGCACAAACATAAGAGTTACAAACAAGTAACTGCAATTTACAGAACAAACGAGAGAAGGCAAGGGATGAAAAAGAACAAAAAAGAGATGAAGACAGAAAACAGAGAGCACGCGCGAATGAGGAAATAGAAAGACGTCGACAGGAGAGAGATCGTGACAGAGAGCGGGACAGAGACAGAGATCGTGAACGTGAAAGAGATAAGCGTCGTAGACGTACCGACGAAGAAAAACCTAGGCATGAATCAGCAAGTTACAGGTAAATTTCTAATACCAAAAATATTATACCACGAAATAAATCATAAAAATTTCTTGTAATTACCATTAGAAATTCCGGACATCGAAGTAAAAGCAGATCGCGAGAAAGACACGACCGGCATAGAGAGGAAGACGGCCATCGGCGACATGCAAGGGATAAGGGTAAGCTCCTCTCGTAAACGATGATTCTGGATTTATCTTCTATATCCTAAAATCTACACCAAGGCCATTGTTTCTTCCAGTTAATCGTGATCATCGAAGCTCCAGTCACCATAGCCGTCGTCGCCAACGGTCCAGAAGCCGAAGTCACAAGTAACTACTCTTGATTGGTTAGTGAGTGAGAAGTGAGCCAGGTATGCACTAAAGAATAAACTTTTAACATCTCAATTACTATACAGATTCTTTATCAGGTGAGTTTTAATAAGTCGCACGTAATTTACATGATAATTTACTGTGGCACGCGACGGAAGACACTTTCAGATTCTCATTAGGTGACTTCTCAATAGGTATAACGTCTCAAACCTTTGTTCAAACATTAAGAAGCAATTCTTTTCCTTAAGGGACAGAAGTAGTATAGATTTTCACTGATTCTATAGCCAGCATTCGATTATTCAAATATTTAAAAGAAAAGGTATCTCTTTACAACCAATGGGTGGGAGGGTTTGCAAGACAGGATAACAAAAAAGCAGGCAATGATTTATCTTGATACACATCGGAGGGTAAATTCTTAATAAGAAAACTGTTAGATGAAAGAGATATATTCACGCTCAAGTATCAAAAAGAAACTTCTTTTCTAAACAATGCAATTATTTCAATATATACATATGTTACATTCATATCTATACGTTGATATAATAGCATTGTTATATTGATATGTTCAAGGGACACACGTTACTCGTGCCAGCGTGCCAGACAAGTTACATTTACTTTAACGCTTTAGTAACTTAAAGATATTGTCCGTAGAGCAAGATGGGAGAAGGTATACCTATACTTGCTTTGATCGGTGTAATATCTCGTAGGCTTAAAACACGGTAAACCATTATATAATTCCAACGACAGGAAAGTTCTTTTTGTCAAAAAGAAATTAGTGATAGTGTGGAGGAATCAGTGCCTACTACCGTAGACCTGCCACGACAGTGCCCTGTGTGACTGTGACTATACAATCCTAGCTTCTGCTACGCATTTATGAGGTATTTATGTCGGAATGATAATAGCAACATGTCCTACTTATTAGGAGAGGTTTTTTACACGGATTAAATGAGTTGTGAGAAAAATAATATTATTCAAAGCTACGTGTAACTCGCGTTCTTGTGTTTCGTATGAGAATAACAAAAATAAATATCCGCCAATTACATTTCCCTTTTCTCAGTTATTGATTGCACAAAGAAAGAAATAAACAAGTTCCATTGCAAAACCTATGATGGTCATACGCAAGATCACCAGTCACTATTTTTCTATTGGCCTCTGTTAGAAATCATATGAAACAAAAAAAAACAGCATCACTATATTTATTTAACATAGTATTTCTTGTGGATTTTTACATCTATACAAACATGTCCATCGATGCATCATACGCTAGCTTCATACATGTGATATATATTGGAAGAAGATTCTTCGCTGTACTTTCTTGTTTGTTTGTAGGAATAATACGTGAACAAAAACAAAAGAAATATAGAAACTTGTGTAATATTCTGTGCTATGTTATATGGGATGGGATAAAGTAGTAGGTGATTAATCGATTAGGTTAGGATACGGTGGTTCCCAAGGTTGAAGCTGTCTAACTAATAATTTCTAATGTTTATTAGAAACTTGTTCAACGGATGCGGAATAGCTTATGTTGTTCCGCGAGCACCGACGTATACTCCAGTGTTAAATGGTCCATTGTCTATTTTCAGAGTCAAGAGAAGCGGAGGGATGTGACTATAAGACGGAGTAGATACGTACACGCCGCTTATTGTAATCTTAAGGTAAAGATTTTGCATAATCTTACAGAAATAAAAAAAGCAAATTCGAAATTGAGAAACACGTTTTATACGATGCTGGATCGTTCATAAGATCGATCCGGCTGGCCAATAATTATCGAACGCTCAAGAATTATTTGTCGCGATAAATCGGTGACCGCCGAGACCGCGTTTCGGGTTTTAAGTCGAGACTCTCTCAGAATGGTTCGACGAACCGCAAATGTTATTTTATCCAAACAATTTTGTTTACATCTTAAAACAATTGTTACTTTAGACTTGCTATATACATAACGATCACTTTAATTAGGTTGCATTGTAATATTCAAAAGATTGTTATTTCCAATGAATAAAAAAAAAAGTAAAATAGTATGGTACTCGCTGTTTTTATAGTCATTTAAAAAAATACATACATATATACATGAAATTTCAATATGAGCCAAGTAGCACAATTTGTGCACGTTCGGTATACTTCTTATGTCAAATTAGTAATTTGCACACATTAAAGATCAGGCTTTGGCATCAACATGGTTAATCATAATTAAATAAATATAATCTTAATAATACCTTATTCCGTAATTATTAATAAGAAATACCAGAAATCACTCATAAATCTTTTCCTAATACTGTACAAAATTCATTCAACTTGATCCAATCAATGAACTCGATACCACGAACTTCAGTGTCTTATTTCAGACCCAAGTTTCTGGTCATCTAAGAAAGAAAAAGAGAAACAAGAATATAAAACAAATTGTTAAAGTTAAATTATATTTTTTAAACATAACTTAGCCGCTACTTACCTCCTCGTAAACAGTCCAAGCCATAGCTGTCATTAGGGTTCTTCGAAGCATACGGGGTACAATACCGTTGAAGTAACCAATTACGCCATGCTTTCTGTGTACCATAAAAATTGCCTCGTGGATGTTTTTGTATTCGTTGGGATAAAGCTGCATCTTGGTCTTAATGACGTCCGCGGGATGTGTCACCACAGAGGCAAATACACCCGCTAAGATTCCGCAAGCGAAATGTGTCTGTGGCGCAAGCATCATGTGTCCATTCTCTGAAGAAAACAAGAGGCCAAAAGTTCAGATTAAAGGCGGCACTTTCTTGTTACGTAAAAACGATTCACGAGTCTAGCTTTCTTATCAGTCGTTAACTTATCAAACTCACCAGTTACAGGGTTGAAAGAATTTTTTAATTGTGTGTAAAACATTAGATAGAGACCACTGTAGGGTGCATCCCTTAATAATGTTGGTGCCAAACCACTGGATAGGCCTCTTATACCCTCGTACTTATAGATTAATCTCAGTGCATCGCCCATTCCCTTGTATTTGTAAACTCCACTCTGCAATGAAAATCATTTAATTTTTGTCATCGTAACCTACAGGTTGATGGAGGATTTAATGATGTTTAGTCTTACCTCGAATCTGGTTTTCACTACAGTTATTGGTATGAGCAAAGCACCGGACATAGTACGTGCTGTTATGCCTAGTGAAACAGCCTGTAGCGCTGTTAGAGGCTCTTCCAAGTTGAGTGCATGCTTTAGCCAGTGCAGAGAGGAAAAATATAGTCCTACTCCTGGTACCACTCTCGTTATCGACTGTTTAATGTTAAAGATCATTAATAAACGTCATTTGTGTGCTAATTATTTTCTCTATTAAATAAAAAAGTAGCTTCTCTTACGTACCGGCGTCATGCCTCGCCATAGGCCAAAAACATTATCCTTTTGTACGATCTGAATGACTGTCGTTAGCATACTACATCTGTAGGCTCTGTGATGGAAAATAAGATAATTAATTACTTGTAGTCTGTGATGACTGTTATTGCTCAATGATAGAGCATGTAATTCTGAAATGTTTTCACACTGATGGTTAATGATGATACTTTCTTACCCAGTGTGAGTGTTATTCATTCTACTTTGGAGCCTAGTTTTCACCAAGTCCAGAGGTTGAAACAGTATTGTTGAGAATGTACCAGAGAAGGAGCCTGCGATGAAGGATTTTACCAAGGGATACTGAAATCATGAAATTTTTATTGAGTCTTCGATGACCTTTTTTTCAGAGAGTCATTGAAGTAAATGAGAAGTCGCGTGATTAATCTTATTTTTCCTGGTACAACTCGTGTATTATAATTTTCCTATCAAATAAAAAGCGTGATGTATGCTTGAAGCATGATATCGTTGCACGAGTTGACTCACGTGAGTTATTCTCTAATCTAATCCGAAGAGGTCATGACAACTTTTATCTCAGAGGTAAAAGTCTCGCGGATCATTGGAGCTATTAATTTTATGGAGTTATTCTGATAAGAGGCTTTTATTTGATATAAAAATTTATGTGACTGTGAAATTAATGTATTCATTAGTTTATCTTAGCGAGATACATTTTTCAATGTGCATACTCTTGAATATGCAAACAAAATTATGTTAGAAATACAGCCTCTAAATGGACAAATTAGATATTAAACAGAATGAATACTTAAACATTAGATTCATCAAACAAAAACTGAAGATTGTTCTACTTTGATAATTCTGTTCGAAGAAGAAAGCAATGTCACATCTTTATGCAAGATATGTTAACAATTTGTTACTTACTGCTGTCAAAGCGTCCATTGTGATGAAAGTTCAATGAAAGTATTGGAAAGTAAAAAGAGGTATTGGCAACGATTCTTTGAGTGAATAGAACAAAGCGAAAGATATTTAACCAAGAGTCTTTCTTGCTATCCAATAGAATACTGAGCGTACTTGACATATGACAGTTACTTACATCCCCATTTATCTCCATTTCACCACATTTGGGGTCAGTGGAGTGACCCTCCATATCAGTTCATATCCAAACAAAAAGTTAAACGTGATGAAAACGTGACTTTATGAGATACAGTTTCAAGTTTAATAATTGAAACGTAATGCATCGTAGAAGATTCCCTAAAGAAAGTTTTTAAAATTGTATGTCAAGGACAGTGTCAAAATTTATTCCCCAATTTACAGACTTATACTACCGTTTTATCCTAATTGACATGACTTGCAGCCAATTATAACAAAATTAAAGTGGATAAAAAAACTGCACAGCATTTTCCTAAAAAAAAAGTTTGGAAATACTTCACAGTTAATTGTTTATAAAAACTTTTTACACGGTCTACGTAATGACTGTTGAAGCTTAACAAGTTGAAGACAATCTACTAGAATCATTGAGCCACACCAATTGTTTCAATCAGTAAAAGGAAGGGTTACTAATCTGCTTATCTATAACCACAATTTGGTCCCTGCAACTCTGAAATGTTGCGTCCGCTGCTCTCTGGTCATATTTGTGACGTAACGACTGTACACATACGTCGGTGGTAAACATAATTTAATCTGAAAAATCAGACTGTCATCGCATTGATTAAATTTCAAGTAAGGTCAAAGTGTCTTTCCACATAGTATTTCAAGGGAGTATAATGAAGTAACCGCCAACTGATATTATCAAAGAAAAAAAAGGGTAAAAACAACATGACGTATTTGATTCGTCCACCAAGAGCGATAACGCCGCCATCTATCCTTCATTCTACGAACTATCATAAATCCCGTTAACAATAGTTCGCTTTAATACCGCATGGCGCATTGATCTTCCCATTAGCTCCATTCCCGGAAGACGCGTTATTCTCGGCCATTTCGCTTGCGACTTTGAAGGTACTCGGACGTTGCACTTGTGAGAGCAAGACGTAAGTAGTAATTTTAATTAAATAATCCCTTAATATTGTTAATCGGACTGCCCATTTGATTTCTTATTTACTTACATATATAGCATATTTTTTTTTCGTTTTATTTGGTTTATATTTGAAGAAAAAAAACCCTCTATCTGAATCCGCCACGTGTATAACCACAATTCATGTATACTGTTTCTATCGAATACTTCGTGTTTGCGTTAATATTTGTGCAGGCTCATTTCATAATTAAGGAAATTTTATGTGTAGGTAACGTTCAGTAATCATGGTTAACGGTAGAATACCTTCAGTCTTTTCGAAGACCTACGTGACACCCAGGAGACCTTATGAGAAGGCTCGTCTTGATCAGGAGTTACGAATTATCGGTGAATATGGTCTGCGTAACAAGCGTGAAGTATGGAGGGTGAAATACACCCTGGCCAAAATCCGTAAAGCTGCTCGTGAGCTGCTCACGTTGGAGGAGAAAGACCCAAAGCGTCTTTTCGAAGGTGTGTTAATATGATCGAAGTAGAAGTAGATCTATCTATAAAGTCATTAAATTAATGTGATGATACTCAATTAATATAATATCTGACACCTCTTGTCTGAAATTCTATGATAGGACTACAAATAT
>JARQTI010000598.1:242993-361666 GCA_030142655.1 Trachelus tabidus
TGGAATACAAATATTATATGAAACAATTGTAATAAAAAAATGAAATAATTTTTCACTTTTAGTCTTACCGGGTGAGGAGTGGGTTTGGGAAGAGAGGTTCTTACTCCCGGATCAGCTTCACGAACGAAGCGCTGAAATAAAATTGATTGAATGCAAAATTGAAATTATGAAAGATACATTATATTTAAGTATGCTTACAGGTGGTCTAGGTGTAGGATAGGTATGTGCCGGATTACCAATTCCAGGATCAGCTTCACGACGTATGCGCTTGAATAGAATACAAATATTTCATGAAGCAATCGTAATCAAAAAATTATTTAATTTTTCTTTCTTAATCTTACCGGGTGAGGGGTGGGTTTGGGAAGAGAAGTTCTTACTCCAGGATCAGCTTCACGACGTAGACGCTTGAATAGAATACGAATAGTATATAAAACAATTATAATCAAAAAACTTTATACAATTTTTCTTTTTTATCCTTACAGGGTGAGGTGGCCTAGGTGGAACTTGCTGTGGTCTTGGACGATTCGGATCAGCTGAAGCAATAGTCGCATAGACCGCCAAAATGGCCAAACACGCAACAAACTTCTTCATCTTTTCTTCTTTTCTATTTGTACACAGTTATAAATACAATTGAATGTACATACAAAAATCTATTGACGATTTCAGTAGCAACTAAGGTAGATTAGCAAATAACTCTAAACTCTAATTTTCAATTACATTTGACTTCATAAAGAATTTTCTTTCGAGCAATTTGAACGCCAATATTTGTTTAGCTTTAACGAAAATGAATAATAATTACAACTTTACTAATACTTTTTAAAAATTCTTTACAATTACATCGTCCTTTCACAATATTATGCGAAACTATCTCTTATTAAGTAAATAACTTTGTACTCCAGGGGTATGCTTACCAAGAGTTGCTCTTCGTTGGAAGACTTCGAAGCAACAGATTATATTTTGCCTGCAAAGTCTCCTTTATATACTATACGCTAATCGTTTGCAATATATTTTATTTATTTGCAGTTCTCAGAATTAAAAGCAGGCGCGAATCTCGGGGAAGCACCTCTCATTTTTATTTGCAAATACGTGCTGAGCATAGGAGTGGGGTAACGGTCGAGCCACAGTGACCTTACAATCGACTAAAATGTAATATAGTGAGTGCTGCAAATTACTAGTCTACTGGTGCATTAAACTTTGACATTAATGTAATTATAATAAATATATCCAACTAACTTCATAGAAGAAAAGAGTTTGTCAATTACATACACATAGGTCAGAACATCACTAATTACTTTTCAGATCATGTTTTACGATCCAAGAGAGAAAGTATGAAAGACGAAAATTATAGATATAGAATCTATTGAGAATGTGATAGCATGGTGCAGCTTAAGGCAAGTAACTTGTACAGTGACTATTAATTAAGCAATCGAAATTTATTATTTTTCTCATAATAATCCTTTTGAACCTTCTTTTCTCTCCTGCATTTTGAATTCACTTCACTTACATTGCATTGGTTCTGGTCTTTTTTCTTTCCTGTTCTGTTCCTTTTCATTATTGGCTTCTTTGAAATCTGTTGTTCCTTTGCGGAAGTAATCGTTTTGTTTTCTTTTCACGTACTTTTCAAAGCTTATTAATAGACTGTTTATCCTCGGCTCTTCCTTGGATAATAACATTCAGGTCATCAGCCCAGGTGAAAAATTATTGAAGTAGGTAATATTAATTTATATCTAGTTATGGAGGTATTAGGTGAATGAACGGTTGTTTAACTAATTTGTAATAAACTAATTATTGATAAAAATGACGTATATCATGACTTACATCCAAAAATGATATACATATTGATGTTAGCAACGCGCCATGTATTATGATGATATTGCATTATCTGTAGAATATTGATATCTTATAATTAAGAATGCCAAAAAATACTTTCTGAATCGATGAAATTACATAAAGGATACAAACATCAACGTGATTACATTCATCTTTTTAATAAGCAAGCAGTTTAAATTTGAATATTTTTATACTGTCTGTCAATTCCCCTTTAAATGCTATATGTAGTATGTAATGTTCTTTTTCATATTAGACTTTTAGTGCTAAAATATTAATTTTGCCCAGTAGTAAAAATGCACTTTTAGCATGCCAATATAAATATACAGGGGATTCCCGCTTATCACAATTTTTATTATTTGAAAACACGTCTGTTATCTCTCATGTTCTTTTTACATTCATTGTATTTTTTTTATTTCAGTAAGATCAATGTTTAATTTAATATCCGCTTACAATTTATGATATAGTAATATTATGAAACAGTCTGTGTCTATTTATATGTACAGAAATGTAGACGTATGCTTACCAAATGAAGAAGACGTTGATGTCCACATGATGTGCTTTAAAGAAATGGAAGAAATTCTTTGTATGGCTGGATGAGGGCAAGGACTGGACCAGGAGACTATTCATTGTTGTTTTCAAAAACTAGCTATTAGACTTTTCTAATTGTATATTTTTAATTGAAGAATTGTTTTATATTCCCTAGTTAAGTATGCATTATTCTTTAGATAACTTACTAAGTGTAAAAATATATATAATCTTGTCTTACACTTTCTTCAGGGACTCGTTGGTTGTGGCAGTGGATGACTTTCCACTTGCATATAAAATTGTTCTCCAAACCATTCTCGATGCATTTCCAGATAGCTGTAAATTGAGAAATTCCCATGAAAATTATAAAGTAAATTTTAAAGATAGTATGAAAGTTTTATGTTACCTCAAGAACATATCCAAATGTTTCAACAATATTTTTAACTTTTTGTCTGATATATCGGTGCATTGTAATAAGTCTGGTAATTTGACTAAAAGCAAAAGAGATGTCCTTTTTAATACAGACTTCGAAAACCTGATTAAATTATTTCTACACGAAGTAACTAACATACCAAAAAGTCTGGTAAGATGAATGGCACCATAATAAGATGATGGTAATGGAGGATTGGCTCGTTTCGCAGCATCTGGCATCAGTCGCCAACTATTCGATTGCTGAAGCAGGGCTCCAATCTTTGCCGAAGGTATAACAGGCATTCGCAAAGTAACTCCACGTGGACTTGAGCAACGAGAACTTGTACTGGCCATACTACTGAAAGTTTCAAGTGACTGTAAACTGATATTTAATATAAAACAAATAAGTCATTCAGCCAATAAGAAGATACCTTGACAAATTTCCTGGTTCCTGTTTGACGTCTTCATAAGACCTCAGTTGTCTTCCTTCGTCTACTGAACTTACTCTACAGGAACGCAATCTGCGTTTAACATAAGTAAGTGGCTTGGACGAATTTTCGATCTCTGATTCCTGTTCACGAAATGGAGGTAAGTGAGCATATTCAGCATCTTCAAGTTCCTCCTTAATCACAATATCTGAATGCCTAGCGAAGAACAATTATGGTTACTTGTTAATCGATGGATATTATAAATGAACAAAATGCAGTCTAATATTTAAACAACGTCTTACTCAACGGGCTCTTCTTTTACGGAACAAGCACTTTCGTTATACTGAAACGAGGATTTCAATGTACAGTACTGTTCTCTCTCTTGTCGATACAATAAAAGATCCCGTAATGTAAAGTCGAAATATATTCGTAAGCCGTCGGCGACTTCTCGACAAATGTTAACATCATTAACAGTTTTCTCAAGAGTGTTATTCGACTTGTTTCTTTGTGGCTTCTCTGGAATATTGGTTAGTTGCGTTGTAGTAAAATGTTGTACCCAAGACTCCAGGATGTTCGCCACTGTAGGTTGTGCAGGTAATACTGCAAGCTGAAAGTAATGTGTGATAAATTTTCAATTTTACTTGGACAAGATTCATATTTATTGGCATATACTTTATTCTTTTGGGTAATTAAGTCGAAATCTTGATCCAGAATGCGCTTCAGTGTAGCACCTATGTCTAGGTCTACACCAGGTCTATTACTTGCACCAGATTGACTTCCTCCACCACTTTCATCATCGTCACTTGTATCTTCAACATATTCCGAGCTGCTCTCGCTGTCTTCTTCCGTGATAGCTTCCTAATATAGAGAAAGTTAATTATATCTTAAACTTTATAGAGTTTGTATATAAAGTTTACATGAAATCCTGTTTCCTTCACGCACTGCAACCGACTTTCAATTATACATCAAATCCTTTTACCTCAGTGTCATAATCATCGTGTTGTCCTGAACTACCATCTTCTGATGATCCAGTTGTTGCTGAGGTAGCACGGCTTCCACCACTCCTAGCTCTCCGTCTCGGTTCCGTTCCTGATCCTGTTAAGCGATCTGATGATGTCTTGTGACTTCTCTTTTTGCGTTCTCTTCGGTATAAATATGCACCTCTACGAAAAAAATTAAATGATTGATCCTGGCCTTAAATATATTTTACAATATCTTCAAAAATATGAATATGTGTCTATAGTATAAAATATACTATGGCAATAGTATAAATCTTACAATTGAAGTTGAGCTTTCTGTGCAAGATCTCTTTGCAACTGTCGATTTTCTTCTGTGTCTTTCAAAACATACTCTTCGGTTACACAACGATCCCATGATGAATTCCACCCCTGCCGTATACAAATTTTAATATTATCAGCAAGTAAAAATAAACGTTGGCTCACAAACAGACATAAAAGAGTGATTTATATTGGTGTATCAAAAATTATCCTAATTGCTATAAAATTAAATAGCAGAACTGAACTTACTTGAAAATGTATTAAATATTCAACAGCTTTTCGACCTCTTTGATCTTTATTGACAATTACGTCTAAAACCTAGAAAATGTATAAAGTGAATATAATTATTAAACAATATTCAAGTACAAATACATAAAATCTTAATGACAATTTATATTAAAACTACATAATTGGCATGACAATAATAATTTTATTTTACATAATATATTGAAATAAAATAAAAAGGACAAATAACATTCTATACTGTTTGAATCTACCACACAGAAATAGATAATAGTAAATTGTGCTCCCTTGTTTCTAAATATAATATCTTATTAAATAAATGTACATATTTTTAACAGAACAAAAATTTAACAGTCAAACCGGTTCTACTTATGAAAATCTTACGAAAAATAAAAAATTCTAAAATTAAAGAAAAATCATACAATTCTGTTTGTATACAAAAGATAGATTGACGTTTCAGGTTTCAGGTTATGTAAACGACATTGTTCAACCGGCAAACTAAAGAAAGTATAGTAGACGTTAAATGAAACAATTTTCTTTTTACCTTTGAATCATAAAGTACTTTAGCCTTCGTTGGGTCCGGTTCATAACATAAAACCTTTTCCCCGTCACAAAATTTAAACTTAGGGCCACGCGTAGAAACCATTTTCACATTTAAGCATAGAACATCATTACATGGAAGATTGATGCTTGCTGAAATTATATTGCAAAATGAATAAACATAGAGGTATCAATATATTGCACCTAGAGATCATTTCTGTAGAGTGCTATAAAACGTGCGCTAAGTGCATATATTAATTTTAATTATATCAGCAAGTTAGAAAAATTAGAGTTCAAAAAACTATGGAGGGAAAACTTAAAAATACTAGAAGTTGAGGAATTTGTCTTAAGAGGCAGCACTTGCAAGTCCCCGAAGAGGGGGACCAGGTTGATATACAAAAGGATGCGGCGCACCAACATAAAACTCGCACTCACTAACACATTAATAATTATAACAAACTTCATGCATTTGCTCAATTTTTATTTAAAAAAGAAAGTGATTACTCTAATATGTTTATGGCCAATTTCTTCACCTTCGGATAAAATTTATCCTGCGGATGAACTTCTAAAACTTGAAAATGATTGGGGTACTGGGGATTTATCCCGAGGATAAATTTTATCAAAAGGTGAAGCAATTGGCCATTAGACACAAATGTTAGGGGTTATAATTATACGATTAATTGACACAAAGTACCAGCATATGAATAACTAAAATTAAAAATAAGTTTTTTAATCTTGATCAAGTATTAATTTCTGTATACTCTATTTCCTCGCACGTATACTTCCTTAATATGTTATTTTGCACTATTCAAAAGTTTATTATCAACTCAAAAAAAAATGTTCATAGAATTAAAAAAAAATGTTGGTAATTTTCCACCTAAGTCCACGACCTACTCAAAAGATATTTTCGGCAACTCGTCAATCTAATATCAGAATCCTAAATAGACTTGCGGTGCTTCCTCCCACATGAAGTATCTCTCTTGTACGCATTCTCCGGAAACAAGGAATCCTGTGGCAATGGTGGTGCGCGATAATAACGCGCACGAGCCCTCCTGGCGTCAATCACCATCATCTGCTCCTGGACCTCCTCCATACTCCGGAATGGCGTCGGCGAGAAGTAAGGGTACATATCCGGGTGAAGATTATCCATTATCCGATCCAACTTCTCTCTTTCAGACAGCTGCGGTCTCAAATGTGACATAATGTTTTGCACAGATATCAAATAATCCATCAAGGATTCTTTAGGCCCTTGCGTCCGCAAGCGCAACTCTTCTCGAACCCGTTTCTGATAAATAGGACCAGCGTACATGGTCTCAAAATCTGTTAAAAACTCTGACCAATTCTTCCATCGATGATGCGCTATATTCCACCATTGTGCTGCTCGACCTTCCAACCACGAAGGTAAAACCTCCAACAACTCCGCATCCGTGATCGATGTGTCTTTGCGATGCTTGTTTACCTTCTGGATAAATTCCTGCACAGTGCATCCGTCTTGACCTGTGAATTTGATCTGCCATTTCTTAGCCAGCTTGACTCTCATATTTTCCAATACCATCGAATCCGTGCAATCAGTAGCAACTTTACCATCAATAAAGGTGCATGATGGAGCATCGCAACAATGCTGGCTGCACTCTTGAATATTTCGAAAATTATCTGCATACAAAATAGGGTTTGATGCTGTTTCAAGCTGATTATCCTGTATGATCTGTGGCACTGGATCAAGCGTATCGAAAGTATCCTGAGACACTCCCCCGTCGTGTTCCACATCTTGATACGGATCCTCCTGCTTTATATCTATGCAAACGTCGTCTTCATTATCTGTGTTCCACAACGTTTCAAGAAAAGACCAATTTCGATCGGTATGAATAAAAAGTTGGTTACTCTTCTCATAGTCATGTCTGTACACCTCGTTGTTATTCTCCTTTGTATTCCTAGCATAGTCAGGAAGATTAGGATCTGACTTTATATGATCATTGACTCCACCCGGGTAATCTGGGTGATCAAGATCGCTTCCTGAATCGCAATAGTTGCTTGCATGATCTATCGGACTGCTAATCGTGTCTTCGTAGCCTTGTTTCTCAGTTCTACACGAAGTCTCCTTGTATTGATTATCTCTTGATCTATTTCGGAGGTGAAATTCTTCTTTTCCCTCTTCGCTTCTGTATCGTCCGTCACCTCGGGAGCTGTAATGATCGTCACGACCAACCTTGCGGCTTCTGTACCTGTCATATGAATAGTCTTCACTCCTATCATGTAGCTTTTCGTAAGAACTGTCATATTCGTCTCTAAAACGTTTTCTACCTCGAGAGGAATTGCCATTGCTCCGGTTATCGTCATGGCTCAGCTTATCGTGGTGAGGAGGGTACGTGGGAGGATTCTCTCTCGAGTTCTTTGTGCAGCTGCAGTTTTTATCTCCATTCTGAGGAGTTGCAATTGCTTCCCTGCGATGGTCGCCATCTTTTTCGCTGCCCAAAGTATTATTATGAGAAATTACTGTTTTCTTATGCTCAGTGAAGGGCATATACATGGTAAGTGGTGAAGAACTACTTTGGGGAATGCACGCTAGGAGAGATGATTGTTTGGCATCTTCATGGTTGTCCCTATTTCGAGAACATGAATCTTGCATTTTTAAAGTCTCAGATTTCTCCATGGGAATTGCTGCAATCTTCTGACCGTCCACTAGCTTACGCGTGTCTTCTCTGAGAGGGGCCAGTACAGGTTCTGATGTACATTTCCTAAATGCTTCCTGCGAATTCCTTGATTCTTTTGAAAAGGAAACTTTCGGGGGATTAATATTACTTCGTAAATCCTCCTCGTCGTCCGGTCCCCAAATTACGTCCACGCCGAAGTAAGAACGTTCAATATATCGGATTAGGCGATTTTTCAAAATTTTTTTCGTTCCTTTTGAATTTAACCCTAAGTCTGATAAATGTTGACGCAAGCTACTATTCCATAGATTCTTCACCCATATGTGGACGTCGGATTTGTTTACGAAGTCTGGTAGCATTGTGAATTTTCTGCAGTACATGATCGTTATAGTTTTATCTTCTCGACCTGACACTGTATCTACCTAGAAGCATATAAAAGTGAAACTAAACCTTTATTGTAGCATTAAACAATTCTAATATCCAAAGAATTAAAACATTAGGACTTCAGTATTTGCCGCGTCTCTACGATTTATAGTCAATAGCTAATTGAAATAATTAGTTGCTGATCTACAGCTCGAATTACCAATTGTTCGCGAGTTTCATTTTTCGCGCGTTAACACCTACAGGTGCAATGAGAACCACTAAAAAGTGTTTTGTCAAATTCATGTTTCCTGAGCACGTTCTGAAGTTTTTGTTATCTATTTAATTCAAATAATGCGGACAACATATAGCATCGGCCATGTTTGTTACAACTGACCTGTCACTTACAAAAATTAACCTCTATTTTACACTCAATCTGGAGAATAACTTACAAACTGTTCTTTGCGAAGATGAAGGTTTTAACAGAACACTTTTATTATTGTACGAGTAGATTTTACAGTAGAAATTATCTTTGCATCACACATTATTGTGTATACGCAAAGCTTACGATTTAATAATATTCCTATCAATAGGCCAGACTGATAACAGCGTGCTTACAAAAGACGTTAAAAATCAAAAATGAATATCAATATTTCACAAGATTACTGCTATCATTCTTATTAATTTCTTTTACTATAATTAATCAGGTACTAACCATGCAGGTGAGTTCGTCCTTTTCGTCGTTGATGATCGTTGGCGGAATTCTCGACTAATAAATATATGTTCTGAAATTCACTACCATTACTGCAAATAAAGTCTGACGTGACACTCGTCCTCAACGAATAAATAAATCCAATACAGAAAAAAAATTAAAGCAGAATATCACATCACTATTTGTAAGTATTTATTTCAGAGTGCGACATTCATCTCGTAACGCCGACAGATGATCGCAACATATCAAAATTCGTACAACGTTTATCAAGAAGCTGATATAAAAAGAAATTCACTTACCGTAAAAAAGCAAAGTAAAGGACAAGGACCTAGAAGAAAAACAGAGTGCCTGTGAATAAAATTTTGTTGTGACTTTATTGTATAGTTAACTTTCTTTAGTAGTACTTCCTTGATGAACGTTGTTTTCTGTTTAGCGGGTTGACATTTTCACGGCGTTTACTTGGCGGATCTACAAGTCTGGATGAATTTGATATAAGATTGATACGACAAGATTAGATACATATAATTCAATAAATTAACGTTATAATGTAAATGATAATCAAATTCACTCTTATTGTTAGATTCAGTACCAGATAATGAGATTCTGATAAGTATCGATCGCGAGTGGTTAATTTTAATGGGACTCACCTTATACAAAGAAAATTAATAGTATTTATTTAACATCAAGTAACCATTAAAGATTGCTATTAATAATTTAAATGATCATTTGTTCTAACGACGTTAACTTAATAGCGATTACTTCGAGGAGATATTAAGAAATCATTCGACAATTTCAGCTCATTTAAATGTACTTTACGATCGTGTATTGTAATCTCTGTGTTTAATCAGAAAGTATCGATAAATTCTGTAGTGGCACGTAGCACATAAAGCAGTTCGAACGTTACTGACAGAAAATAGTGCAGCTATACGGCGATTATAATAAATGCATTCGTTAATGTTCTGCAAGCTGCAGCATTGGCGGAAGTATGCAATTAGAGTTCTCCTTGATTAAAGACTTAAATAATATTGGTATAATCTTACTTAATTACACAGTAGACACATCCTCTAATAAATGCAACAATCGATCTGTAATTTGCGGAAAGAGTGGTATGCTCAGTACCTGGAGATATTAGATACGATTTCATTATAGTTTAACTGTTAGAATGGCTGAAAATGATAAAATATTCGAAAATCAAGCTCTGAGTTATAAATTAGTCAATGAATAAAAGGTGACAGATCTTTAATTTTCTAATCAACAAGTCTTTAAAGTATTTACCACATCGAATAATTTTCTGAATAATGGAAATACAAAATATGGGTTTCTATGAGGCGAGAAAAAAGTCTGTAAAACCCATAAAAACGAATGTTCACTTACAAGTAAGTCTCAGCATAATTCGCTACATGGGAACATGGCCGCCACAGGGTCGCTACCGACATTTATACTTCGTCTACAGCTTCCTTGTATTGAACATAATATTAGGCAGCTTTCTTCTTGCTCAGTTTGGTACGATAATTATGGTTTGGGGTGATATTGAAAAAATGGTAAGCTGCGGTGCCCTCCTGATGACGAATATTGCCCACGCCTTTAAGGTTCGTTAATTAATCATTTCACACGCTTTGATCAAGGGCTGCGTTTGTGTGAAAAATATTGGTTTACTTATCTATCAGTCTTATTGGATTCATAGAAAACTATTTCCAAAGGTCGTCGTCATGCTTCGACGTCAGAAGTCAATCCAGATTCTTCTGGACAGTCTACAGGACGAGTTATTTACTAGAAATAACGAGAGATTTAAATTTATCGCATATGGATATACTTGGAAAGGCATTTTTCATCATGTCGCATATCAAAGCTTTGGAACCGTAGCTGTTCTCTGTTGGAGTTTTACTTCAATATCAGATCTGATTTTTAAACATACGAAACGTTTGCCAATTCCACTCTGGTATCCTTTCAACGTAACGAATACGCCAGCATTCGAATTGATTACTTTTCAACAAACTGTTGGAGTCATAAGCGGATGTTTCCACAACGTGGCGATGGACACGTTGATCACGGGTCTGATAACAGTTGCTTGTTGTCAATTTGAATTGTTGAAGACCAATATCATTACGACTGGGAGTAACGTTGATCATGAATTTTGTAAAATTAACTATAATGAAATTAACGTCACGAACGTTCAAGATAACGAGAGTAAAGTGTGGCAAGAGATGAGAAAGTGCATCGAGCATAACAATAAGATTATTGAGTGAGTGTAATTTTTAGTTGTTTGTAAAGTATTGTGTAATTTTTTCTTTCATTTAATTATGTTTAATGTTTTATTAATTAACTGCAGGTTTTCGAACGAAATTCAATCGCTTTTCGGTACAGCGATTTTCTTGCAATTTCTTGCAAACTGTGTTATCATTTGCTTAACGACTTTTAACATGTCTCAGGTAATATGCATTTCGTATTGATAATTTGCAGTACTGAATTATTCTTGATTTCAATGTTAATTTTTGATTCACAGACAACTGTATTTGTTCCATCGGAAATACTTGGAACAGTTGCATACACTTGTTGTATGATATATCAAATTTTCATCTATTGCTGGCATGGGAATGAATTGTGGCTTCAAGTAAGTCGATTTATTCAAAATAATAAAAGCAATATGAATTTTCCATTACAATCGCATAGAGTATGTAGCAATGCGGGTCGGTATTCGTTCGCGAATTGTATTGTAAATTTCGCATGAGCAAATTGCAATATGGAAGGTTTAGTCAAACACACATGGTAGAACGTTGAATCTTGCAAATATTTTTAGAGCGAAAGTGTCGTGCGGATGGCTTTCACGTCGAACTGGTGGGAACATAATCGACGTTATAAAAAAGCTTTACAAATGGTAATGCTAAGAGCAAGTCGACCAGTCATCCTGACTGCTGGAAAATTATTAAAGTTATCTTTAGAAACGTTTGTCGCAGTAAGTACTTGAGGTAAAGAATCTCAATACTGAATCTCTGTACCAGTACTGGGGACACCAATGTGTGCGACAGTGATGGAATAAATGTTTTCTATGGGTTGCCGGAAACTGGTATAGGGATTCAGTACTAGAATCCTAGAATATTTTTACCTTAATAATAAAATAATTAGATCTCTTGAACTGGTAGCCAAACATTTTTTTACAGATTTTACGAGTGTCCTATTCACTTTTTACCGTTCTAAAAACCTCTACAGATCATTAAAAGACCATACAAATATTTGGTATTTTATTGAAGTTTATGTATTTCACAGCTGACCGATGAACATTTACTGTAATGTTAAGAAATTATTATTCAGAACACCAAGCTCTGAGGATCATATAAAGTATAGTATTCTCCGTTAACAGAAAGCATATTATTTATTCTCAACAACATTTTAGACATATGTTAAATCTTCAAATACTGCACTAGTACATAGAAAAGGTACAGCTTATAAAAATATACAATAGAATATTATATGTAAAATACACCATTATTTCAGTAGCAAGTACATGTATAAAAATAATTTTAATGAACATGGTTCGTTGTAATTAATATGACGTCTTAATTCAAGACTTAATTTTACTTTGTGCATGAATACCATACGATCTCATAATAGACTTCTAACTTACAAGTAACATGAACCCTTACTTCAATTCATCTAATTTCTATAGCGCTTCAATCAGTAAGGCAATTCCTTGTCCACCTCCAATACAAGCAGATCCAATTCCCAATTTAGCCTTCCTTCTCCTGTAAAAAATATATAAAAATAAGCTTCGAATGGAATAAACATCAGTAATCATTTGATTATAAAGTGATGCGTACTTGAGTTCATGTACTAAGTGAGAGGTAATTCTGCTTCCGGAGGCTCCCAGTGGATGTCCAAGAGCAATGGCTCCACCATCGACGTTCACTTTGTTAATATCCAAATCAAGATCTTTTATGCAAGCTACAGTTTGTGCTCCAAATGCTTCATTAATCTGTGAAATAAACGTATTATAAAGGAAACATCTACGAACAACGATTTCAATAGATTTAGAATCGTTGATAAGAATGTTACTTACTTCAACAAGTTCGATATCGTTTAACGTCTTTCCAGTAACTTTGAGTAGATTCTTGATGGCTGGCGCTGGACCAATACCCATGATACTGGGATCGACTCCAACAATACTGTATCCAACTAAACGTGCCAAAGGTGTCAAACCTTCAGATTTCACAGCTTCCTCGCTAGCAAGAATAACAGCTGATGCTCCGTCACAGATACCCTAAATAATCGTTACGTAACAAGAGCTTTAATTAATTGTATTATTTGAACAGAAACTAGATTATCTGTGTTTTGTGCTTCTATGAGGAATGAACATATATGATAGAGAGAAGAAGATTAGATTGTAAACCTGAAGTAATTGAATATATCATTGGCTTATACAGATAGCGGTTATATCATTAATGAAAGAAATAGATTAAATGAAACTCACAGAAGAGGTACCAGCCGTCACTAGTCCATCTTTTTGGAAAATGGACTTGAGCTTTGTAAGATCCTCGATCTTCGTATCTGGACGTGGGTGTTCGTCAGTATCAACAACAATTTCTTTTTTCCCTTTTGCAATAGTTACAGGCGCCATTTCAGCCTTGAACCGACCAGCATTATGAGCTAAGGCATAATATCTTCATTACTTGGTCTATTTATTAAGAATTATTCGTTCAAACTACAGAATTAACATATAGTCTTGGAGTACCTGCTTTCCAGAGTTGTTGACTTCTCAAAGCAAACTGGTCAACTTCTTCTCTTTTCAGTCCATATTTTGCACCCAACTTTTCAGCAGTTGCTCCCATAGACAATTTGCAGTAAGAATCGCTTAATCCAACCCACAAAGAATCTTCAAAATCATATTTCTGTCCTAATACTGTGCCAAATCGAACATTTCTAACAATGAACGGTGCTTGGCTCATATTCTCAGCCCCACCAGTAAGAACAATATTAGATTCTCCAATAGATATGCTCTAAAAATCCAAGAATTTTTATTATATTACTTGTAAGAATTCTTGCATGATATACTTATATACTGATAATATAACTGAAAATGAAATGGCTACCTGTGCTCCGTTAACAATTGATTGAAAGCCAGATCCACACAAGCGATTAACAGCATAGGCTTGTTTATCTACAGGTATGCCTGCTTTCAGAAGAACATGACGAGGTAACAATGCTCCATCACTGGATGAAGCCTGTAAATAGAATAGTGCAATGATTTTTACATGGTCCACTTCAATAATACAATTCTCTTTGAAAATATCTCAGACTACATACATTCATTATATGCCCAAATACAACACTGTCTATTTTTTCAGGATTTAATCCTATACTTTGAATAGCAGACTTTGCTGCAACTACTGAAAGATCCGTTGCACTTTGATTGACAAACGAACCACCCATTTTTCCAAATGGGGTCCGCTTTGCAGCCACGATGAAAATTCCTATAAGCAAATACTTGTATATTTATTTAATTCCCATTACTCTGTTACAAGACAACAATACTTATAAACTTTATTTTTCGCCCGTCTAGCAATACAATGGTGTTAAAAAAAAAGTAATATTGTAGTGATCCAAAAACCTTTATTCCTATATTTATGATTATCGTCCAGCAGACATAATCAATGTACATATATAAAAATTATCTGGTATGTCAATGTCGTTAATAAGTGCAAACATGGCTTAATATCAGGGTCCTATGCTTTTATGTACGTCTGAGCAAAGGTCGCCCGAGTTTAAGTCATGGACTTATGACACAGTGACTTAGCAATATATAACACAATTATTTAACAATAAGTCAATAAATCTCGAAACATAATTATACCTTGCGAAAATTCATTTTAAGATAAAATATACTCGAAGTTTAACGTTCAAAATGCGAAGACCAAAAATCTTGAAACCATTGGAGAATGCTATTCCAAAAATTGAAGTACCTCTTTAAATAAACGTTTATCATTTATTTAAAACAAGCATCTTCCAACCCTTATATTCAATTGTTTAACTAGAAATACTTAAATTAGCATTAACATATCTGATAAACAGTTAGACCAGTGTTCATATTTGTCACAATATCGGCATTAAAAGCAAATAGCAAAAATCCTAAACGATCGTTTAACCACAAAATGAAACAGCAATCTCAACTAAATCAGGCGAACTAAAATTGGGAGGGTGCAAAAACTTCTCCTAAGTCCAGCGTTCAAATTAGTGTAAAAACAAAAAGCACACGTACCTTTGGTCGCAACAGACATGATGTTTAATTCGCAACGAACGTGTCACTAAACAGAAGCTTTGGTGAGCAGAGTTTTAATAGACAGTAGAGGGGTTCAAAGTCCAGACGAACCTTTTTATTTTCTGTTATTTTTCTTATTTACATGACTCTCGATATGACGTCAGTTATCCATAGGTGCTGTGTTATCAGTGGGATAATCAATTGATATTTCATAAGGATCAAAGTGATTGCATTTTTCCTTACCATTCATCTATACGTATTGTAATTATTTAACGATGTCAGGCGTGCGGTACTAGCTCATTTTCGTAATGGCACGCGAACCATCTCTCTTCAAGAATTTGGATGCCCAAGAGAGTATATCCATGCTTGGAATTAATCAAGAAAGAAGTGATGACGGGTAAGATACCCTGTACATCCATACTGTACTTTTTTATATTTAAAATTACTATTACGTTGCTTGTAATTTGATAATTTGATGTTTTTTAAGGCCATTTAAACTTATTGTTTTACGTCATCGTGTATGCAATTTGGTTGGTAATGTTATGATGCTTATTAGTTTGTATAATGATCGTTAGGGGCGCTGCGTAACCAACTTCTTAATTCATGCTGAATTTGTTTCTCTATACGGCTCTATCTTTATTTTAAAGCACAAGTATAAACAAAATCAGATTAATGAGCGTGGATACTATTGTGTTTTAATTGGGTTAATTGCATTACGTTTGGAATATCGATTGGTTTCAGAATGAATCCCACGGAGCCGATAACTAATGAAGCGTTAAGGTAACAGTTAAGATTTGTCTTGTGTATTTACGAGGTTAGCGTAATACATAACCTATATGTCATTTCATGAGGTAAAGTCCCGGGTTGATATTGATAGAGAAGAATTTATTATGTTGTGCTATATAATGATGTATTAAGAAGATCTTTATTGAATATTATGTAATCTTTTTGTATAGCTCGAAAATGAAAGACGTTATTGATGTCTTAGCTATGCAGCGAGAGAAAAGGAATACATTGCAAAAAAGTATTACAATTGATTACACAAAAGCTAATGACAATTTCACTGTATCGAGGTTTATATTCGAATGTGGTCAGTAGAAAATTTCTTTTAGTTGATTATACTTTCAATGAACTCTTCTACTACGAATACTTTATTCCAGGAATAAAATTAGATGCTCATCCATTGACAATTGCTACAGCAGCAACTTTATATCATAGGTTTTTCAAAGAAGCAGAACTGCAAGGATATGACTGCTACGTAAGTTTTAGAAATATTTGAATGCAAGAGTCATAATGTATTAATTTTTTCATTTAATTTTACAGCTAATAGGTTCGACATGTCTTTACCTTGCTGGGAAAGTGAAAGACGATCCTTTAAAAATTAGAGACGTAATGAATGTTTCCCACAATACTTTGCACAGAGGATCACAGCCCTTAGAGCTAGGTGATCAGTATTGGAGCATGCGTGATGCAATTGTTCAAGCAGAATTACTGATTATGCGTATGCTCAAGTTCCAAGTAATGCCTGATCATCCCCACAAGGTAAAACTTGTTGTGCAACTTGTCTTAGCAGATCTATAGAAAGTTTGTGTTATATAAGCTATCGTTATGTAATATGTTATTTAATTCTTTTTCATAGTACATGCTTCATTACCTAAGATCACTGCAAGCTTGGTTCGGAGAGGAGGAATGGTCAAAATATCCTGTATCAAAGACCAGTATGGCTCTTCTGCAAGACTTCCATCATTCCCCAGCTATCCTCGATTATCCATCAAATTTAATAGCAATAGCCTGCATTAATTTATCATTACAAATTTACGGTGTAGTTGTACCTTTAATGGATGAGTGTGATCAACAACCATGGTTCAATGTAAGTACAGGAAATAAGTACCAATGAATACTACTTTGTAAAAGGCATTATTATATTTATTAATATTATAAATCAATCTCATGAAACATTCTAGGTATTTTGCAAAGACTTGACAAGAAACAAGCTCTGGGAAATTATGGAGAAAATCATGGCTGCATATGACGATGAGCCGGAAACGCGAGACAATTAACATTTCACAAGTCACAATGCCATTCGTTTAGAGAAACAATATCAAAGAAAAATTCGTACAGTGTACAGTGAAAGAGTCTGATCTATCTAATTTGTAAGACTGTACCAAACCACCTTGTGATACAAGCTTTGGAAATCTTCAAAAAAATAAAAATAAATAATATTTCAATCCCATATTATTTTATCTTTTATAACTTGTTTCAATGAACCCATATTGTAATGAATATCTATGTAATATCTAAAAATAGTTGCAAACATCCGAATAAGGTTATGTTCAATAAAGAACATCACTAATTGTAAGATATATAAATGGTACTCGATATAAAAATGGTGATATTATAAAAATATTTCTTTTTATATATTTATTATTTTTCTGATTTTTATTAGCAGTGGTAAATGTGTATTTATTGATAATACATGCAGTTACAGACATCTTACTTATTACATTCAATCTTTTATATATACATATCGCGAATGGGCCATCGAGCGCGGTGCTTCAACCCAGAGTTTCCTTGGGCGTTCATAAGTATTCTTTTTCTTATGCGTGTTTATGCAGAGTGTAAATTTCTATATTTCCGCGTTGTTCACCATTCTTCCGAGATATTGAAACCATAGCATAAGTTGGATATTTATGTCTATGGTTTATGTTTGCTGTAAGTTGCATACAAAGTGGCTATATGTTTTCAATTTGTTTGGATGAAAAACGCTTGGCAAGTTTTGGAGTTCTTAATGTTATGAATGTCATATTCGTTGTATCATAGAGCTCCGAGTTTCGCGGATTGTGTAGGGGGGTTGCTGGGTGCCTGATTTGTGTCAGTTTTCGGATACCACGATTTCTAATTGTACCGCGTAGAACAGGGTTCCACCACTGGGTCCCCCTACTCGCCCCTCAATACTCATCGGTAATCACAGCCGATAATGTAGAACACTGTACCCTGTAATGATTGGTTACCATTCCCAACCCCTTCAGACACTTACAACGATTTCGTTATTAACGACTTCATCCTTTTACAGGTATAACAAGACTAGTTACTATGGATACATTCATTGATTTTGAATCTTTATCTATTAAAACAAAAGTCTCATTAGCGTGATTATCAGTACAAATACATAGTATACTCGAATAGATACAAGTTCCATGAATTAGATCAGCTCAGACGAAAATGCGCTACGTCCTACAAACACAAGATAAAAGAATAATTATTCCGTCGTAAATTTAATAAATTGTGGTTATAAACTTCGTTCAAAAACCATCGAACACTGATGATCGTTAATAAACAAAAGACGAGCAGTCTTTTTTTCTCGGCAACAGTAAATGCCATAAGAGAAGCTATAAGAGAGTAAGGAAAAATCGGAGAGAGTATTCTCCGATCGCTTGTCCCGATCCAGTTGCCATTCTTCAACGTTCTCCACGCGAAGCGCCACTCGCGCCAATTGTTATCAAGATGGCCGTTCTCCAATGCTCAGACGGTCGCAGGACCTCGAGCGAGTAGGTGGTATTACCGGTTTGGCCGCGAGTGTTGAACAGCCGTGCCGGATCGTTTCTCGAGCAAGGTGTTTCGTAGGTTTTTCTTGAAAACACAATCGAGGGACACAGTCGTGGAATTCGTGGAAATTAAAATCGGCAATTCGTTAAACACAACGAGAATTCCGTCGCGTCAATAAAGTTAATGACGAGTGAAAAGTCCGGCGATTTCTCTCAAGACTCGATACGGTTATCTCCTTGTCTTCTTTCCTATTTTTTCTCTCTTTCTCTTCACTTCTCTTTTATTTTCGCTCTCTTTCTCTCTCTTTCTCTCTCTATTCCTCCTGTCTGTTTATCCCTAGTCTATCCCTTTCCAATAGACTCTGTTCTCTCCTACCTCTCTGTGCCCATGTCAATCGAAGCTGGCCGATCGTTCAAGAACTCTCCCGATTTGCTCTCACCACGATTTCATTCTGAGAACGAAGTTAACTTGCAAGAATAGTGGGCCGCGCGGCCCCCTGACTTGAGGATTTCGATGCGCGAACAAGAGAGCTCGCCTCCTCGAGACCTTCCCACACTCGTGTCCTTGGAACCAAGTGCCAAAGAAGGAACAGGTGTTTCCTTCGTTTAGTGCAAACGAGACCCAAAAATTGCTGGGTAGTTTTTTCTTCCGGTGTGAGAATAGTTGCAGTGAGTTTTTTGTGCGGAATTATTTTTATTTTCGTTCATTTTTCTTTTTATTCATAAACCTTTTCACACCTGACCGTACACACTGACGTGATCAAGCAGCGTATACGTATACGTAATTTGTGAATACGGATTCTACGCATTAATCTTCTTCGGAGGTATGTTAAGTATTATTTTTTTATCTATATTTACCTACATTTTGTTTTTCTTAGTCATGCGTCATGTGTCAATGAATTGTACGGGTCTTGATTGTATGCATTACGTGAGTCGTCGTGACAAATCTTCACCGTCTAGTTTATTATGATTTGAATAATTCTCAGCGGGAATCTTACAGGTTTACGTTTTTATGTACGTCGTAAACGTCTGTTGTCCTTAAAGAATTCTCCAAGCTTTCTTCAAACGATACGGCAGACCGGATTCCGCAGTAGCATTGAAAGAAAGTCCAACAGGGCGTTCTAATGCGGTTTCAGTTTCTCATGCGATATTTACAAATTATTTACAATAAGACAAACTGAAATTGACAATAATAAATATTATTTTTTTTAGTGCTAAAATCATAATACCTCCATGAATTAGAATCAGCTCAATTTTTGGTACGAAATGATCGTAAAAAAAACGCTAATTACTGGCGCACGGTTGATTATACGCGCGTCGCGATTTTTTACGGCTTATTTTTTTTACGTCGCGTTCCTGCGATCCTTTTCCGGTCAGTCGTGATTGAAGCTGAAAATGTTTACAGGATTAAATTTTGTTCTGCAATAATAATTCGATTTAATTGCAATGACATTTTATTATCACGAAAATGTCATTCCACAGAGCAAATCACGTTTTGCTTGTTACTTTACGTAATTCGCACTTCCCGTCAGTGACGTCAGACTGTATCGTGTCCATTCCGCGTAATATCGACTAATGAATTTGTACATGAGCTGAAACACGAAAAAAAATGCAAAGCTAAAGATACAAGAATTTATTCGACTTGCGTGTGATATAAAAAGAAAATATTAATTTGTTAGCTCAAAGAAATGTCTTAATCACGAACGTTATCTCTGTCTTTTAAATTCATTCTAATTGACGCCTATTGCACTTGCAGACAATCGTAAGAAAATTCTCATAACTTTAAAACGAGACTATCGTCCAATTATAAACTGCTGATATTTGCCGCTTTCCCATGTTTAACGAGCGAATCTAATTTTCGTTTCATGAGATACAAAGTGGCCTCAATCACTGCTGTTGGCTCCATTTAGATTCAAAATTCAGTTTAAAAATTATTTTCGAAAAAAAAGAAAAAGCTCTAACCCACACATTTCAATTCCCAGGTTCGAAGATGCTCGAGTAGGTACAGGCTCGTCAACGTAATAGACAGGAAGCTGTTAAAAAGTCACACGAGACATAGGATAAGGCGCGGAAAGAAAATACGAAGAGAGAAGGAGTGGTTGTATGATTTAAAAGAAAGAAAATAAAAAAAAAAAAAGAAAAAGGAGGAAACAATGTACCGACCAAACTTTTACGAGAGCACGTGCTTGCGCTGTGCACAGACTGTCTATCAAGTTGACAGGGTGGGTCCTTTAAAGGACTTCACTTTCTTTCACGCAGGGTGCTTCAAATGCGCTATCTGCGGTACCAAGTTGACCCTCAAGACATATTACAACAATCAGCACACGATTAACGACAAGGAAGTCTACTGCAGCAGCCACGTGCCAAAACCTGGTCCAGGTACTCTCGATGGATCCAGCGTGGGAATACGAAGTGCACTGAACGTACCCAGAAGCGGATACGTCAATGAACAAATCAGGGCTGGAGGCGCATCGCCACGGGGCGTTTATCCACCTGGGTAAATAAACTTGTTATTATTTATTTTTTTAATTTCTTATATCGCGCACGTAATGCGATGACTCTTTCACTCGAAAGCACTGTGATACCTACTGTCGTATGAAGATTTAATGTTTATCTTAGCGGTACAGCGTGCGTTATTGGTAATTTGAATTGATATGACGTTCGATGAGAAACTCATGACTCGACGGTGACTTGCACAAGTTGGACCTGCACGACGGGAGTTAATGCACTGGTAAAAAGTCGGAAAAAAAAGAACTCTGCTCATTGCGTCTTTGCGTGAGAATACGTAAGGCTAAAGGTCAGTACGCACCTGCGTACGTGTATACACGGTAACTGCAGCTGCGTAAACGTTGTGAAAGAATCTTTAAACTTTGAGCAGATCAGACGAGTCGATGAGATTGCAGGATCGATGACTGGTTCGAGTCAGTAAAAGTGTTCGCTGTGCATTCGAGCATTGAGATATTTGTTCACGGAAGATTTCACGTGGCTCTTCAAATAGGAAGATCGATGGGGCGAAATCTGTAAGAGATAAATGACATTTGTTTGAGGAAATCGCAGTCTGAGCAGCCGTGACTATTTTTTTTTGTTAAACATTTTTTTTTTAATTTGGTCTCCTTTCGGCAGACGTGGTTTTCTGAGAGAAAATATTTTTAAAAAATTTATTTACAATTTTTTCACGGTCGATTACTTATCGATTTTCTTTTCCGATTGCCGCAGGTACGATCAGGTGGAATCACCGAATTACCCCAGACACCTAAATGGCCACGGTTCACCGCCTCCGGTCAATTCGTCTCATCGAGATTTTCACACGAGTCCTGGTGGCGCGTCGTCCCCCTACAATCACAATTACTCCGGGGATGGCTATCAGTATGGCAGATTCGACGCCAGCGCCCTTCACATCGCTCACGCCCTCAAGCAAACTGAACTACAAAAGGGATACAGCAAAGCACGCGAAAAACCCATCGACTACTACTTGGTAAGTTGGTACCATATATTGTTATCATTATTTATTATTTATCACGGTTATCATTGGCGCGGCTGGATGGCAGCTATAATTTCCGGAACGACGATCTAACTTGCACCTTGCTTTATCGAAATAAATAGTGGCACGTATCGTGAACGAGTGATCTACATTTCTGATTGGAATTCCCATGAGAAATCGGTTAGGTTGTCGAACCGGATGCTGCTTGGTTCTTTTTTTTTTCTTTCTTTATAGTATCGTTAACGACGAATATCAATTAAAATTTCCGATGATCGAAGACTATAATATTTTTTAAACTCGAATCGACCAGCTGCTTATAGTTTGTTCAGTGACGTTTTAGCTTCTGTTGATTTTAGCTTGATACGGTTTGAACTTTTTTAGCAAAATTTTAATATTTATTGTCAATTTATTTTGACATTCCATGGCGCGTATAGGTGTGACGATTTTTTTATCGACTTTTCTATGGTAGCTTAAGAATAGTTGTCGCGTCTAATGCTTTGGCATCCTTCGCCGAGATATAATCAATCCTCCATTCTGTTTAGTGAAAGTCCAATATGGATCTATTCAGTTAAAAATTCTAAGCAGAGAATCTCGATGCTCGTCGATCGCCAATGATTGATTATCGTTATTGATTTTTTAATTTTAATTAAATGAGGTAAAAGTGCATTCCCGCGATTCATTTATCGTCACTGCGAATGGGAGGCCTGTTGATCTCGTCTGATTGCATGAAATTACGAAAAAGGATTTTTTTAAAAGTGGAAGAAATTTCATTATGTGTATAGAAGAAAGGAAACTAGTGGAAAAGACAGACTTTAGTTCGATTACGGCTCGACGAGCCTTTATTATTGTTATTACTATACGATATATTCAAATCTATGTTTTCTATATACGTATCCACGTACAATTTTATAGTATCGAAATTTTTAATTCGTTAAATCAATGCTTTTTACACGTGACTCGAGGTGCGATTTGTACAACTGAAAAGTTTCAGCAGTGAATTCCCGGCTTGGCCGTATTAGCATGATAAAAAAGCGTTAATTCCATAAGCGACGTTTCCTCGTCACCGACAGAGAAGTGACGTCATCGTCCGGTACTCCTATGCCAATCTAATCACCTTATATAAAAACGACTGCGTTGACTCTGACTGGCTGGACTGGGCTGTGTTGCCTCGTTGGCTGCATACGTGGGTTCTCTTGTTCAAGATCCCTACCTTGTCAGACATTCCTACCAGTTCTTCCCACGCGAATCAAAATCATGAAACACACAATTATTTTCGTCCGCCTAATGTAGCTCAATGGATGGCGCACGGTGCGCCAAGCGGAGAATGCCGGAACTAGTAAACCCCGAACCCTCTCGAGCACGACCGCTCTCCTTTCTTTCTTCCTTCGAACTAACAAAAAGTCTATGGTTGAAACTTACGCTCGATTATGCTGTCGTCATTACTTCTATAATCGTGTGGCTTAAATGTTGCGCGGGAAAGATTACTTTCTCCGTTTAAACGTAATTGATGACTTTCGTAAACAACCTATTAGCGCATTTTATTACACGTCTGTCAATTTGGACGCCATCTTGGTTTCGTCTTAATTTCGGTAGGTACCGTCTTCCCTTGTTCCTTGGAACATGGTCTTTGCTATTTTTTTTTTTCTTCAAAAAACCCTATTGCACATGCATCGCGTTCTCACGCGTTCGCTGGCAAAATTAGATTACGACGCATCGCCAGACTATTGTAAAGTGATTTATAACCGTAAAGTCAGAAGTGGCTGGCGGGTGTAGTGGCTTACGGGATCGTCCAGGGGAAACTTCACGCTCCGCTGCACTTCCGGTTTCACGCATGCAGGTTCCACAAGTCCCACATATTTGCTACGTAGATAATACTTTTATTAGATTCGTCGAGTTTACCTCACCTAATTTTCATCGCTAAATTTTTTTCCTCCTCGACTCCCTTGCTTGTCCGGCGAGACAATTATCAAACGTCGTTGAATCTCGGTACGCGTTGTCAATCGACTTCGTAGCAAATTTTCGAGCTTCGAACAAAATTGTACCGTGCACCAGACGCCTATATTCGCAGAGTGGAATGTTCCGTTTTATTTATCGCGATGGCCCAGTGCACTCGTGTTGGCTTCTGCGTGAGCTCAGGACCTGTTTTTCGAATTTCCAAGGACTCCAGGATTCCTACCTTTCAGGTTGTGACCTTTTACGAGAAGGAGCACGAGATAAATGATACAATCGAAAACATCGTAGTGTCTACAACAATAATAACAACAACAACAATGCCTAATTTTCCAACGTCTGTATCGTTTATCTTTTCAAAATCAAAATCGCCAAACACTTTCAATTGATCTGTAAAAAAAAATATTTTTATAGGCATTTCAGTTCACTATACACCGATCTACGAATATCAGACATTTTTTTATTTCCCATCTCAGCTTCAGCCAAATGATTCGTTTCCGTCTCGTTGAATTTCCCGGTCATTTTCTCAAAGACAGTCATACCGCCCACCCACCTTACTCTAAAAACTAAGCAACACTTCGAAAGCATTCTTTGGTATGGCATTCGCGCCAGCTAATTAACATTCGCCCAAGCATTACCTGGAACAGTGCTAATTATTCCTTGCCGTTCTATTATTATAGTCAAACTTGAGGCTGCTGCATTGTGCGTTACGGCGAATCGGACAAAGCTGCAATTAACCATTGTTAACGAGTAGTCGTACAGTGGCTCCGCGTTTGAATTCTAGAATACATCACAAGTAAAAAGTAGTAGCGACTTGAAAAAGAAATGTTTTTCAATTGCCATAAATCCGTAAATCAATTTTTAATCTCTAATCATAATCCTAAAGAATATTAACTTTACTATTTGTTTTTTAAATCAACATGCAACCGGTAATAACCTCTGAAAATTTCCATCTCCCACGTAATGCTTTTCGATTAATCGAATATTCCCTTGGTCAGATCCTATCGAATGAGACTGCAACAGTCAAGTTTAAGGTTAACCTATAAAAGAAGGTCTTCGATTTGTATTCCGCCACGTGCTTACCTCGCTCATTTATATTCCAGTAAGAATTACACTCCCGTGTCCAAGGTGTGTGTAGACACCTCGAAAACGTTCCAGGTAATGCTATCCCCGTACAGCAAACGAAGTTCGGATCTTTCTGTGTTTCTGGGTTTCTGGTTTACCGGGGAAAACTTTCATTTGCCCGGTCACTCCTGACGATCCTTAACCACCTTCGGCACGATGACCTGGACTTTTGGTATCGATCGTCGATCACTCACGGAGTACGATCCTAGAGCTCCGTTCATCTTTGAATAATAATTCAAGCTTAATTAATCGTACGCTAATTATACCTATACGATAATTAATTATATATAAAAATTTTTTAACCAATTTATATTTTTCTTCATTAACTTTCCATATTGATGTCCTAATTGATATTAAATCAAAATCGCCAATCGATAATTTGACTTTTAAGAATTTCTTTCTCTTCTTTCTCTCGACCAGCCAGAAAGAATTGCCCAATCATATTGAACGCCGATACAATCTTTACCATCCAGCCATGTCGCTCGGCGGTTTCCGGAATTATGACAGCGAACGGGGTGAATGGCTTTATACACTGAAACGCTCCAGAGCTTGTCTGTCTTATGTACTGTATTTGCGTGAATGTATATATACATGAATATATGTATATATATCATCAATATATGTACTCTGCGTGTCTACTTTGTGTATCTTCGTACATTCGAAACTCTCTCTTCCGTTTTCTTCCATCTCTACCATCTTCGTCCTCGCACTTTGCATCGTGCATTGCGTACACCAGTTTCTGACTCTGTTTGCCCGTTCAATGTTGAGAAGGCCTGCAACTGGAGAAACTGGAAAGTTTTGTTAACTGCCAAGGGACTTTACCTGTCTTCAGGCTAGACTGACTTCCGTTTCTTTACGTCGCTTTGAAATTTCAACGGCAAATCCAACGGTGGACGCAGGATATTCGTTACGTATCGCTATGTGCGTTTCACCGTTTTGTTTCTCTTCGTTGGTCTGCGGCTCGAATGAAAAAGTAATGCAGTCAATCCTCTTTTGTAGGGCTGACATGAATTCTGCAATGTAAATATGAATATTTTTTTTAGACGTTTTAGAAACTACGGTTGGTATACGTGTCGGTGGCGTAATATACCTAAACACATTTTTATACGTTGGTATTGATGCAAGGACGAACGTTTGTCAAAGGGCTGTTTTCAGGACATGCTGCACTCACAATGGCAAGCCCCTGTATTTTTTTCTCTAAAAAGGCTAAACCTTGGGACATGTGGCATTGAAATTCTTTTAATCTAACCTAAGGAACCATTTCTTAGACCATCACAATTCCGAGTGTCCAGCAGAAACATCTTTTGGAAAATTCGGTGTGGGTGCGGCTTAATGGCTCTGGAAGTATAAAATGTCCTCATGGCTGCCAATACTAAAAAAAAAGTCCTGGAAACCACCTTTATACATATTTATATGTACATATGGTATCAATGTGTGAATAAATGTTGGCAATGGCTTGGAAATAGGTACATAGCGAGTGCATCGAACAGTTAAGCTATGATGAAATTTCTAATTTAACGTGGACACGAACTTTCCCTTGTTTATACGTAAATCTTAGGTGTTTTGTACTTTTACCGATTTTTTTCTTCTTTTCTTTTCCTTTAAAACTTAACAATGCGCGAGAGTGTACTTTCCCTGAATGCTGAAATCACTATTTTTACAGAGTATTCTCACGGGACGACTGACTTGATCCTTACCGGGTTATACGTGCATGCGCGCGCAACTTCACATGGTTCCGCGAGGGTCTATGGCCGAAAGTCAATTTGAAAATTGGCGGTTAAATATGTAAAATTTGTATTTGTAATTGGTATGGCAATGGCGAATTTTTTAATGACTCTATTTGTCATCGTGTCGAATGTATCTGGCAATGTTAGTTAACAAAATGGACGACTATGCCTTTGACTAGTACTTTTTGAACCTTGACTTGGACTGTACTGTTAGTTTCCATTTTAAAGCTGTTTTCAATTCTCGTGTATCTGCCAGCGACTCTAGGATTTTAAATGACCGTCATAATCTATCGGATCGTGTGTACGGATCGATATACAAATCTTCTGGTTAATCGACTCGTTAACATTCTAGCGAGGTTCGACCCAGGGAAAGCTTGAGAGACACTTGGATTTTAATTTGAACACAGCTGATTCTCTGGCAAGGTTTTTTTTTGTCTCGTGACATTATTCAAGTCCATTATCACGCGAACGTTCCTTTTTTGCGCTTCATAGAAATCAGCCCACGTGTCCTATCTATCTATTGGTATCGACACAAAGGCACTGAAAGTCTTTTGCGGGCTCGATAAGAAAAAAGGGAAATTATTAGAATGACAAAAAAACATGAATTAAAATGTAAATAAAAAAATGTAAAACTGTATTGTCAGGTATACGTCAATAGGTATACTATCAATTAAAAAATATTTTTACACATGACACAGCTCTTCGACCTGACTCTAGTTATGAATCTTACTGTACATGCAAAATGGCGTTATGATTAGTTATCATTTTTACTGTGCACGCAAAATTGCATTATGATTAATTCAGTCGTGTGCATAAATGGAGTTTAAAGATTGCAAAGTAACAATTCGTTTCTCTATCATTAACCATCATCCTGTTCCCTTTGAGCTTCGCCGTATTGAGAAACATGTATTATATGATACCTAGCAGGTATTCCTGACGTTAACTATGTTTGCGAATGAGCTCACTCCACTGCCAGCTTGAAATCTAATTCAGTCCTCGTGCAGATAATCATGAATAGTAGTACGATGAAGTGATGGATCATCACGGCATAGTAGTTGCCTTCATTAACAGACTGGAATTCAAAATGGCAATATGGGTATAGCACAGTCACTGAAAATAAATAGTTGAAATTCATACCCGAGATATATATATATATATATATATAAAGTACGTTATGATAGATTAATAAAAAAAATTGAACGTTCTCGCGTGATGTCTTCGTTCACTCGATAATTATCCAGTTAGTAGGTACTGCCCATTAATTTACAACTTCCGGTTACTCCAATCGATTTGAAATTGATAGATTTCCTTGGTAACGCTTCGGCACGATTAACCAGAAGGAGCGCAACGTGATTCTCTTAGAGTCGGGATACTACGTTCAGTCAGCTTCAATTATTATTTATTGCAGTCTTCAGCAGGTAACAAGACGATCGATCAGCAAGCGCGGCCCTGAAGGTAATTTTGTTGCTCTTGAAATTAGGTAACGCCGCCATCTTTGTTGGGATCAGAAATCAACTTTTGCATATACATATATAATACACGTGTGCGTACACAGTGTCATCTGTGTGCCGGGATAACTGTTGCGCGGATTAAAAATAAATAAATAGTGTAATCATCAGTATGAAAGATTTCTTTTCTTTTTCTTCTCTAGATCTTTTATGAGTTTACGGGTCGCTGATGCGTACGAGGCATTTCGTGAAATAAAATTGGTTAACGGTCTTTGGCACGGGATAATAAAAAATGTCGCTTCCTCAGATGCATCGGGACTATATTTACTCAATGAGAAATATGCGCGACAATCAGACCGCGTACGGGCAGACAGGGAACAATGCGCCTGGAATTCGCGATGTATTATTTAATCATTATCGTGGAAACGACCCGAGCCATTTCTATAACTCCTTCTATTCCGTACAATCTTGAACGTTCGTAGTAGACGCGTGCAGACACGGCGAAATGTAACCTACGGTTATATGCACAGTTGAATTATTTCCGCTTGCGGTACACTTCTTTTCGTATTCAACGGACTAATTAGGGAATGACTACTGCGCATGCGCCACGTATCCACCATGATAGTCCGTTGCCGCGCATGCGCACGCACGTAACCTCAACGCCGGTCTCACGCGTCTCTGCGAATATCGGGCTAATTGGATTAATTACTTTGAACGACTATGAAGGATACTTTATTACTACGTGCCGAGTAGGTCGTGCCACAAATTCGTCTTATTGTAACTTCGGGTAAGATCCTGGAAAATGATTTATTGCCTGTGCGAAAGTGTCCAACGATGTCCTCCTTCCCTGTGATATTTTCAATAGCAGCGAAAGTCAACCAATAAACTCTGCCGTCACTACGTTTAATACCATTGTTGAAAAGTAAGTGCCATCGACCGGTATAAGTTTTTGTTTATGATTGCGCAAGAAATACATATATAAAAAATGTTACAGTGTAATAAGGTTTCACTGCACGTGTCAGTCTCTATGCCAGTGACTAATGTGATTGCACGTCACGTCAGAGAATATGCTTTACTCGTCGTAATTTACGATTCCTCGAGATCGGAAAGTATCACTGTACTGGATTCTTGTAGCAAGGTGATTACTGAACCGCCCACGTACATTCTGCCAAGAGCAATACCAATATCGTTTACGCGTTATACATTTTTCTTCTCTTTTACTTCTGTATTTCACCATATGGCCTACCAGCGCATTCTGGTTGCTTAGAGAGCTTTAAGAATTCTTTTAATTGCTCTCTTAAAACTTTTTAGTCAGCTGCAGATGCAATTTCATCTGCAATCTCTTGCCGGTGCAATTATTGTCGTTATTGCCACGGTATATCGGTTTTGCCATTGATGGCTAGAAAACGAACGAGCCACCGGATCTTACGTAATAACTCTGTACCTTATTATGAATGCCTGCAAGTCGTTCTCCTTCCTCTCAATGTACAGCTGGATGTTGCGTGCTGATTCAGACAACAGTCGAGAGACAATGTGACGATTGATGCTGGCAATGAGCTCTGCTGCACCTCCTTTAAAGATGCTTCGCGACGTAATAACAGGTAACCGTAACGAGGTCACGTTTACAATAACACAGTGTAACGAGAGCGCACTGTTTTTTTTTCCTCTTCATTTAATCACTCCATAATTTTATACCGAATTACTTATACGTTAACGCCTAATGATTTTATCTAGTTATTAACTGAATAATTGCCCAGTGCCATTAAGAACCGCTATGAAAATATTTCTTGGATACATAATACATGGCAATAGGTAGACTCATGATAATTAATTAAATGTCAAATATTTTATTATCTCCTTCAGAATTATTATAGCCAAACGTAGTAACGCACAACCGTGCATGGCTATTCCAACGATAAGGAAGCACCGGTGGAGACGTTGCGGAACAACAATAAAAATCGACAATTGGAAAGCTAGCATAAATAACTATCAATAATCATATTCTTATAGACATTAAACTCGCATACCCCATGTGCAGCAAAATCTATAGCAACAATGTTCGTCCTCATTCGCAATTCAAAAGCCATACTGTACCCCATTGTTGTTAAACTCCAAAGAGTGTCAAATCAATGAAAAACCATACGAAGTTCATTCTCTTTTCTTAGATATCCGATAACACAATTCGCGCAATAAATCACTCGCGATAAATAAACAACGTCCGACGATATGTCCGATAAAAACCATGTAATTTATCCTCATACGAAAAATGGTTGCAGTTCCACGCCATCCGCTTCTTAGTCAAATTTAATGTATAACCTATGAATCAATTTATCGCTGTAATCAAACAGAATCAAAATAAATTTTGATTTTAATCCTCCGAGCTCGTGCGATATTTCTGTTGTGGGATTAAAAAATAAATTTGTGAGCATCAACAAGTTTTTGACATTCGATTTCTAAATACGTGTTAAGTGCATTGCGTTGATTTAAAATGAGACCTCCGCTTCCCCCCTATTTCTCCTTGCCCTCCCTGTCAACTCAAGAAGTAACAACAATGGCAGCATTGTTGCGTCCACTCTTCACGAGGCCCATTGGATCCAAGGCGGAATGAAGTCTGCATTCCAGCACACTTTCTATTCGCCATCGTCTGTGTAGTACGTACAGGTAAATAATGTACATATCCGTAAACACATAACTGCGTAAAAACAGTTAAATCTCCGGTTTGAATGTGCGTGCTTATTGGGTGGGCCCGTATGCGTGTATATATAATATATGCATACACACGCTCGCGTCCGCGCACAAATAGACACACACGCGTATACGGGTACATATAGGCGATTATATATGTAGCTCTGCAAACTGTATAGATATAGGTATGGGTTATACAGTGTGACCCGATTCTCATCGGTAAAGTCGTCACTGGAGGATCGGTACGCGCGGCAACGTCATCGAAAATGATGACTTCGTCTTTAAGGACGTAATGGAAACGGCATCTTTCCTGTCTGATAATGGCACTCGTAACGATTGCGCAAAGCTTTTGTCATTTGTCGGAGACAAGATCGAGGGCATGTTAGATTGAAACCGATGAAAAACGATTGTAATAAAGAAAAATTTGTCTTACATTTTTCAAAAAATTATTATTTTACAAGATTGCATTTTATCGATTATTTTCATTTTTTTTCGTCCAAAGTCATTGGAGTGTAATCAGTGAAATTGGGTGATCGAGTAACTTGATTTTGTAAATTGATAGATTTTTTTGCAATTTCTTCCATGAAATGGAGAAAATATTTTTCTCACTCGATCCATCGCGGATGCTGAATGCACCGATTGATAACGTTTAACCGTATCTACTCGTTATACTAATTTAATCACAGGCACGTGGGTAGTCATTGGTATGGTTATGACATATAGTTATGTGTGCCGGTATCTATGATTATTATTTTTTTTTGAAGTTCACGTATTTCTGCCTACGTTATAACCGAGACGTCGCGGGGACCGTATTTGGCGAAGAAATTGTGCCGCTGAATATTTATCGAGGAGAACGGCCCCGATGCCTCTCTGGTACACGGTTACGTCCTATATATGGCACACAGGCCTACCACACACGCTACTTGCCTCTGTCGAACGGTACTTCTTTTTTGTCGACAATATCTACCCCATGCTGTTAAATATAAATTTATGGTATATTAATCAATAATTGTATTGAGACAAAGATACGATTTTTCATTGCACTAGATTTCATATTCGATAACGAAAAATCTGTCGACCTCGATCGTCGCCGAAGAATTTGATAAAAATATCGATAGCCAATCAATGACTTCGTGAAAAATGCGAAAATCAATATGGCCGGTATAAATTCGATTTGTCTTTTTAATATGCAAATATGTGCAGGAGACACGATCGAGTATGATTATCGATGCATTCGATGCGTAAGGAGCGATTGACAATACTGGATTTTGCATTCAACTGCACAGATAATGTTTATGACAAAATGAAACTGTATTATGTAATTTAATTTTTTTTAACGAGAATCGACGAATACGGCTGATTTGTGTAAACAGGACGTCAACCGAAACTGTAGATTTTCACGAGAGTCTCGCCTCCCTTTACGAAGACAGAAGAATGTGATCGGCCATTACGTAAACTTTCTTTCGTGCGACGTTACGAAAGCAAATAACGACGTTACGAGTCGGCAGGTTTTTCGTCTTGCGGAAGTGAGGTTAGTTTCGAACGTTTAGGTAAGAAAATGAGAATTATTCGAGTCAGCGACGTACCACGTATACCGATCTTAATACTATCGGTCGTTAACCCCGCCATCTTGGTCTCGTTTATTTTTTTACTCGATAATTGTCAATTAGTATTTTACATGTGAATAAAGTGCTTTGTAAGATTTCCTGTCAAATTTATATCGTTTCAAAAAATCTAATTTCCAGATTGTACTTTTATATAATATGGACATACGATCAGATCGAAAATAACGTTTATCTATTATGTCTCGAACCATTATGTTTGGATATAATTATAGATATACGTGAGATTGCGTTCTGCCACCATTTCTGTAATATCCAATACGCAAGCCGACTGACGGACACCCACGTGTCTCTTAGAAATCTGCCTTTAGCACACTCGAGGTATCATTCGCTTCCTACGTAATTTTTTTAAACATTTTAATAACCATCATAGAGTCGTTCGACCAGTCTCCAATTCCGACACGTATTTAATGCTTGTACGGCAAAAGCAAAAACTGTAAGTTTTCGCATTGATTTGCGTTGCATTGAATTCTATAAGCAAACTTAAATTTTTTTTATAACCTATTAGCTTTTATGGCCTTTTTACCCAAGGAAGCCCAAATGCCACGGTAATAAGCAGCGACAGGTTAGACTGTCTCTTGACGGAGCCCAGTTTATGCGTTACTACTCCGTACCGGAAACCGGTCTTAAGCTTCGACCTTGGCGAGTCGTCGGCATCCACCTTTCCTCCCACCACCTTTTATTCCTCAGCCATCTCATTCGTGTGGCTTCGACACATTCCGTGGGCTGCCTCGAGTGTCTGCTCGGCATTCCTGATCTTTTCGCCCGTAACTGCATGTGGAACGGATAAGAGAGGGAAAGAGAATAGCCTTTATAAGCAGGGATGATCAAGGGTCCAGGACGATTAGAAACATAACCTAAAATTTATATAAGCTTTATATAGTCTGTAAACAAGTATAAAAACTTGAATGATAATTATCTATAGTATGACCATGCTAACTGAATTTAATAAAAAAAATTTTAATGCTACAATCCTGCCAATAGAATGTACTGCCACGAACGTACTTGATATGCAACTTAATCTAGAAAGTATTTGTCAAGTCGTCGCACCTTTTTTTTTATATGCCTGTATCACTTTTATTGTGATCGAAATTCCGTTCCACTTTTACCGCGTTGCGTGAATCATACGTTTCGTGAGAAGTTATCGCGCACGGCCGCGTACCTTATTACGTCTCTTAAGGTCAGTTTCACTCTGTATCGGTTTAATTTATCTTTGCGTACACGGGAGAATTTCGAAATACGTGACATCGTGCGATTGCGAATATTTTATATTTGCAATTGCGTTCACAAAGTTCATCTAATTGGCTGACAGATTCGAACTTGCCACACTTATATATTTATATACTCGATGACCAACTTCACTGTAGAAGGCGCTAGGTAGTATATCATGGTACGTAGGAAGATACCATAAATATATATTTGATATTATGATCGATCTACTATTCCATCCAGCTGCAACTCAATCGTTGTTCTTCGCTATGTTCGTAGGTGAAAACTCAGCTTGTGCAACAACCACTAACCCCATTAATACACGTTGTTCAGCAAAAGTTCCTGAGCTCCCACGACAATCCTTAGCTCGATCCTATAATAAACAACTCAACTCACTTCCGAGTGACTCCGCGTCGTTATTGTTACGCTTCTACGATTTTTGTCGCCGCTATACCTGTCAGCCTTTCGATTTACCGCACGACAACGCACAATGGCAATTGAGGAACAGGCTGCATCGATTCACTAACGATAACCTGTAATCTACCACTGCCGATCATTGTAATCGATCGTCATGCTCTTCTGTTACTTACGAGCTGTTGTCTATCGGGGTTTTCGTTTTTTTTTCTTGTCACACACGGTAATCATTGTAAGTGATTGGTGTTGAATAGTTTGAAAAAAATTGTTTTCGCTAAGCCTTGTATTCTATAGCGCTTGTCTTTTTTGGGAGACATTTTTGACAATGAATGAAAATTTATTTTTTGCAAGATGGAATACTGAATTGGTTTTTCAATGTCTATGCATGAGTTCGGTCTTCGTTTGTACGACCAATACAAATTCTGTGTCAACCAAGGCGGCCTTCAGGTAACGGCACTCCTTTACTTCGACGTGAGCAGGTGTGACGTGTTACACGGCTGGTTGATACATGCGTCCACATATGACTCTTGTGATGCGTGGACACTGGACTCTCCGCGGGTGTTTAAGGTATGACCTTCTTTTCTGCGGTGGGAAAAATCGTTCGGATGAATTATGAAGAATTTTGAAAATATTAGTTTTTTTTTGTTGGAAATTCTTGTCAGGTAGCGGGATATGTTATTTTGGTACGTGTCGCGCATTTTGATTTTACCGGTGCACGTACATGTGAATTATGAGGCTGCATTGGGGCTTTCGTCTTATTAAAAATAGAAACGTGTGACTTGGTCCTCAATGTGTTACCTGAATCCCACGTATCACACGCGTATGAAAGCTTAGCGCATATATCGGTCGTCCCACTCGAAACCTCGGGAACCTTCGTCTTTATAAGGTTTGCAAGACTTGGAGATTTTACGTCACGGAGCTTCGTCATTGCTACCAAAATGGAGCCGGCGACACTCCAATGAGATCAGGCTCCTTTCATTTTGGGCGCCATTTTTGTTCGGTTTCTCAGCTGGCCGAACTGTATTGCAATGAAAAATATAATAATCATAATCCAATATAGTTTTTGGAATCGATATAAAATATGTACAGCGTAAATGATATTTTTAATAGATTTTTATTTTTTGTCGTAAAAATGTCTTATCGCTGAAAATACCAAAATTATTTTAGATATACAACATTTTTGGTTTTAAGAACTTTTATTTGCGGCTTTCTACTATGCCTCGCGTGTTACTGTATAGTATATGTGAATCCGGCTTAATGTTGTCAGCTTCTTCTTAGATATCGAAGATATCTATATATAATATTTATATCTGTAATGCACGCACTCCGAGATCATCCTGCCTGTTAACAAGATTATAAAGATAGTAACTTCTAGTGCTATTACATCTATTAAAAGAAATAATAAAAAATATTAAATTATTGTCCAGACCTGATGATGTCAGGACTGTGAATTCCGAATGGTCAAACGCTGCCTTCTTCCATGGTCATTTCATATCAGCTATAAAGTTTACGCTAATTTTTATATAGCTAAGAAAAAATTGCACGTTACTCGATAAAAATTACCTTTTTTTTTTATTCCGCAAATTTTATCCAAGAGATGTTCCTCGGTAAGTATGTAGTTTCGCCAGACCATAGACGCTCACTTGCTCAAATATTTCTTGCCGATTAATGATAGCGAAAATGGTTAATGTTTCTAATAAAATTTATGACGTAGAAGTTATTGCTAAAATAATTACCTACATCTAAGAACCTCGCCTTCGATTATTAATCGTCGAAAGTTTCATCGAGCAACTGCGATCCAATGTAAACAAGTGTCACGCAGATCGTCATATCAATGAAACTTGCACGCAAGTGCCAGACGACATCTTGAAAATGTGATTATGCCGAGTTCACAAGTGGCGTGTCTACGCATGTTAATTACATTAATAAATTGTAACTAGGACTTGTCACGTATTTAATTGTAATATTATTTCCATTACTAATCCCAAGTACCGTGAACTAGGCTTTAGCTTCCCCATGCGCACAGAACATGAACTATTAAAGTATAGATGGCGAGCTAGATGTACCTTCTTCGCAGTTACTTTTATGCCTCACGAAGTCATAACGTGAAGTCATTCTCTATGAAATCCTTGAACGGCATGCGGATGGGATAGGTCGGGTATGTAATTTGAGGTTACAATCCCGTCATGCACTTGGGACAAGTTTAAACGATGCAGTTTATTTCTCCATATGTATTACAACTGGTTGTGTGCTTATGCCGACTGTGTCTGAACGTAAATCAAAATAGCAGTCGACCTACAAAATCATTTTACAGTGACATCGATAAACCTTATTTCATAAAGTACGTATTTCAAAGTAATTCTAAAATTAGAAAAGTAGCCTGCAGGAGTACATCGTCAAATATGCATGCACATGGCCTAACTAAATGGTACGGAACAAAAACATAGGACTTGTTTTGACTCTTATCCGATTGCGTCTTGACTCTGACTGCATTTAATATCTAAATACGCAATATTTAAACGATTTTATGTGTCAACGACACCGATCTATCGGACAGCATTACAGTTGGACTGGCATATCAATGACATATTTCTACTTTTAATCAGCATTCAGCGCACATTTACTCCATTAAGTACATCCAAAGCATACTGCGTGAGTTTTGTCGGTTAGAAAATTATGACGTTCCTAACCTCACTATTGTCCCGCATAATTGACAAGCATTTGTAATAACGCACCTGCACACGTTCACCTGCATTTGCTTGTTCAGATGCGGGTATCGTGTTATTCGTATGTATATATGCATATATTAACTGCGTTACCGCGTCATCATACAAGTATGTAGATACACACGATTAGTGCTTTCGAAGACAATTCAAAGTACCTTGGTAATTGAGAATTCTCAGGTTCGACGAACTCGTGCGTACTGTAATTTACATATAATATTTAACGGTCCACCAGGAAGTTGTTATCACTGCTCTTTGATTAGATAACATCTACAACTTGCACGCTGAACCATTTGTTAATTAAGGTTACGTGCTTTACACGTAAAAGTATCTTGTATTATTTTTTTTCTTTTTTTCTTATCAATAGGGAAACGGTATAAACATTTTTTTAAGCTTAAGTAACTGTTATGCACAATTTTCATAGGTTTTTACGCGTGTGTTTGTTGTGTCGTAATTGATTGAGAAAAATTTTTATTCTATTCAAAAAATTTGCAGGAGGCTGTATTGATAATTAGCAAAAAGTGATTATGACGGCTAAGTCTTTTTTTTTTTGTTTCAAACATTGACGAGACATAACTTGCGGTTTTGCGAGGAAAAACTTTAACTAGAACGTAATTAAAAGGAAGAGTGCGAGCGTAATTTTTGTTGTCGTTGCGTTCGAGATACCGCAGAAATTTATCGAACGCAATCGATTACCTGTACCGGTTTGTCACGTTACTTCAGACTGTTCGGTACTCGTGCACTTTTGTGTATAATGTCTACCAGCGAACGGATCACCTGTAAACAGGAATCTTATCCGTTTTATATTTTGTAGTGACACTATCGTTCCTTGCTATGATTTACCTCATGTTTTCATGTAACAAAAAATATCGACATGTCAAAAAAGACATTCAAATGTAATCTAAAGCTCCATTGGCTATTGCCAGCGTACGAGGAATAAAGAGAAAATTAAGGCATCTTTATCTGCGATTACTTGTTATTAGGATCATTAGGAACAAGTCGATTGGCTGGTTTTCATGTCGCGACTCTACCTTGATTAATTCAACTTGATTGGATAAGTCAATGTTATTGCTACATGTATCAATTTATGAGGGAATATTCAAAGATGCATTATAAGTACAAAACATGTTCGTTGTATTGAGATTAGATTGCATTTTTTTTGCACTTTTGTATCGAAATTTACATGTAACAATTTTTGCGATTTTTTTTGTTTATTACAAAAATTTATTTGGCTTGTTTTTAATACTGTATTATTGAAAGATCGATCGTTCTGTGTTTTAGGACAGAGATGAGCAAACACGTCTGGAGATGAAACATCGTAAGGAAGAAGATGACCTATATCGAAAATTTGCATATCATCGCGAGGAGGAGGACAGAAGAATTCGCGAAGAATTTAGGGTGCGTATATATTTCTATCTCTGAAAACAGACGCTCCTCCATATTTATTAGCAAGTAATATCGATAGTTACCGTAAGTGTGACGTTGGTCGTCAAGTTATTATTTTTGCTGTAAAACTCATCAGAAACGTGAGAATCCTTCCCACGTCGTGTCCTCAAAGCAACGTCGGACAATTATTACCCAATTGCGCGATAATTGCAATTCTATTAATTATAATAATAATGATATCCCCATATGTTCCTTCGTAAAACCGTTAACGGCATTTTAACCAGCAAGTAACCAGCAACCGCCATATTTAAATATGACAACAAATTTTTTTAAATTCTCACACAAGACTCGTGGATTCATTTAAAAGGGTACTATGGTGTCAAATCAGTGATTAAATTCTTATTACATAACTTGATTGTATTTTCAAATTTGATTTAATTAATTTCTTTCGATATTATTCCAGTCCATAGGTCAGTACCGGAAACCCATAGAAATACGTAACGGATATGAATCATGTCATGTTGATTGTTATTATGTATCACGAGTATCCTATATTTTATGTTTGCGTAAGACACTTCCGGTTTGCTGAATTGAATGTAAAATTGATACCGATCGAATGAGGAGATCGTAACGTGTTATTGACTGATCTGTCGAGTTGTTTGTTTTGTTTATGATTATTTTTTTTAATTAACAGGACGAATGGGAAAAGGAGCTGGAGCGATTATCAGCGCGATGGGAACGCGACAGGGGTGGACGAGGACGAAATCAGCAGTTCCAACAGGAGAAGGACGATCTTGAGAAGAACATGACACTTCGCAGGGATAAGAAGAAGGAGAGTCTCACGCGTAAGATGCTGGAGCACGAGAGGTAGGTCTATCAAAGTGATTTCTTGTTGCCTGTCATCCGCCATCATTAAATCGCAACTGTGTATATTTTAGGGCAGCGACAGCAGCGCTGGTCGAGAAGCAGAGCTCTGAGATGCTGGAACTGATAAACGAAGCAAGAAGTGAATATATGCTTCAGGAAAGTCTTTATCTTGACGAAGGAGATGGATATGCCCAGGAGGCGCCACCTCCGCCGTATCCATCCCAGGCACCTCCACCTCAACCTCCAGCCTTGGCCAAATATCACATCTACAATGATCCCCTTGAGTTTGCTGATATGGACCAGATAGCTATATCGGTAAGGTGAACGACTGATCTTAATAATATACGAATATTCAGTAGACTGTTGCAATTAATTGATTATAATTTATTTAGGTTGCACAAGAGGACCAAAAGACATTCACCGACCTGGTACGACAGCTGGTAAGCAGATGCGGTTCCGACATAGAAAAAGCTCGAACAATCTTCAGATGGATAACTGTGAAAAATTTGAACACCATGCAATTCGATGATAACCTACGTGGCGACACTCCCATGGGTCTTCTTAGGGGGATAAAACACGGCACGGAAAGTTATCACGTTCTCTTCAAGCGACTCTGCAGGTGAGACCAATTTACCATCGGGAGAGTATACTCGTCCCTGATGTACCCATTCGCCATATTGGTAAAACTAGCCAGCCTTCCTTCTGGTTAAGTTCGACTCTTCTCGTACCTGCTAAGACTTTTCCTTTTGGCTTCTAGACGCGAAACTGGTGCGAATACTTTTCTAACGCGTTCCACTGCTACTTACTTGTTCTTGGTGTGATCTTTTTACCTGTACGTTTTTTTTCCTTAACAAATACCTGTCTTCAGCTATGCCGGGCTCCACTGCGTGGTCATCAAAGGATACAGCAAATCGGCCGGTTATCAACCTGGCGTGCGTTTCGAGGACAACAGATTTAGAAACAGCTGGAACGCCGTCTACGTTGCCGGCGCTTGGAGATTCGTTCAGTGCAATTGGGGGGCCAGACATCTTGTCAATGCCAAAGAGGTTCCTCGACCTGGACAGTCTAAAGGAAAGAGCGACAGTCTTAGGTGTGTTTACGTAGCTTATTGGTATCTTGAAATGTTTGAAACAATTTTTTACAACTTGAATCCGCGTCTCTTTTAATTCGATTAATATATTTATGCATTGATTTAAAGGTACGAATACGATGATCATTACTTCCTGACTGATCCACGAGAATTCATTTACGAGTTCTTCCCCGTGCAGGAAGACTGGCAACTTCTTAAACAGCCAATCTCCCTGAAAGATTTCGAGGAGTTACCGTTCGTGCGGTCACTCTTCTTTAGGTAAGAAATCGAAGCAGTCTTTGTTGATACATCGCGTGGATGAAGTACTTGAAAATTATTATTTACTCAGATGCTATGAATAATAAACCTTTTCTTTAGGTACGGACTCTATTTTCCGGATACGAATACCAATGCCGTCATGTATACCGATTCCACGGGGGCAGCAACAGTCAGGATAGCAATGCCAGCTCATATGCAGTCTTCTCTCATCTTCCATTACAATCTTAAATTTTATGACAGCGACGGTGACGGTTACGACGGTATATCTCTCAAGCGTTTTGTCATGCAGGTAAATACAACTTCCTGTACGTCATATACATCCCTTAGATATTGTATAAAAAATGACCAAGTTTAATTGTCATTTTGTAAATTTTAATCAATCAATTTTTACTATATTAATTGATTTCTACTCTTCTAGTCGGTTGTGGGAAATATCGTTGCCTTCCGCGTTCACGCACCTTGTTCCGGCGCTTTCCTTCTGGACATCTTCGCAAACGCTGTCACGCCAAAGGAATATCTCACTGGTGAACCAATGAAATTTAAGAGTGTGTGTAAATTCAAAATTGCCTGCGACGAACTTCAGACCGTTATGGTGCCTCTGCCTGATTGTGCAAGTGGCGAATGGGGACCGACAAAAGCAACCAGACTCTTTGGCCTGGTACCGATCACGCATCAGGTTAGTCATTTATTTTTTAATTACAATTTTCATAAAGGTCAATAAAAAGAAAGCGACAACGTTTGGCTGTCTAATAAAATTTCTTATCGTTACCGTATCGATATCATTTAAATCCTTTCTTTTCCTATAGGAGGCTTTGGTGTTCGCTGGCCGTGAATTGGAAATTCAGTTCCGCATGTCTCGACCGTTAACCGACTTCATGGCGACCCTTCACAAGAATGGTATCGAGGAGAAACGACTCTCGAAGTACGTGTCGCACTCGGTGGCCGATAACGACGTGGTGACCTTTGCCATTAATTTCCCTGAAGAAGGCCAGTACGGTCTTGACATCTATACCAGAGAATTGACCGCGGCTTCGCAGCACGAGACTTCCGGCGAGAAGCACTTGCTCACGCACTGTTGCAAGTATCTAATCAATTCGAGCAAGAGAAATTAATTAAGAGAGCATCGTCCTTCGTTATTCCTTTGCGTATGTAAATACGCAATGTGTTCTTCTTTTCGACTTGAAGAAAAATTTCTTACGAATAGACGCCAAACATTTCGTCTCACGTCCCCGAATAATCGCATGTCTTTTTCAAATCTACTGACGAACATCCTTCTGTCGTGGATATAGAGTCTTTGATTTATCAGTTATATGAAATTATAACGTTTTTGTAAATGCCACATGCTAGACGTTATTTTCAATCGACATCGATACAATTGACGTTCGATGAAAATGAGGGGTATATGGATTTTAAAAGTTTCTTAATCTACGTCAATATCTCATAAGCTGATCCTGTTTAACTTATCATTTGATCATTCGGAGTCGATCTGATCAGCTGTCAATTTATTTAAGATGCTGTCAAACTTTGACTATTGTATTTTATATATATATATATAATATAGTATATATGCAGTAATTAAAAGATTGATTTTAGCATTATATATTTTTATATGAAAACAGGTGCTGAAAAATATGTACATCAAATTCAGTATAGGCTGCAGGCCTGCCAATTGTTTATTACGTATATAGTTATATATGTATAATGCTTTGCAAAGTCGCAAGAACGATTTTCAGGTTAATTACGGAAATACGTAATTTCGGGAAATTAAGAACTTCTTCATGCTCGTAAGTAAATCGATTAAAGTTGCAGTCAAACTTAAAATTATGTATTTTTATAATTGGGAGAGAATTTGGAATTTTTTTCTTCTTATTCGATGCATTGAGACTCGGTAAAAGTTTTTGATTGACGTTGGGCAGTGATCAAGAAAATTATGTTATTAACTATGAAATTTTTATAATTTATTAACAACGCTGTAACGTTCCTGAATTCGTATTTACCATTGGATAGATACGTAATAGGAAATTTAGTTGAAAGAAATTTGCATTATCATTACTTGCACGACTAATTCAGTATGGAGGTCGAAAATAAAATTTCTAGACGAGCACAATTAATGGAGATTCTAATCGACTACGACGTTAATTAATAACTCAAACAATGAAAAGGAATTAGCGTGACAACGCTATTACCGGTAAGATTAACTATGTAGTAAGATTTTACGAGATAAAAGAGAATGCTTCTATCTAGTTCTAAAATGTAAATAATCACCGTTAAATAAATCTAGATTTAGTAAATTAATCCGTAATTATACGACGCTTCGTTAGAAACGACGCCAAGTCCCTCCTACGGGAATTTTTATAATCTTTCCGATGTACTCTATCCTGTTCTGAATTTTGTATAACATTAGATTGCTAATAAAAGATTTAATATATAGAACATATCGATTCAAAATGCGCGAGTCACTCGGAGCTACAGTAGGTGGGACAGAAATACTTTTAATAAACTTTTAATGAAAGATTTAAGGGATTCCCTTATGAAAAGATCAAGCGGCAGAACCTGCATTGTTTTTTCTTATTCCTTTTGTGGCTTTATATTCCTTAGGGGATCGAGTGCCCGGAGAACCTGCATTAGGTGTGCAAGGCCTCTCGTAGTTACATAGTTTTGCCGCTAGGTGTCGGGAGTAACTCGAAAGTAAAACTTGTGTATGTCACGGTCTTAAATAGCTTTTTCAAATGAAATGGTTATCGCTTCTTGGCTCTCTGTAGCTAAGATCAAAGTGTAGTATCTGTTCTTATCAGCTTAATATCTGATACGGTCCCCATTGGGGACCCAGAATATTAAACTGTTTTTTGGAACATGGCGAGAGTGTTCTTGGGGCTTGCTCCGACTCTGCCGCGGGTTGTCCTGTGTCTTTGCACTACTACCAGGTACGGCCCAAATTATTTAATTAAAGCATAAAGTAGAATGGATGAGGTTTATAACTACTTTTAATTTTTATTTAAACCTGAAAACTTACTACCTCCTTATCACTGGGAAATTTAAGTTCAAAACTTTTAAGTGTTGCCTAGCATTATATTAATTCCTTAAACTCCTGTAACACACAATTAAGTGCTATATAAATATTAAACTAATCAAACAAATTATTTATCAACTAGATTTTCTTGTTGGTACTTTGCAATACCGTGAAGAACGAGTAGGATGCTTTCAAAATCTAAAAAGGATGGGTAGGATTAACGTTCCCTTTTATCACGAATGGCTAGTATATAAAAATTGAAGTATTATTGTAAAATGACACTTACTCCCATGAACGTACTTAATGATAGCGTCAATAGATTTCCAGTAGTGATAGTAAGTGGTCTGCCCGCTCTCACCATAATCAGATGCAAAGCCCGTTTATATCGTTCGCTCGATTTCCACCAGTTGCCAGAAAAAGCAGCCTGAACGGCGCTTTCACTCTGTGAACATAGATAAACAGAAAAGTTCCATGATTCATAAAAATTAAAAGAAGAGAAGATCCTGACCGCGGCCATTTTGCATATCGAATTAAAAAAAATAATTTTAAAAACATGGGTATAACCGATACTCTTTCCCCAGGTATAACAGCCTGTTACAGTACTTACTTGACGTAATTCGTTTCCATGCCAGGAATAGACGAAATTTTTGTACACCATAGAAGAGAAATACATAAGCATCCCAAAGTATTGATCAGGTAATGCTGTCATCAACTATGAAATTGTCGGTTTAAGCAAAAGAATTGGTAAAACATACTAAAGATTTACAAGCGAATTACCTGAACTGTGCGAAATATTGATAGACAAATTGTCAAACAGTAGAAAAGAAACTGGATGAAAATTACAGGGGCGATTATCAACTCGATTTCCCTCGTGAAGCTAAATTAATATCGTAATTTAAAAGGGATAAATAAATTTCTTTGTATATTTTCTCAAGGAAGAAAGACAACGAGACTCATTCAAAAATCTTATCGTTATAGTCGATACATTCTTTTAACTACTCGTAAGAATCATCTTTGTACTTCATTTGAATTTTACCACCAAAAGTGTCAGATCCCGCCACAATGTTATTTCCGATACCCGTAATCGTGGTATTTCAATCATTCCAGTTTACAGGAAGCAGTCGCTATTAAAGCGGCAAAGTATCCGTAGCGACGTCATTAAAAAGCATGACTACGGATACGTATAAATTGATAAGTAAATGTTACTTCGAATGCTGGATTTGCTGTGACGTTGTAAGGATGCCTCTGTCGGTAAATATCTCGCGTGTCCTGATATCAAATTTATTGTCGATACAATATTAAAAGGAAAAAAGTCCCAGGATTACAATGCTTTGGCGAATTATGTAATCAAACAATCCATTGTATGTATACCGTGCGATAATTAATTAAAAATTTTCATCTTTTTTCGTAAACACGTCGTTATTCGTGAAATTTAGAATATGGTGATAATTTTTTAAGGAGTGAACTTGACGTAATGAAACTGTTATTCAAATATACCGAATTCATCAGTCCAAACGTCCATTTGAGTCTTATGGTAAAACCATATTCAGCTGATACGTTTGAATTGAATAACTGGATATAGCATTTTGATACTTGTATAAATATTTTTGTAAAAAATGCTCAAAGAATACTCCGCAACGTGTCGCCAGAGGTCACCTTAAAATATTATTTTTTGGACAAATGACTATAAAAATACCTAAAAATTTGTGGCAGTGACGTCATAAGCATCTAAAATATTTTTAAAGAACGGGAAACCTATTAAAAAATATTTTTGAGACAGGTTAACAGTGTCATCTTTCGTAAAGAAAGGCCAGACGGTGTTTTCTTTGAATATTTGTTACAAAAACTGTTGTATCTACCTAGTAAGAATGAGTATAGGACTCGTGTAATCGGTGTACTCGCCTAACGGCTTCTTATCAAATTTCACACTTGTGTCTTATACTCATTCGTACTAGTTAGATAGAATACTATTTTGCAGTGGACTCGTATTTTTTTCTATTGTTCATTTAATAAAATTTAATATGTTGTAAAAGAAATGTGCGATGGCCGGGAATCGAACCCGGATCAACTGCTTGGAAGGCAACTATGCTGACCATTACACCACCATCGCACGTATTGAACTTATGCTTATTTAATACATTATAACGAATCATAAAATAGTTGATTATTAAATTGGCAGGTAATATAGTAAATTATATTTCCATATATATATTCAACCCTATATATTTTGAAAATTTAATATTTGTCTGTATCGGTCTATCATGAGTATGCGCGATGTTTCTCACAAGAAAAGTAATTTTTTCAAATCTCCCCAATTCACGATAATATTTACAATTTCGACTAAAAGTGATTCCCAACATATTTATCAGACTGAATATGCTATAGATTATATAGATCAATCTACGTGGATACGGCGAAGGACACGCACACACATATCGAATTATTGCAAGAGATATTTTGAAATGAAAGTTCGCCCTAAATCGTCTTGTATTCCGGGTTTTTGATTTGTGAATATTAATTGCTATGTCTATACTATTTCATATCGCGAAAGATCTATATATATCCCTCTCTTAGGATCGCGTAAATTTTATTAAACAATCAGATTTAACGTATTTAAATCGATTAATGAATTTTTGAATTTTCAGATTTATTACATTCGGGTATGGACTTTCTGACACTGCTACAGCTTTTCTATGCTGTGCATGATAGAGTACGAAGCTTTATTAATAAAGTGGAATAATAATAATTTTTTTTGGAAATCATTTCCTTAGCAATTTCTTCATATGCCCTTGACTATCAACAATTGGTATTATCGTTTAATATAATTTATTTCAGGTCATTTCTAGGGAAACGATAACATTAATTTGGAATATTTTTGCGATTTTATCACTGACGTTATCATATTTTTGTTGGAAACAAATTATTCTACAATTTTACGTACCAGCAATAATATGGAGTTTCCGTACCAACAGTAGACAAACAATTGGTACACCATGCACATTAAGTAACAAAAATTTCCCAGAATTTCACTAGCACCTTTATTGGAATCCTGAAACAATTTGACATAAATAGCAAGAAGCTCGGAGCTTTTGAAAAAATAGAGAAAAGCCCAAGTTAAACTCACTTGACTAATCTGATAGGCGGTTACGCAAATGACCAGGCAACTTTCCAGAAATTGAAGAAAAACTGGTAAATTAAATATGCTCTCGACGTCATTGGCAAATCTGAAAATGATTTTATATTTAAAAATATTATTTTATCCTTTTTCACTTTATTTCTATTCCATATACTTACTGAATAATTGTCATATGATCTTCGACGCACTTAACCAGTCGTTTATAAATCAAGTCGTCATTTTCCTTTTTTTTCAATGAATTCGATAAATCATTTTTTATATTTTCAGCATTGAGTACATCGTCTCCAATATTTTGTAGATTACAATTTAAAATTACAAATTGACAACATATGACAGACATGAAACCGACAGTCATATGATCCAGGGCTAAGTTATGAAAGGCACATACGTGAAGTATAATTATTTCATAGACACTGGTGAGTTCAAAGGCAGGTGATTTTAATGGATCATATGGAAACCATCCATCGCTTGGCAATCTTCTGCCAATTGTATCTAAAAAAGAATACAAAAATGTATACGCACTAAAGCAATGCTAAAATAAAAAGTTAAGTCACGAAATCAGTAATTGATAAAAATAACATATTACCATTGTTAACGCTAAACAAGGATATAATTGACCATCCAGTAATAGCTCCCATTCCAAACAAGACATTAATCGCATAATGAAATAATCCAAACCAAGAAAAATACGTTACAATCCTTTCATATTTATCCGTTTCGTTAGAGAATTGACCAGTTTCTACGTATCCCAACAGATGGCGTATCTGCTTACGCTTACGAATTAAATTCTGTATCTAGATCCAACACCCACAATTCCTTATTATAAAAGTATTCTCGTAATATTGATAAGATAACAATAAAAAAAGAAATAAAACAAGACAGCGAACCTTAGAAACGTGAACGACGTTTGTGAATAAAAGAAGCGAGATCGATGTCAATTTGTTAAAGTCACGTATATAAACGATCGCGTAAACAAGTTCGGCAAGTAAAATAGCGCCGATCGTCAGTGAGAAACTAAAGAACGTATAGATAGCATAAAATCGTTGATTTACATTAGGCGACGGCCAATATCCAAAATAATTATTAACGAATAACGTAAGCTTGACATTATAATAGGACGATATTTTCGGTAGCTTGTGATTGGACAAAAATGTAATATCCATGGTGGTACTTTTTGGCGCGTACTTTTAAATATACGTGAAAATGTCACAAACTGGTTCGGTAGCGCCAAAGTTTCTTTCTTTTATCACGTATTGTCATGAAACATTAATGTCAAAGTTCAAACGACAATTGAGTACAATTCGTCCAAATGATAGAGTCGAATCGGACCAGATATACAATTCGAGAAGATAACACGATAGGTTAAACAGAAAAGTTCGAAACTTGTTTGTTTGATAAAAACAAAGCCAGGGACACTTTAGTACATAACCACAAATTTCTATAAACATAATACAACGATTATCGACACTGACATAGATGGGAGCATTAATTTCTTTCCGAAAAGTCAAATAACACGAAAGAGATTCATCAATTTTGTAGCACGATACGAACCGTATATACCGAGTTTTATCGACCTTAATTATTCAATTGAGTTGTGCAATACGTATGAACAAACGTATCCTTGGCAATCTCATGCCGAGTGAACATTTTCTTATATAAACTTTTCTACAGTAACAGCGTGAAGTTGATCTGGATATTTCCAATATAATATAAAAAATATTAAGTGAAAGTACATTAGATATCCGAATAATCGGAATTCAATAATCATTGCTTCTGATGCATTTCGATTATGCTATCGCTTATCGATTATCATACCGTTCGTATTAATCTTATCAGTACTAGACATTAATGGTAACCCAACAAACGACAGCCTGGATACACTTTCAGTTGGTTCCTACAGTAGATACATATGTAGTTGTCATTAAGCAAGAACTTGAAAGATCCACCAGTCGTATTGCCAGTGATAAATCAAATTTTTGAAAGCTATAGTAGATAAGCTGAGATTGTGCAAGACGAAAAATCAGAACGTACTGGTTATCTTATTTCAGCAAAGCCATACAGCCTGAGTAAAGTAAGAGTAAAGTGGTGGGATGTAGGATGTGATGTAGCGCGATGTTATGACTGGACGTGCGACACGTATTCAGTTATGGACGGGACGTTGGGAGGTTAAGAATAACAAGCGTACATTCACGGAGCATCGTTCGTTCAATACTGTGTATTTGCTCGTAGATTTCTAAAATTTGATCTCTTCGTTCGTGTAACTCGAAGTCAGTTGCTTCAGTTACGATTGTTGAGTGTTATCGATTGTTTATTGTTTGTTGTGATCTTTGCGAAATCTCCAATGGCTCCCACTCCTTATACTTTGAGCAAGGATATACCTGATATTGAGGTAACTAGAATTAATATGAACAATTATGATTATGCAATTTAGTAAAGTCACTTTATGGCTAATTCATTTATTTGATGAATTCGTTATCTAGAAAACAATCTTTGGTCAGTGAGTACGGTATATGCATGTCAGTTTAAATAAAGACGTAGTAGACTGTAGAAACGTTCATCGTGAAGTGATTGAATGATTAGGCTGTGCTGAGTTGATTTTGATCAAATAGATAGATATCGATATTCAATTTATTCTACAGCATTCTTTATACGGATTATTCGTTATTCATGTTTTTCGTTTACTGAATTTTACTTAATGTCTATGGACAATTAAATTAGGAATAGGTATAAAATGTATATTAGGTTCTTAGGGACACAGAACTATTTTTAAATGCTAATTAGGATGACCGTTTTAATAAATAGACAAAGGGTAATGCATGCGTGTAATCTTTGTCGATAACGAGAATATTGACAATATTAGAAATCGCATTTTCAGAATCTTTTGAACATCAATCCAAAATTAAAGCCGTATACCAATCTGGTGCCTTCGGCAGAAACTAAAAGGAATAAGCAGCACTGGAAGAGGAACGCTGGTAAACATTGTGACGTAAGACGATTATGATAAAAATAATAAAGTGATATCTCGGAATTTTTGTTCGTGTTGCAACTATTTATTATTTGTCAATTTGTAGTCGTGTGGACCGTTGAAGAATAATTTCGATGATGTAAAACCCACGACTCTGAGTGAACGTGGCGCCTTGACCGAAGCGGCGCGCTGTTTGAAATGTGCAGATGCGCCTTGTCAAAAATCTTGCCCGACCCAATTGGACATTAAGAGCTTTATTACCTCGATTTCGAATAAAAATTATTATGGAGCAGCAAAGGCCATTCTTTCGGACAATCCATTGGGTCTCACGTGTGGTATGGTTTGTCCCACGAGTGATCTGTGCGTTGGGGGATGCAATCTTGCTGCTGTTGAAGAAGGACCTATTAACATTGGAGGATTACAGCAATTCGCCACGAACGTGAGAATTTGCAATTTCTTTTTAAGTAAATATGAATATGAAAAGATTATGGAACAAGCTTTCGTTAGTTAGAATTTCTTAAGGTATAGTTTAACAGCTTTGGAAACTCATGTGGTTCTAGATTTTCAAGCAGATGAGAATACCTCAGACAAGAATTTTTGGACAAACCGTACCTCATGCGGATACGAAAATTGCTTTAATTGGGTGTGGACCAGCTTCTTTATCTTGTGCTACATTTTTGGCACGTCTTGGCTACGATGATATCACGATTTTCGAAAAGGAAAACTATTTTGGTGGTTTAAGCTCTGCGGAGATTCCTCAGTATCGTCTTCCGTATGACGTAGTCAATTTTGAAGTTGATCTTGTTAAAGATTTAGGAGTGAAGATTGAATTTGGCAGAGAATTATCTACTAGGGATTTGACTGTTCAGGTGAGATGCTCAAAATGGTGTTTTTTAAACTGATTAAATAATTACTTTAATTGTTAATTATTCTTGTCCGCAGGGACTTCGGGACTTTGGATACAAAGTTGTCTTCCTTGGAATTGGTCTTCCAGAACCTAAGCTGATCCCTACCTTCAAATCCTTAACCCAAGAAATGGGCTTCTTTACATCAAAATTTTTTCTACCAGCTGTTTCAAAAGGTAGTAAACCAGAAATGTGCCCTTGCAAAAGTGCAGCTCTACCCAATCTTTACGGTACCGTAATCGTCCTGGGTGCTGGGGATACAGCATTCGATTGCGCCACTTCAGCATTGAGATGCGGTGCTAAAAAAGTTTTTGTTGTTTTTCGAAAAGGATTCACTAATATTCGAGCAGTTCCCGAAGAGGTAAGATTTGAAATCTTAAAAAAACCCTGTCTACCTTCATTTATAATATATTGCGCGACCAATTTTTTAAATTAAATAATCCTTTTTCGCCGTGTCATATTGACAACAAATTTTCAATAGATGGAATTAGCACGGGATGAAAAATGCGAGTTTGTTCCATTCCAATCTCCAAAGGAAGTCATTGTTCGGAACAATAAGATTGTGGCTATCGAGTTTTATCGTACCGAACAGAATGAAGATGGCGAATGGATCGAAGATGAAGACCAAATTGTGAGATTAAAGGCTGATTTTATTATTTCAGCTTTTGGATCTGGTCTATACGATTCTGAAGGTATTTTAAAATTATTCTGTGCATTATAAATTCATATCTATAGATATAATTGCAGTCGTGTAATTCCGTTTGCAGTTAAAACCGCAATGGCTCCAGTTAAATTTAACAGATGGGGTCTACCGGAAGTTGACGTGAATACAATGAAGACATCAGAACCAGGAGTATTTTGCGGTGGCGATTTAGCTGGAGTTGCGCAAACAACTGTTGAATCAGTGAATGATGGGAAAACGGCTGCTTGGTATATTCATAAATACATACAGGTACACAATTTCTTTTTTTTAATAACAAATATAATGAAACACCTAACATTATACAAATTCGTATAATTAACATAAAGCAAATTATTATTTTTTATCATTCGAAGGAATCTCTTGGCTTGTCGGTACCCAACCAGCCGTGCTTACCAAAATTCCACACTCCTATTGACGATGTTGATTTAAGTATCGAAGTCTGTGGACTCAAATTTGAAAATCCTTTTGGCCTTGCTTCTGCACCCCCCTGTACCACCAGTGCAATGATTCGAAGAGCGTTCGAAACAGGCTGGGGCTTTGCTGTAACAAAAACATTTTCTTTGGACAAGGTATGATCTTAGTTAGTCTGTAATTGGAATTTATTTTTTAATATACATTTCTTACAGGATCTAGTAACGAATGTTTCTCCACGTATAGTGAAAGGCACCACGTCACGGCATCGATACGGCCCTGAACAGGGTAGTTTTCTTAATATTGAATTAATATCCGAGAAAACTGCAGCATACTGGTGCAAGAGCGTAACGGAATTGAAGAAGGACTTTCCCACAAAGGTAATATCTTCCTTTATTCGTTTCATATATTTATCTTTATTTTAAACATAATTATTTTTATTAATAAGTAAATCAATGATTTTATAAATTTTACACCTGCGACTTATAATATTACCAACTATTCAGTAATACAATTATTTTCTTTATCATAGATAATCATTGCGAGTATCATGTGCACTTATAATTCAACCGACTGGACCGAATTGGCACAGATGGCAGCATCGGCCGGTGCTGACGCACTTGAATTGAACTTATCCTGTCCTCACGGAATGGGAGAGTCTGGGATGGGATTAGCATGTGGTCAAGTGCGTAATATTGAAATTACCCAGTATGTTTTACGGGTTAATAAATGAGTTTGATATAAACGCTTCTTTCATATATATTACTTGTTGCTTTACAGGATCCGGAATTGGTGAGGAACATTTCAAGATGGGTACGAGCAGCCGTGAATATTCCATTCTTTGTAAAATTGACACCAAACATTACTGATATCGTTTCCATAGCAAAGGCAGCTTATGAAGGTAAATATCAGATATGAAGAAAAATTTACTTTCTTTTGTTTAAGTAATTACTTGATTTCTATCCTTTCCTTTTATTTTATTGTGTTCTTAGACGTAATATCAGTGATGTAATTTACAGGTCAAGCCGATGGCGTGTCGGCAATTAACACTGTGCAAGGTTTAATGGGACTGCATGCCGATGGAACACCATGGCCAGCAGTTGGCACCGCCAAGCAAACGACTTATGGTGGAATGTCGGGAAATGCTACAAGACCGCAGGCACTTAAAGCCATTTCCTCGATAGCTAATAAAATACCTGGTTTTCCAATTCTTGGTATTGGCGGCATTGACTCGGCAGATGTCACATTGCAATTTTTGCAATGCGGCGCATCCGTCGTGCAGGTTGAATAATAATTTGTACATTCTCAATTTGCATAACACTGCATTCGACGGAATGCAAAATTAACATTGTATGTCGTAAACGTGAACAAGACATTTTTTGTAGATAAAAATAATTTGTATCTTTCCACAGGTTGGAAGTGCAATACAAAATCAAGATTTTACTCTGATAGAGGATTACACGACTGGCTTGAAAACTTTATTATACCTAAAGAGTTTGGGCCAGGTTAAAGACTGGGACGGTCAGAGTCCGCCAACTTTCAAACATCAAAAAGGAAAACCAATAATCAACCTTCAACATGCTTTAGGAAAGGTAAATATGAATGAATTATGACATTAAATATACTTAGCTAATACAATTCTGTAATTTCGTTAGAACGTACCTTACTTCGGGGAGTATCAAAAACTGCGTGAAAAAAAAATAGCTGAACTGAAAGCTCAAACGGATCTGCTTGCTGTAAAATCAACAGTCACTAGACCAGCACCTAAGCCTGTTGCTCCGATTCCTACCTTATCGGCCGTAATTGGAAGAGCTCTGCCACACATAGGATCATACAAGCAGCTAGATAACAAGGAACAAGTTGTTGCACTTATTGACGACGTACGTATAGAAGAATAATGAAGAATAATTATTCTGATGTGGACCAAATTATAAATTATCGCGTAATGTTTCAATATGATAATGAATTTTATTTGAGTATTCATTAATTCAATATTCCAGGATATGTGCATTAATTGTGGTAAATGCTACATGGCTTGTGCCGATTCTGGGTATCAAGCGATTACTTTTAATGCCGAGACACACATACCAGAAGTGACTAGCGACTGTACTGGATGCACACTTTGTTTATCAGTTTGTCCCATTATTGATTGTATAACGTAAGTTTTTGTATTTGATATTGACTTAGTTATTCCCGATTGAAAAATATAACTCTAATGTCTAATGCTTTATTTCCACAATTTTTAGAATGGTTCCAAAAACGATACCACATGTAATTAAAAGAGGAGTTCCGCCGAAGGGATTGAATGATTTACCAGTAGATTTACAATGAGAGGAAATAACTTTTATCGTTACAACTTTTATTGGAGTCGAAGCTCTAATTACAATAAATAAATTCATTTTATGAAAGAATTATTAGAGGGTGGCATTATTTTCTTATTGCACGGTTTCCGTGCTTATATCGTTCTTTCATTGTTTCCCAGGACCGCAACCGTAACTAAAAACCCAAATGGATAACTGATAATAACCAGAGAAATAAGGAACCGAAACCATTAACCGAAATTTCGTAAATGTTATACCTGAAACCGTAGCGAAAACCTAAAATTGCTACAATGTAAAATCGAAACGTATGAGTAGGGTGACAGTCAATGGGCCGATTTTCTTGAAACCAATTTTATTCTGGCGTCGAGTAGATGGAAACTGAATTGAAATTGTAAAATGTCGAAAATAAGTATTAATAAATTGAGTGTTTCGAATAATAAAATAATTCAATAAATTAATGAAGTTAGATATAAACACTTGAAAATCAGAAATTCTGGCCAAAAATATTTAAAAGTATAGAAAGTTGCCCAAAATGTTTTGCGCGCAAATTCGTCGCGCAAAACTCGGCGAGTTAGAGGAAACCGATGATTGGGGAGGAGCGGTTAAGCCAGTGCCCGGACTCTGAGCGCTCATTCTTCCTCGAGCCGGTCTCGTATACCGATCTCTTGTAAGCATCCCTCTTCTCCATTCCCAACCTTTTTCTCTTTCTATATTTATTTCTTTTCTACTTTCTTTCCTTTCTTATTTATCTCCTTCCTTATTTCTTCTCTACTTTTATACCTGTATTCCTTACTTTTCTACTACATGACTTCTGTATATTTATCTTCCTGTCTGTCTTCACGGTTTACTCCGTCCCATCTCACTTTCCATTGTGCTTGTCTTACTTGTCCTATTCCTTTGGTCGGGTCGAGCATATTTAATCGAGTAGTCATATAAGGTTAGTCGCCCTGTTATAGTAGCTACACGTGTAGTCCATGGTGTCAGGGGTTGCCCTTCCGCCTCATCCGCTGAGCTTGCTCACTGGGCCGGGCCCAAGTTGTGGCCGCAACGGACCTTTTGGGTCTCCCGACGGGGGCCTTGAGCCCCCTTAGGGTACGCTATGGCCATGGTCTTTCGTATAGTGAATCTAATCAGAATGTCTACCTTCCGCGTCTTTAGTATAATTTGTTCACTTTGCTAAAAACGCTCCAACATATCGTTAACCCTTGACCACTCATGTGGGTAGAGATAATCCTATGTGACCAGGGGGAGATCATGCGGGGTAATCTATTGACTCAGGGTACAGTCCTGCCTGTGCTTGTACTCTTGAGTCAGCTTCACTTGGGGTAGGTGCGAGTACTGTTGAGCACCTGCTAATCTAAAGTTATCCTCTGTTGGAAACATTTGGCGCGAGGATCAATGGCTGACGGGGTCTGCCGCCAGCGGCGGACACGGTCTCTTACGCTTATCTCACTGAGCTTGCTCGGTGGGTAGGTAGCGTCAAATATCGTCCTTTGGGACGTCCTGGCGATGCTGGCAAGGGCGCCGCCGTCACGTGCTACACTTGTGGTCTTTCGTTGCGCTGAATCTTGACTAGGGCCAGATATTTCGCGTTTAACTTACCTTTTGCGTCTTTCTTGTCGCTCGACTACATTTCCCTCCTTTAATGAGATTTTTATCCCCTCTAGTTTGTGCGTGACAGCCGCAGGTACTGGAAGTTTTGTCTCGATTCAAAAAGTAAATACAGTCCTCTGTTGGGCCTCGGAGGGGTCGTTGCTCTCTTCTGGAGAGGTAGGACCCTAAGGAAATGGGCGGGCTGGGGCCCATTTCGTTGACTTTTCCTTTATCTTTCATTCTGCCCTTTTTACTATCGTTCCTTCTTTCCTCATCCTTTCTCCGTTTCAATCAAATATATACTTACGTTTTTTTCTTTCATATCATCTCTTCAAAACCTTTTTACCTTTTCTTTACACTGCCTTTCTCATCTATTGATATCTTCCTATTCTTTCCTTCATCTCTATTCTCCTCCTTCCTTCTTTTTACTTTCTCATCACGTACAAAGTATGTAAGAAAGTATTGCAATCCAAAAAAATCGACTCCCAGATTTTGTCGGAAATACATGTTTTGAGAGTCCTAGATTCCAAAAATAGCATTCACTCAATTCTGTCTGTCTGTTTGTGGTAAATTGTGTCCGGAAACACATTAACTTTCCAAAAAGGCTACGGATCGCAATGAAACTTGTTGTGTGTCTTCTGTGTATAAAATGTAGTTTTGGTATTGTAATTGACACCAAAACACCAATCCGATCTGGCACTTTACCTGAAATGTGAAAAATAAAAAAAAATTCCTATCGATAGTCTGATTAAAAAATACTATGCTCTAGTCTGCAGTGTACAGACCTTCTTTTTTGACTAGTTTTATGAGAGCCAATAAAAAAGTCTCCTCGGTATAGTCAATATCTAGGCGTAGATACAATAGATACAACTCGATAAAAAACTGACTAAACTAAAAGAGTTCTCTATTTCCACTCTACTACACTCAATTCTTAACAAGTAATTTCACAGCCGTAACGCGATGCCAGTAGCAATCGTGATGAGAAAATCACGTGTGGCGATCACGCCAGTAGCAGGTTTTGTCTATTTTACCTTTTACTTCTAATTTCCATGCATTCCTTGTTTCAGAACACCTTTCCTGCTGCAATCTTTGAATTTCCCCAACTGTTTACCAAATATTTTCTTTCCTTACGTCCTTCCTTCCGACTTTATTCCAAATCCTTTTTTAATCAATATAGGTACTAATAAATATACACTAATCGTTATACGTAGTAACATTTTATTCGATTGATTATAATTTATTTACATCTCCTGTCGACTGGTATTTTTCGTTAGTTCTAAATGCTTCCGTCAGATGGCGCTGTTTTGACTAGTGCTAGTCCCGAAAAAAATCCGTTAGAGGACATGGAACATATATTACTCCGAAAATCATCTTCTACCAGAGATGAGTAAGGAGATTGCCAATGAGCCGATTTTCATCTCCAATAAGTTTTACGTTTCAACTTTTTCAATTTTTTTCTGTACTAACCGTTCGGTGGTGATTGGTACTCTAATTAGAAGGTTCGATAGTCAACAGTTTTTCTGAAATGTTAAAAATAAATTTTAACGAGAAGTTAACCGAACATATTTTATTTATTAACCGATTGTCTCCGATAAGGGGGTAAATCAATGCGAAATCGTTTGGTGGTGACGAACAAATTTGTTACAAGTTTTGACAGTCATTGATTCTGCCAAAAACCTTAAAAAATTGTAAGCGCAATAGTGGCGGGGATAGGTCACACGATAGCAATGAGTTGGACGGACAAATATTAATTTTTTAAGTAAGAATATTCAGTGAGGTATCAATCGACGTAGAATCGTTTGATGGTTACAAATAAACTAGTTAAAAGATTTAGTGGTCATTAGTTCTACACAAAATTGTAAGAAATGATTAGGGCAATGCTAGTGGCTTGCGACATTAGGTATGTTCCGAAATTAATTTCAGTTTCTGACAGTACCACCATTAATGCACTGTGTTTTTATAAAATGCTAGTTACTGAAACTTACACTAGACAGTAAGTATAGGAGACTGGCTCGTGGAAGAATGAACGTTCTAAGTCCGAGCAGCACCTTACGTGCTCCCCCCAACTCCCCCTACTCAGCGAGTCCTGCGCGATAAATCTGCGCACTGACAAATATTTCAAATCTCAAGAGTACTAATAGTAACTGTTCTTCGTTGTGGTTCTTAATTTCTGAGTAATAATATATGAATATCAAAAATGAATTAATTACTTTATTATTAAGCTAATTGAGTTTCTTAATATATTCAATTTCAGCTTGATTCATTTTCAAAATTTTACAAAGTTTAAAATTAACATTAATCTACTCCGTACATTGTACAAGATTTTAATTTGGCTTTAATTTGATGCAAGTGAGATGAACAGGATTTACCTGAATCTATGCAATTTAAGTAAATGGATTGTCAGCTTTACCATCCGTCACGTACTTTCTTAGAAGTTCGGATTGTCAAACCATTGCCAAGTTTTATTTTCATTTAAATCCAAATCGTACTCGATGCATTTATTGTCGTAGAGTCTGTTGCTAAAATTTCAAAAAAGGTTACAAGGTTACAAAACTCCATTCGTTTAACGTTTACACATTATTATCATTTTTAAGACTAAATAATTACTTAACGTAATTAAGCATCTTTTTTTTATTTACATTTGTATCCGTTACCTTGCATATTTATTACACCGAATAATGGGATAGTCATTCTTGAAGCATTGCGGCCTCAGGAGATTGAAGTAAGTAGCACCAACCTTTCGTGAAATTAGGGTATTGGCATTTTTCAAGCATTTATAAAAAGCTCCATCGCAGTCACATAATGATCTGAAAACAGATAAATAATTATAATTAAAATTTATAATTATTATCAAGTCAAACATTCAATTTATCAACCTCTCGCAGTCATAGTCAATGAAATCAAGTAGTTGTAGCTCACTTCGATTCTCGTTTAATGTGCAAGTCATTAATTGACCATCGGACTCCAATAAATATGCAATAATATACATCTATTATTTCTACATAAATCTCTAAAATTACAATATTACTCTATTAGGGTCAACATCTCCCAATAACATATACACCTTGACCTTTAACTTCTCTTTTATAATTAAGGCAACTAGGCTGTCACTCTACTTAGCATTCTCATTAAAGATTTGATCAACTAAAGTATCAATAACTTTTACAATCTCTTTGAGAACATATTGACCAATGAAAAAATATTACTCAATCAAACGACCTTGGTATTGATATAAAAGTTCCAAAATATGTATGTAAGTATGTATGCAATATCAACAACTAAATAACATTTTGCTTTAATATAATTAAACACATTTTAAATAATTTTCTCTTAGTCTCTTGCAACAGACTACAATTTTAATTGTATTAACCATACCAAAAGTTTATATACAAATTAGGCTTAACTTGATAAATGATATGAAATAAATATATAGCTAATTAAGATTACCTTGTAAAGATTCCATTGTTTTTCAGTCTATATTTGTCATCACCAGCATTAATACTGTTTGAACAATTGTCATGATCCCTACAACAAGAGTCAGTGTATTTAAAGAGACCAATGTCCTCTTCGTTCCTTGCCACGTCTCCAGCTCCGCACCAAAGTGTACCTGAAGGACAATTTGAATATTTGACTTTGCATTTATACGACGACACAGTGCAGTAGAAAATTAAACCTGGAGTGGCTGCTGTCGTCAGAATGTAATGACGGACGATTTAAACCACTGGGGATATGAACAGGAGCATACGCAATCGTCGATTTGGTAATAAAACCCGTCGAAATCTCTGCCGACTACATTTATCATGGCACTACGATCACGGGGATCATTATGAATTATGACTTTTGTTATTGCGGCTATAACCATACAGTTCGCTTGGTAAATATTACAATGATGAAAGCTGCCAGGTTGACTCGTAGGAGACGAATAAAATTTAACGATAAGTCAGACGACCGAAGAGTTTACGACCATCTTGGATTTTTGAATTGAAATACTTGATATTCACGCGTCAATGATTATGCGATATTTTTGTTTGCTTATTCGTAGCATATTTTAATTGTCTTAATTACATACATATATACTGCAATCCATATTAATACTGTTTCGATAATTTGAATGATTTAAAAAATGCATCTTCAATTGTCTCATTGATAGAACAGTGATGCTATGACACAATGATAATTAATTACGGTCTGGATATTAAATAGAAAAAACAATAAAGGGCAATTATAAATGTAAAATTAGACAGATTGTAAAATAGTGCATTTTTGTCTCTTATTAAATCCTCAAACTTCAATTTTACTTGAATGTAAAGTTACACGTGTCACAGTGAGGCTATTTTTTTGGTAATCATATATTTTTATTACCATAAATACCAGCGTTCTATAGTTTTTTAAAAAGTTCATTTCACTTCGAATTTTCAAAATTTACAATATCCGTATCTACCGTTATATGACAAAAAATATTTATTTATATTATTTTAACGGTCGGCCAGCTTGACAATAATAATGGTGAATACCATCGAATATGCATATACGTCACTGCAGTTGTAATTGCGCTCGACTACAGGTATGAAAAGTGTCCCCCACGTTTCCCATTAATTAATTTTTAGTAGGTTTATGCAATGCAATTTGGCCACGATTCGTCGAACATTAACTACAATTCAAAAACTAAATTGCAAATTGATTAAGCGATAATTTTATGAATCGTCGTAACTGTTCCTTCTAATCGCATTTACATACTTCGCAATTGGCATGTATTTCAGCTATTTTCCAGTCGCACAGTATTATCAACATAATCATCAATTACAATTACCAGTAACATCATTGAAGATCATTGTACGAAATTCTTATGGATAATAAAATTCCTGACGCTTCTGAATAAAAAAAAGCATATTTCACAATCAAGTGGAAAAAATTGTGACCAGAAAAATTTTCATCAACCAGAACCAGAGCTAGGGAATTATTCTGACGCATGGTACAATTATTTTCACGTGTCGTTAATCGGGTCTGAGTTATGTTCGTTATGCATTGTAGAATCCACGTATAACGGTAATTGCAATACGCCTATTTCCCCACTTACCGCGCGACCACTTATTAAATCTCCAATGTTGGTATTAATTATAACTGAAAAATATTCAGATTATAAATTTCATATATAATGTAATTTTAACATTGCAATCAACAGAGGAACATAATTGGTATGTAACGCAATATAGTAATGATATATATTATGTAGGAACTAGTATGCAGATGGGTACAACCCTTACTCCTTGCCCTCGGTCACAAGGGATGATACCCACCCATGAGGCGATACGTCAACTGAGAGAATCTCAAATAACAGAAACAACCCCAACTAAGAAACGTATTGGCCTATGTATAATAGCACAGTCCCTACTTATACAAACACATAATATTGATTGCTACCCTTACGACAGTAGGGACCCAGAGAGATCAAAGAGACCTAGAGAAACCGGAGACAATGATCACAGGACCGAATGGTCATAACTCATAGAACTAAAACCATAACTTGAAGTAATTTGAAATTTGGAACGATGATAGGAGTACTTAAAAATTTTAGAGCCCCTAAATCAAGTAGGTTCAAAGTGTCGCCTGACCGAATAAAATCCAGCGAAGATCGTTGTATGGAGTAGTAAATTAAGGGTAGTCCTGTTACAAGTGAAGAGAAATATGTATCTCTAGAGCCCAAGGGTATAATAAATGTATGAAAATTATGCTAAAATCGAAGTCCAACCCCTAGTGCTTTCCAGTCCGGCGAGTCCTAAGGGTTGGTACACATGACGCAGCATGCGAAGGATGGTCCTTCAAAACTAGCGAGATATACCGAACCATCAAATTTGACACCTGTGCTCACGAGGAAGGACTACCCACCCCACCCCCCTCCCCCAAAAAGACTGACACTACTATTACCGGAAATTGACGAGAATCTACCGAGGGATGGTGTTTCCGGGTTGCGTAAGGGTGCCACAAATCAAGTTGAAACTTCTCGCAGTCCTCCATCCCACTTTCGGTAGCCCTCTTTAACCCGGTGGCTAATTCCCGCGATAACGCACGCACCCCTTGACTATTTGTAAGGGTTAAATGTGATTAAGAATTCATCGGTCGACCACCTTGCCATGGGTGGTAGGAGTTTGCGCATGCGCAGTACGTCATTACGTATCAATACGCGCTACTGCGTGACTGTATACCTGTGCAGTAAAGTAGAGCGAGTCGAAGTTTGGAGAGGGAGGGGGTACAAGAGGAAGGGAAGCACACTCAGTTTCCGCAGCGATTATTTTCAATTCCCAGCGACATCCGGTTGATGTATTGTCTCGCGCGGGATGCGCGGGAATTACGAAATGGGTCAAGCGTCGATGGTGGCGCTACCGTTCAGCCGTTTGCGAACTACCGATTTCGTAGGCGTGATTTGTGTTATCGCGCGTCACTGGAAATTCCATCATGAACGCTTTTTTCATTCTGCTCATATACAATGTACATATATATACAGACATAGACTAACATTTTACCCTTTCGTTATATGTTTACCCTTTCCTACCCCTCGTCCATGCAACTCCAGACGACCGAACTTTTCTCTAATTCTCACTGCGAAACGCACTTCTACGGACCACTGGGTGTTTTTCCTCAGTTTACGTTGGTCGTTGATGTTTCCGTTTTTTCCTATTTTTTTTTGAAACTTAATTAAACGTCCGCAACGCATTGCTCTTCGAAGGAGAAAGCGCTTAGAGGCGTATGAATAAAAAAAATCTTGGAAGAGGGGTTGGATGTTTGACACTGCGCAGTCAGTTGGTTTAGCGAATGCTTCAAAGTGCCGCTAGCTAAGTTATGAATGGTAGCAAGCTGGCTTTTCGCCTGAGGAACAGAGAAAAGATGAAAGCGAAAGCATATGAGAAAAGGGGTTAAACGAGGAAGGAAAAAGAGGGAGAGAGGATAAAACTCAACCTGAAGAATTTGAGTGGAATGATGCGTACATTGGAAAATGACTTCAACATTTTTCTCAATTTTTCATGAAACCCTCATTAACCTTACAGCAATGGAATTAAATATCCTGTTTATTTCCTATACGAACTGATCCAACTTAATGGGTATACGTGTAATTTATTCTTCTGTTCTAGAAAGCATATAAGAAAAATGAAAACAATTTTTAGAAAAGGGGATGATTTTATTTCAACTCACCTGGATATATGGCGTGTATACTGTCCTTAAATCTATTCAAAATGTCGCCGAATCCTTGCTTGGCTGATCTCTCGATAGGCAGTAATAAATTCTGAATGGGTCGTGGTAGGCCAAGTATGAAACGTTCGATATTACTTCGAACGTCCTTGTCTGCGCGATTGATCGACCTGAAGGGGTTGCTGAGTTTCTGGAGGAACCTCTCTATAGGTGAAACATACGTTGGAACGAGATCGATACTATTATCGATATAGTCACTCTCCGTGTAATCCTCGGTCAAAGTTTCTTCCGTTAGGCAGCCGCCAAATTTCAAAAGAAACAGGAAACCCAATAAAACGCCTTGACGCATCGTAGTAACCTGTAATGCGAATAAATACATTAGCCGATCTGCGGTCTTGTAATATATCAATTAATAAGAAATTCGCGATCGAAAAACGCGATAGCATGAATAAATATTTGATACACATAGAAATATTAAATTCTTTTTTCTCACAAAATTAACCGGTTCAATTATTTTACACTACTGTATTATCTGTATGTTATTTGACAAAGCATTATTTCTGATATTGCTTTTTCCGTTGTTTAAAGAAAAACTTGTAAACATTTTTAATACGCTACTAGATGTGGGATTGTGATTCAAAGAGTGAAGATTACAACAGTCGACTTTTTCTTTGGGCATGACTGTACGACATCAGGAAGTTGTATTATAATATACATCCGCCATTACGAAAAGTCCCTATGTAAATGCGTAATGATTTAAGCTCATTTGTACTGTATTGCAAAAAATTATTAATAAATCCGTTTTATAAATTCAAGTTATCCTTCTATGATACTATGGTACTACCATATGTGTACGATAACACTAAATATTATGATTTCAATGTTTGGGTGAATTATTTAGTAAAAGTAAAAAAATAACAATAAAAATCCAAAATCTAAATTGCATTTTATTCTATGCAATACTGATCAGCAGATCAAATTCACGTGTGTATCAACATAACTCGGAAGTCGAAAGTGACAGGTCGTTCAATGTAATCGTAGTTGTGGATATTATCTGTAATAAAAGAATAATGAGAAAAAAGTAATTAAAATTGATTTTATGACCGTCCACCTAATATGCCACGCAATTATTATGCGGCAAAAACAAAACTATATTAGTTTCAATACACGATATCAACGTCATTTTAATTATATTTATTCATTTGGATTTAAAGATTTGACAGGTTTTTGAATAATCCCGTCGCGTCGCGTCACGACATAAATCTGAATTCGTAATTAATTCCTACAAAAATTATTGTTAAATGCTCAAAGATCTCTATGGGAACTTGTTCCGCTCCGTGAACTTGATAGTTCTTTGACCTTTATAAGAAATGCCGAATTTCATAAAACTTTGAAGCACCCATCGTCAGAATGAGTAAGAGAGGTTCTTAAAGGAATTTGCAATGCAAAGAATTAGTGGAATTAATTTTGCAAGTATTTTGGTAGTACGAGATGAACGAGAATTTATATCCCTCTTTGAGATTCGTAAGTGAGTTACTTATTCTATTGTTCAATAGTTCCCCATTAGAAATAATTAACTATGCTGTAAGTTGTGATATACATGTACAAGTAACTATCGAATTTAAAGTCTAGTCCACACGAGTATCGATCCATAAAAGTGCTTCGCGAATGATGCCCGTGTGAATTGTAGCGTTTATTGCTTATTCAAATTGAATCAGTAAAAAGAAACGGATTCTGAATTATGACATAACTCGAAGAAAGATAAACAGTACTTACTGCACTTTGCCATAACAGATGTTTGACATAACCAAGTTAAGTGAAATTGTATTAGAATTTCCATTGATTGTTACACTAAACTGTAATTCAAACTTCCCCAGTGTCAATGAGTGCGTTGAATTTCTTGTCAAAACCAAAAAATACAGTTCAATAAAAATCCAATCGAACACTCGACCCACTCATGATTCGCGTAAAATAGCTAAAATAGAAAATGTCGAAAACGTCAAGTCCAATCTATCCAAACGCCGCACGAGTCTCGCGTTGCACAATGCACAATAATTTTCCATTCCGTACATCGCGACGTATTAACTCCCGATTAATGCCAATCAACGTTCAAACGGCATCGACGATCTTTACGATTGTCACAGAAGAAAAACATAAGTAGAGATACTTGTCGCCGGCGATGAAATTTTAGTGGAAAGCGACCCTGGCGAGCAAATTTCAAACTCTGCCGTTGCTGTCTAATTCAACGCCGTAACACTGGTCCACAGTCCCGGTGCTTCGGTATTCAAATATTCAAATGTTCGGTAGTCAATTAGTTGCGTGAATCTCTGTTAGCGATATTAAATAATGCAATGGACTCCTACCTGTTTCACAATATAGTAGTACGATGTCAACGAGTCGACTGAGCCTCGTGTTAACGTCTGTACGATCCTTTATTTGACGTGAGAAATTGTTCCTGAAAATGCCAAGGGCACCGTAGGCTGAGCACAAATGCATGCATTGTGATTATTCACAATAATTTTTAATGGTGGGGGGATCGGAATCGTTGGAAAATTAATGATGACTGGGAGTAATCAGTGATATGAGATTTAATTACAAAACGAGAACCGGTCGAGAATCTATTGATAATTATGCAATTGATTTGATTTTACAATCCTCATTTTTTACCTTGACCAATTTTTATCCTTAACGACGATTGTAAATCGATATACTTACTAATTATATGGACGTTGGACTTGGTGAAGTGAGTAATTAATTCTCTGATTTAATTATGTGAATTATGTTTTGAAATCCCGTACTTATAGTTTCCTCTTGTTTAACTAAGACTTTAATTTTTATCAATTTTATTATACTTACATGAGGATTAAGCATTTTTCGTTAATAAGCACGAAAATAATTGTGCAATTACTCGATAAAATCCATGCAAGCTTGCTTCTCTTCTTCCTGGAAATAAAGAGAATGGCAATCTCTTGTTTTTAATGTCATTATTATGAAATATGTCTGATTGCCATTGAATAAAAGGATGATGGAGAAATATTTACCGGCCTACAGTGAAAGTAGCAATTGAAGACTATATGCAAATATATGTCCATTGTGTACTACGTACAGTGCAGTCACCTTTTTTCTCCCATTTCACATCCTTTCGTAAATTCCTAAATCGACTCTATCGGACAGTAGTGTATTTTTTTTAACTTCATATGTGTCGCCATGGCTGTCCACTTGTTTAACGTTGGTCAATCTTGGTAATTATCGGACATAACTGAAAAGATTTCAATGACCTTGAAAGCCATATGATGATGACGACCTCACTTAGCCGTGATGGCAAGTCGGCCCAGAGTCCTTTCTATTTACGTATTAATCTCTTGGACGTTCACATTCAAATTTACGAACTTACTAATCCCGCCATTTTGTCTGCGCCTCAACTCGCTGATAAATTCCTTATCATTTACAGCGAATGGATTGCACGGATACGTATCATATCTTTTTACAATAAATTATCCATATAATTCAATGTTAACAAATATTTTTTTTACAAACTTTTCCATCATGGAAATTGGTAACAAATATATTCGGCCAATCGTATATACGAAATTAAATAAAATCAGTTTGTACAAAAAAGAGGTGCGTTAAGCAAAGTATTCCTTTTAACTGCTTAATTATTGGGTTCGCACGAAAGTAATGAGACAGTTGGTTTATGTTTTACATATTTTATTATCTTTACCATACAAGAAGCTCAGTCAGTGATGTAATCTCCATGAGTATCTAATACCTGTTTTCAACGACTCAGCAAAGTTTGAATGCCAAAAATAATTAATTTAAAAAAAGGACGTGCGTCAAATTTTCCAGTGGCTAATTACTTTAATGCCAACCCAATGCATACATGAAAGTACAGAAAAGTAAGGCCAATGGAAAGCCTCTGATATCAAAGATATGTATATTTATCTACTTACGACAGCGGGCCCTATGATAACGCAATCTGGGCCCTAGAATGGGTCTTACAATTTATTCAAATATTCATACCTAGTAGCTACCATGACGTGTTTCGTCATGGACATAAGACAGTTTGTCATATAATCATTGACCAGGATGAAAAAGCTTCAGGATCCTAATTAAGTCCTAATATTTTTAATTCGCAGCTAATTAAAAGCGAGAGAAACTAGCATGGGTCTAATATAGGGCCCAATTTTCGCTCGGACGACATATTACACTCGTGCGAAAATCTCGTACTTTGCGCACTTGTATCGTAATGTATTATATTATCATTCGTATTTCTCTCGTAGCATAGTCATTTTTAATCTAACTTATTACGTGTATTGGTCCTTTAGAAAATTTATAAACAGTCATTGTCTCAAATTGTCATCGTCTATATCTTGGTATCATAAAGGCGTACGCAACAGTGACAAATCTGTATGAAAATGTTGGCACATGTGCCAGAACAAGATAAAAACGATGCCTAAACATTTGTATACGAATTGACGTTATCTTTATCTTAATATACGTATAAAAGTGAATACAATAACAAAAACGATATTGACCCAAAAAAATTTTGGTGTAAACAATTTTACTCAACATCTATGTACTTATTTAATGTTCGATAATGATATACAAATAAAAGTAATAATTATAATCTTTATAAAGGTTTTATCCGAATTTTCTTAGATTTAAGTCCTACTGTACAAATTAATGGATTTGCATGTTTGCAGTACATAAAAGGGATACAATCAAGAGGAGGGACATGGGTATTAATACGTATATACACATTTGCGAATATTTACGGACGGTCATATTGTTCAGTGAAATTGGCACAACAATCCCCTATGTTTGGCAATAACAAATCATGATGAGTTCAGCTTTGTGAGAGCACTTTGTGCCTGTGCTTTCCATAAATAGCATCGTTTAAAGTGCCATGAAGATAATCTGCAGTCATTTTCAATTTGGAGAGACATTTGTTCTTCATTTTCTCATAGCATTTATACTTTGCGAAGGTAGGTAGTCTGGATGAATCATTATTTTAAAATAGTATTAATTATACAATTACGAAATTCATGGTAAAATAGCTTACAGTGCAAATTAAAATGCAAAATATTCTGTATTGTAAACGAAAATATTTGCTCCTTATGGAAATGCAAAGCAGCGTTTTGAATCATTTACTGAAATTCCATAATTATTAAAAAGATGCCATAAGTGTGTACAAAAAAAAATACAAGGAAGATATACAGAAGCCCTCTTATTGTCCTCCATTATTATTATCCTCCTCTTTAACCGAAGGTGAAGGATCTTGTTCAAAAAATTATTTCAGCACTGAACTACTGAACTGAGCAAATATTCATTCACTCGAGATATGACAGCTTGTCATATTTTTTTGGTTTTTCACATGGCAGCATAATCTCGTAATTTATCAGTTTCACCAGTAGAATACTTAATGCCTCAAATAGTATTTGAACAGTCCAACGCTTCCTTGTAGAAAAGGTTTACTTTAAGGTACACTGAGGGACACTGATGCTGTCCTTGGGTGAAGCTAGTAGGAAGCATCAGTGGGGCGGCCGACAGTGGCGACTGGTGGCGAGTACAGTCCCTCTAGTAAGAATCAGGCCAATAACCGGAAGGGACGTCAGGTTCAGGGCTCGCTTGGAGCCGCCATGACAATCTGCGCGTATTTTCAAACTACCAATCTTTACTATTAACAGTACACCACACTACACAGTGCGAATGCCTCCCATATACGTATTCACAACCACACATCCGGTTCCGGAAAGAGCCCTGAAAATGGCGGAGCCAATCAGTCAGAAGCCCACCGGCGAGCAAGCCAGGCCGACGCGCAGAGGGGGTAGCCTATTCTCCTCGCTCGGGACACCATTTATGTCCCGAGTCCAGCCGTCTCGTATAAGAGTGTCTCACAGAATTTCAACGTGAGTCCGCATAAGCCCCTCTCACTTGCAGTTAGTGGAGTCCCAGAGATGGTCTGCACTGCGTATAAAAGCGTCTCACTTGCGTCTAGCGCGGGTGGCCCATAAGACCCTCTCGCTCCAAACATTAGGCTCTCTTATTATAATCCGCGGTCACCTTAAAATTGTTCTATGCGCATTTTTAAGAAATGTTACATACAGTATTTTGAAAAATACTCTCAATCTTAGCAGAGACATTGGCAAGTTAACATCTAAATTGCACCGAATACTTGTGTCGAGCAACGCGGGCGCATCGTGGTTTTGTAGCAGGGTGGGACACCCTTTGATGAGATCGCAAAGATCATCGGATGCACTGTAAAAATTGTACGTCGGTGGATCAACGCGTATCAAGTCGGCGAGGATCATGCCCTCCACGACCACCGTGCGCAGAATCGGCGGCCGCGAATTAGAAACAGCGAACAGGACCGCCTCGTGATCGATGCAATTGATCGCGATCCATTCGCGGCCGTCGCGCAAGTTGCCGCGAGGAAGGGATTTCCGGGTTCCGCCAAAATCACGCGTTATCGATTACAGGAGGCCAATTATGGTTGTTTTCGGCCTGTCCGAAAAATCCTGATGTTCCAAATCCTTTTGCGGAGCAACGATTGCAAACGGCACGTGTGACCTGAGAGGTTATCTGGACAGACGAGAAAGTCTTCCAATCGTCAACTAAGCGACGTCTGCACGTGTGGCGGCCAGTTGGTTTCCGGTTTGATTCGAGATATGTCGTCCCTGCAGATCGCAGCGGGCGGATTTCGTGTGGATTGTGGGGTTGGACTAGGGGACAGGTTCTGGGCGAATCAGTGGAGATATCTCCACACATTAATTCTGCAGAATATCTTCGCGTCTGAATAGGCTACCCCTTCTACGCGTCGGTCTGGCTTGCTCGCCACCAGACGGCACTGCCGGCCGCCCCACTCACGCTTCCTACTAGCTCCACCCAAGGTCGGCATTAATTTCCCGCAGTGTACCTCTTCGGTACACATAATTAGATATTATACAGATGATTATGGAAGCTAGAATCCACATATATATTTTGTACAGAATTTCTATTGGATCAGTACGCGTGAATTCTTCTATGAAGCTTAGACTAACGCGGGTAATGTAATATAATTAGAAAAGGAGCGAATGGATGTTCAATTATTGACATTCTATTAAAATTTTGCGGAAATTTTGCTACCAGTGCGAACCGTCACTATGTTGATGGTCTATATAATCATTGGTTTACACTGTATATACGCGTATAAGGAAAAGTACAATTGTGAGTGATTAACTGTATTATTTTTTTACACCCAATTGAACGTTTGTGTCATTAGATAATTAAGGTATTCTAGGGAAATACCGCTTGTACTATTTTAATTACTGTGGCCGACCTGAAGAGCACATTTTATTGTGTTCCACGTGGAAGATTCGTTTCTTTTCGATATTTACCAAAACCGACGCAAAAATATTTAAATACATTTTTTTTGCACAAGGTCAAATTCGTACGCGAAATGGAATAGTACGGGGATTGGACAAAGTGACATATCGCAATGGAAACCATTATTGTTCTTACACAAGGATTCCGTATGCTCTACCACCTATTGGCCATCTAAGATTTAAAGTAACTTTTACCGAAGGCCATTATTTATTTTATTACTTTTTAACGATTGTTGCTGTGTACAATTGTATTTCTCAATTCAGGAACCAGTGCCAATGACACCATGGAAAGGTATTTTGGATGCCACTAATGACGCTGAGCAATGTCCACAAATTGATCCGTTTATAGATAGGTTTAAGGGTAACGAGGATTGCCTTTATGCAAACGTTTACACGCCACAGGTGATGGTTCAATTTGTATTACAAGCAGTGTATTGATTGAACATAAGAAATTGGAAAAATCTGAAAATTATGAATATAAATTAACGTTGACAACGCTTAACGTCCTTACAGGTAGCAAAGAATATGACAGATCTGTTACCAGTGTTCGTATGGATTTTTGGCGGTGCTTTTGAATTTGGTTCAGCCGATTCGTCAACGTACGGTCCTGACTATCTCCTCGACGAAAATATCATTCTGGTGACGTTTAATTATCGATTGGGTCCCTTTGGATTTTTGAGTCTTGGGACTAAAGACTATCCAGGCAATGCTGGCTTGAAGGATCAAAGGTTACTGCTTTTTTGGGTCCAGGAAAATATCCAAGTTTTCGGTGGGGATAAAAGAATGGTAACCATTGGTGGGTGGAGTGCAGGTGCAGCCAGTACTGTAACGCATATTTTATCGCCTAGTAGTAGAGGTATAAAAGAACATGAATAAATGAATATTTTCTATAGTCACAGAACTGGATATTACCTATGGTAAAATATATTCATTCGATCAGGATTGTTTCGTCACGCAATTGCGCAATCAGGCACGTCCTTGAACGCTTGGGCTGTAAGTCCTGTGACAGAAGCACGAAGAAGGACATACCTCCTTGGTAGAGCCATGGGATTTTGGACCCGCAGCGACAAGCAACTTTTGAAAAGACTGTACAGAGCTTCAACCGAGGAAATAATAGCAGCTGCAAAAAAAGTGACAGTTGTAAGAGAAATGTGCTTTCGTAAAATCAATTATAGGAAGACTTCAGGTTCTGGTTCCTTTTTTTTTAAATAAATATTTTTATAGGTCGACCTGGCATTCAGACCGACAACTGAGCCGACCGGAACTCCAGGATCCATTCTTGAAGAGTGCTCCTTCGATATACTGCGCGAAGGACGATTTCCATCGATTCCGCTGCTTTTGGGTTTCAACAAGGAAGAGGGTATTTACCCACTGGCAGGTGATAAAAAAAAGTTATAATTTTCAAAAAAACCTTCAAACTCTTTTTGTCTATCTGATAAATTGAATTTACTATTTTTCCATCTACTCCCAGTAAACCCCAATACGCCCAATTATAGGAGGGTAATATAATTTCTGAAAATTAGCATAACCATTTACGTGCGAATTACTGTAACGTATTTGGCATATTAATGCAATGATTTTAGCAACGTTCACCAATGGTCATAATCGTTCCCCATTTCCTTTTAACCCTTTACGCTCGAAGTGTGCCTTTCAGGCATCACCGATGTGCGGCGCTGTACGTCAAATGTATTTTCGGGTCGTTATCAGTAACTGTTTACAAATAAAAAATAATATACCTCAGTCAGTTACAAGCGATCAGTAAAAACTTTAATATTGTTATTTACACGTCACGGTAGCGTTTAAAATCTGACACTTAAAAATGTGCAAGTCGAAGTATAACGAGAATAAGTTGGAGTTGCCAGTGGATAGTCAAAATTAAAAGTCAGAGCGTTAAGTTTTAAGCCCACGTCACGAGTCGTCCTCTGACGCCCGCTTCAATTTGCCCCTGAAACACTGCGAAACGAGATAACGGATGAACCAAAGACACGACGTTGCAGGCGCACGATAAAAAAATTTTCGAATAAAATTATTAAAAATTTTTAAATTGCAGTATTCAACGGATTTACCAGTGCCGCCCGAAAGATCGAAGACACGGCCCTGATTGGCGGTCTGCCCGCTGGGACGATTTGGGGCAATGCTTTTTCTCGAATAAGACATTTCCTTGAAGACACCATTGTCGAAGTAAGATTAAACCGAATCGCACGAATGGACCAGGTTTCATCTCTCGCTTTCACCTCTTCTCTAATTTTTTTTATTCTTTTTTATTTTTTACTTTTTACCACACCCCTATACCGACTCAATATGGTTTCAGGCTGGCACGAGTTTATTTTTCGTTCCTGGCATTCAGCAAACGGCAAAGCTTGTTTCCCGAAGGGCGCCAGTCTTTTTGTACAAGTTTATGTACAATGGCAAAGGCAACATACACGATGACGTGTTTCGCACGAAGATTCATGGTGAGTGGTGGGTAATGGTAATTGTAATAATTGGAAGTACGCGAGACCGCAATTAAGTTACGCACGTATAGCACGTGAAATTAAAGTGCTGCATGACACGAAGACATAATGGAGTCGGTACTCGTGTTTCTGATATTTATAATTACGATATAAAAAATGATAGTAGACTCAAATATTGAGGGAGCGATCGTTGCTATGGTACCCTTGTAATAATAATAACAATAACAGTGATAAGCTCTATATTAATTAGGCGATTAACGATAGGGAAAAATTACATTAACATAAAATTAATTTATTAGAGAAATAATTACCCCGGCTGGCGCGTCGCTCTAAAGATAATGTAAACGATATTTCCATTAACGCGAATACACGTTATCCGGAACGAATATTCCATTTAATATTGTTTATGCAAATATTTAGATATTCCAGTGATCATATCGTAGGATATATATTGAATCGTATATTTGCCCGAAGGCTCAAAGAGAATCACGTGGAAATTAGTCTGGATCAAATTCAAATATTTTCCACCGTACCGCGACGCCGTGACGGTAGTCCCAAAAGATCTTTTTTGTAGCTCTGTACATTCGGCTGATGTAACTTCCTTTTCAGGTGTGGCTCACGGAGACGAAATTCCGTATGTATTTAAGACAATACTTGCTGAGAATTACGCTCCCAATTCGAGAGATGAAATCACGAGCAGACGTCTTGCTAGGTTATGGTCGAACTTTGTGAAACACGGGTAAGCAATGTTTTCGTACTTTTTTTCTCGAAAATTTCATTGAAAATAAAACAAGTTATTAGATGGTGTATGGTAATGTGCAAAGCGATGAAAATTATCTACAGTTTCTTGTACCATTTCTTATATCGGTAATGCTCGTATCGTTTCTTACGCCACTCGACTCGTTAAGCTTCTGCTATTGGTAATTTCACGAACGTCCGTGTGGCGGCGCTGGCGTTGCGGCAGACTCGACGAAGACTTTGTAAAAAATCGTTTATGCTCTCGCATGTATACCTGCAAATTGGCTTAGTCTTCTGGTTGGATATTTAAAGCGATCATAAATTAACGTGGAGAAAAAGGGGTTCGGCGAAAAGGAGTTATTTTGCGTCAGGACATGCCAAAAAACTTAAGTGTTTAATGGAAGCAAATGTATCCTTATATGGGAAGTCTAGTCATACCGATGTAGCAAAAAATATTCCAGCAATTATCATGAAAAGTCTAATCAATGATTTTATCGTCTTGAATTCGTAACCCTCAAAAGATAAACGTATGTCACGTATTGTAGAGTCGTTTGAATTTCGCGCCAAATATCAGGCTCTCTCTTGCATAATTACAAATGAATATATGTCCGCTCGTTTATTATGGGTAAATATTTTTTACTTGTTATTTCTTTTTTTGGTGGCAATAATTCATTTTATTGTCCGATGAATCTTATCAAGCAGAGTAATTCGGGTTTAAATGTGGATAGCATGTTTTATGTACTGGGGTGTCGTGTTTACCAAAGAGAACACGTCGACCACAGGAAATTACTAGAAAATACAAATTTGAGTATGCAAACAAATATATATGTCACTTAATTTACGATATTGCGTCATCAAATTAAATACTTAAATGGAATAATAATTTTTAGAAAATTGTTTTTCAAAGTGAAATTAAAAATTTCAGAAATCCAGTACCCACTCAAAATGATGAACTTCTTATCAGCTGGCCCAGGTACACGGTGCAATATCAGGATTACTTAGAAATTGATGATGATCTTCGTACCATGAATTATCCTGCCAACGAAGCTGCCAGTTTTTTGGAAAATTATATTCTGGGACAACCCAAAGGATACTGCATACTGAGTAACGTCATAGTGAAGCTCCCTTGAAGGCTGGAATTTTCTATGAATATTCTGGCAAAGGTATTATAAAGAGTATCGAAATGAAATCTTCGCGTCGGATTTTGTCCTTTGAACTTGAGTGTATGAGGTCGACGGAAATGCATTATTAAAGAAGTCAAAGGAGGCTGCGGTTGCGACGACACTATGTGATATTGGGTTTACGTTTTTTTTTTTCCAAAAAGATCACGCTCTTTAACTTGTACCCACGAATAGACTCAGCCTGTACTAATTATGAAGGTATGACAAATAGTACTGTACATCAAACTTTAACTGTTTTCCTGCCCTTTATATGAAACTATGTGATTCTGTATAAACAAAAAGTGCTTGATTCGTACATCAAAACCAAAATGGTCCATGACGTACCTACCGCTTTATAGGAGACTCGCTTCTCATATTTATACAAATTGGCTATACAGAAATAAAACAGAGGCTTCAAAACACCAACATTAAAATGATTTTTCAAAACTTCGGGAAGTTAGATAATAAGCCTTTTGTTGCCAAAAATGTCGCCAAGGTCGTCAAAGTGGTCGTCAAATTGGCGACGATCTCACCGTCAATAAGAGCGCCTTTCCTTTGCCTGTAAGTTGTTTTTAAATACCGTCTAAAATGTGGACTTTTGGGACAATGGGGCGTGATAAACAAAAAGTAATTACAGATTCGTTATTCTTAGCCAAAAATATGCAAGAAACATATTTTCATCTAAAAGACCTTTTTCATGTTGTACAGTGTAATCTGACTTTGTATACTGGCAGATAGGTCGTTAGGACCAGTTAGACTCTATTGATCATTCGTTGGATTAATGTAAATTAAAAAGGGAATAAGGTTCGTTAATAATTTTTTTGTTATTTGTAAAAAGAAATATCAATCCTCTACATGCAATTGCTCTAAGGAAAACCCAATGTTTGTTTATTCCATATTTACCTAATAATTGTTCTCTTATTCTTCTTGGAATATTTTGCCAAGGATTTCTAATTGTAGACAAAAATCTCTGCGTGCAGGACTAAAAAATAAGGCATTGTGATTTATGATAATTCTAGCAGCTTCTAGATTTAAATAAATCTTCTGGTTTATATCATCGGTAAAGTAGGTATTTGCCGTGTAAAAGTGACATAGGTGTGTGGAGAAACTATATACATATATAATCTGTGATAAGGTTCACTGTCTTAATGTTAATGGACATCAGTTCGAACACTTACGTTAGTTGCGATATTACGCGAAGACAGTTTTCAAGAAACAAAGTGAAATTACTCGTTATTTATTAGGTTTACGGTTGATAAAGGTCAGTACTTTTTTATTCAAAATTGTACGTACTTTCACAATTTGGTATAAAAAATATAGCATTCCATTTAAAAAAACGACGTTGACCTTGAAATCTCCGAAACGCCTCGACTACAATAAAAAAGATATGCAGCACAGAATGCATCTTTTAAAACCGTACAAATTTTCTATAAAAAATTTTTCTGTAGGATGCATCGTTTAAAAGTTATAACAGGTGTGCAAGTTCCGTGGACCACCCTGTATATAATGTATGTGTGTAGAGAGAAAAAGAAAGAGAGAAAGAGAGAGAGAGTTGAATACCACTACAATATGAATTTATTATTATTCCAGAGAGTTTTTGGTAGTTTCGCCAAAAGAGCTTTCCAGGACATTCCATAGGGTAGACTAGACTCTAAACCCCAGACCCCAGAGTAGCAAAAGGAGTCTAGTGTACAGTCTACGAATCTAGAAAAGCAGCTAGAGTGCACGAGCCACTCTAGAACTTGATACTTTGTCAAGTTGACGACCAAGAACTGAAAGAAGTGCCCTTTTTAAACCCTTCTCTCTTACTTACTTTAACCCATGACTTTCTTTTCCGTGACGAATTAGAGACAGGCGCAAATTCGATGTAATAAAAGGATTGTGAGCAGGAGGGAGAGGAAGTATCGATATATGAGAATACGTAGGGGTGAGAGAAAGAGAGAAAGACAGTGACAAAGAGCGACACTAAGAAAAGAAAATGGCGCATGTACCAGTGAACGGAGATACAATTCCAAGGATTAAAGGACGGAAAGAATCTATTGCCATGTCAGCCGGCAACTGGAGCAAAGAAATTAATTAAGAATTCGCAACAGTGGCTCCTCCGTTCTTGCTCTACGGCTCGTTTGGGAAGCTTACTTGGATCGCGTCGCGTCACGAATTTATGTTACAGAAATATCGAATTGGATCTTTTGAGTAATTTTTTTAATGGCATACCGCAATAAAGTTGATTCCATAGAAAAATTGTTAGGTATTTTTTAATTTTTTTTTAACGTACAAATACAATTTTTTGTTGAAAATGTTAGTAACTGCTTTTGGGAGAAACTTTTAACCAATTCGTCTCGTGAGTTTATCTGATTTTCAAATTTTCTGTTTCGCGTTGCGTACGCATTTCATCAGCAGTAAGTGCACTGATACAGTTTAGCTGAAAACATACATGACGTTTGAAATTTCTTTGATGGTGCGTCGTTTTATTTCGCTTTCGCCAAACCACAAAACGGCGTATGGTAAACGTGAAAGTTTCTATACGGGCAAAACCAGCCTTTTTTATATTCTATAGTGGAAACTACGTTTTTGCGGATTACGGTATCATATAATATTTCGTATAAACATTGACTATATTTTGTGATTTTTTTTTACTGAAGGTAAAAGGTTTTATGAAGGTTCGACTAAAACAAAAGTTCGAACTACCTACGTTTAGAAAGAGGCGTAAGGAAAAATTTCACGAGCCCATTCAACAAATATTCATGAACCTTTTACAACGGCAAGTCAAGAAATTATTCAAATTTTATAGCATAATTTTCTTTTCATCGAAACACGTCGGTCCACAGAAACCCACAAGCTTAAAAAAAATGAAAACATTTTTTCAGGTGGTCAGCGACGTCCTGTAAAAATACAAAGACTGAACGAAAGGGTTTGTGAGTGGCGATGTAGAATGAAACGTTAACAAAAGTAAAATAAAAAAACGAAGTTCTACGCCCAAAAAAAGCTATCAAAAACAAAGAAGCCCCTCAATAAATAAATTCAAGTATATATATATATATACATATCTCACACATATGTGCCCGTTAAGCAGACCGATGACGTCCATAAGGACGAGCAATACGTGTGTTAAATTGTTCCATTATTTATACCTCGATTCTCCACATAGAACGAAACACCGAGATAAAACTGCAATTTCAGCAAATATGAGGTAAGATAAAAGGCAATAGCCGGAAAGAGAATAGCGTCGCCATATGCGACGTCCATGCACATGCCTCCCCCCCCCCCCGGCGCCTCACCATACACAGTACTCAAACACACGTGTTCCTGTATATATTATATGGATTCAGAGTAATTGACACCTTCGACGTCGTTACGCCTGACGGCAGCGTCGTCGACCTCGTTAAACTTCCCGCTTCGCATATTGGCGCATGCGCAGTAGCTCAACCGGTTTAAACCCATGAGTTACGCATAGACGTAGACACCATGAATATACGAAGAATCACATAAAAGTCACGTTTGGCTCGGTTCACGGAATTTTCAAGAGTCATACGAATCCGTCTTTTTTTCTCTAGTTCCTTTCTCATCGCGCGAATGCTAACGGGCGAATTTCCATAAAATGGTGAAACAGTCGTACGAGACCAATCGTCATGGGTTCGCGACACAAGACCAGTGATAAAGGACAGGAGGGATGCTGCAAATTCTTTCAAGCGGCGAGTTATTAAGATAGCGTGGATTTCTTTAGTGTCTTTTTTCTCCCCAGGGATTACAGAGGAGTAAGGGTCGATTTATTAGGACGCAGATAAAGATTGGAGAGTACGAGACGACTAAAGGGGTGAACAAAATGGGTAGGTTAAGTTCATTCTCATTTTTATAACTTTCATGGTAGATGATAGCGCGATTTTCTTCTTCTGTCTCATCCCCTAACCCATCCCTGACCTCCCCCGTTAGGAAAACTTTCAGTTGCTAATTTATTATCTAACCGGTTATATGATAAAAGCTGTGTTTTTGTGGTTGCCGATACGTTTCACAGCCGATTAGTTCACTCGGTACGAACGAGATGGCGCCACTTTTGTCATGCCGTGTATTTTAATTAATTTCATTCATATATGTATACATATACACATATCATATGGATTTACCGGCGTAACGAGAAACATATGTCCTTGCATATGTTTTGCATGTACCACAAGTGTTGGCAACTAAATGACTAACGGAAACGATTCAAGCAGATGAAAATAACCCTATTAAAATTCCAGATTCGTTCAACGAACCTTATTAAATGACCAAATAATTTGTACTAGTAGGAACGTCATAAAAATTTGTTTAATTCCATTTCGTACTTTTCCTTTGATTCTCATGTATCCCAGTACAATCCTGATCAGCTAGTGGATAGAGAACAGACACTCGTTTGACACTGGTCACTTGAGCCACTTCGATCTTAGTGCATCGGACCAAACCAGATGCTTGGGAGGTTAGGAAAAAAAGAAACATGTCGAGCGTGCATCAAATGTTTTGACATTGGCCCCTTTCGTGTTTGGAGGGTGTCTGGCTGTTCCCACGGCGAAGAAAAGGTCGGTTGAAGGAACCATTCGAGGAGATCAAAGTCAATAGATACGTGTTTCTCTTTGGAGGATCGTAGCCAAGGACTTGCTGAAAGATACAGTGGATATGAGAAGAAGATAATATTGAGTCTAATAATAATATTTCACGGAAAGGCAGATAACGTTAGAGAGACAAGTATGATATAAAAATTTTTATATAAAAGGTACAAGGATCATTCAGGACTTTGGTAATTTTTGATAAGACCTATTTTTCTTCTTTCTAGTACAATTACTCCTAACCACTGTAAATTACTTGTCGGTTACAGGCAAATGTAACTTCGAATTGAATTTGTTGCGTGTAACCTGAACTGTAATGGACGTTTGCCATGTTAACGGTGGCTTCAACGAAAAGCCTGGGTGACACTCGACAATTAGAGAAAATAACACAGAGGTAATGCCACCGTGCTGAAGTTATTCAATTAAGCAACCTATTATTTCTACGCAAAAGCGCATTGCACGTTACACATTGCAGTCTGTAACGCAGGAATTCCATTTAGGTTAACCGGCGGAACACGAGTCTGAATAGAGATACGTGTACTTCCTGTGATATATATTATCGTGAGCTGGAAACGACTCCCATGCATACACGTATGCAGTACTGAATAGAAAGTGCAGGTAATGCTCTTATTTTCTAATTTTTTTTTAATTACATATAACCTATGTCATTCTGCTACTAATTGTAATACGTGTGCTTGAAAACTTTTTTGTATGATAAATCTTTAAAAAAAATATTTTTTTACTTAATTACTTGTACCTTGGATATATGGTGCTTTGAAGAAGTATAAAAATTGTATGCTGCAGTGAGGCGATTCAGCTATTTTAATTATTAATCTAAAAGTGGACACGTGGATGCTTCTGAGACACTTCAGGCTAGTGTTCTTCAAATGGAGAACAAAAACAAATGACCGCTTCGGGATTAACTTTGTAGAATTGATTTCAGTAAATTTTTAAAAATAACTCTTATTTTCATATTGCATTCAAGTATATCTGTAGTGTGTCTGGCTTTAATATTTAACCTAGGGCTAAGTCGCGAACGTGTATACGTTAAAGGAAGACAAAGACGGCGATGTTCAAGTGATTAGCGTAGTTGGAACGAAGCCATCGAAAAATAGTGAAACGGTGTCGAATAACGAGGTCACATGTAAATTCGCCCGATTATACACATGAGAAAGCTTGCCAATATATATACGCAGACAATTGATTTGCCACATGTGATAATTTATAAATAAAAATGTTCTCTTTACATCTGCAGACTGTTTGGCAAATGAGAAAATGAAGTCGATGAATTTTTAAAAGAGGCAAAAAATGTTTACAAAAAGTCCGAGGATTATTTAGTTCCCTAGAGTATTACTACAGCGGACGGTGCTTTAGACATCTTCTACAGGAACTGCCTGGACGATTAATTGCATAGTGTCTCTTCCGGCAGAAGTTCTTAGTTCCTGTTCCATGTTCCTTAGTCATGAAATCCCCTGAAGTTTGCTGCTTCCTTTCTCCTTCTTGTCGTGTTTGTTCGAACAGTTTGCTAAAATAAAATAGGGGTATATACGTTATTAACAAATTTATGGATACTGATTATTAATTAAAAAACATAAAACTGTCGTTAATTACGGATAAACGTAGAATGACACGTGGTCTTTATTGGAATTAGCCCTAGTCATGGCATAACCTAACCTCACTTTCTATAACTGGATATTGAGTGGCTCGATTTCACCGTTTCCAGTGATCGTTGACTCTACCACAGGTTTGTCCACTTTTGATATTTCTTTCAGATCAGCCAGTATAAGATTACATCGTCTGCCGTCTTCCTAGACGAGAGTCTCATCGATTTTTATTCCAGCACCCTGCAAAAGACTCATAACGTTTCTGCATTCAAATCCAGCCAGAGTATCGGCCAATACGTAACGTTTCGCAACACAAAAAAAAAGACAAAGTTCTGGTTGAATGTAAAATTCATGTGCGGCTAAATCCCCGGAGCTGATTTTCCACGCAATTTCATGCCGCCCCGGCCTATTTCCACGGACATATGGCGGCGGCACTCAACGTCGTTATTGAACGTAAATCTTTTTCGATCTGAACCATAACGATAGTCGAAGGACCCAAAACCCATTGCCCATTGCCCATTTGCATTTATGGTTACGTTAATGACACGTGCAAGTGTAAACCCCATCAACATATACAATATCGACCCTACAAAAATGTACATACAATATTAACCCCATAAGCGTATACAAACCAATCCTATATATACAGTAATACTGAGAAAAATAATTATATAAAAAAATCAATAAAAAATTAGGAAAACTTAAAAAATAAAAATATCGATATCACCCCATCGATCAATCAATTTGGTCCGCGTTGTGAACATCCCTTACTAAAATATTCATATACACCTTCTGAAGTGTACTGCCTGTCAAGTGGTAAAAACTGAACAATCTTAATAAGCTCTTTTACTACACTTCACCAAGTGGATCCCCATCTGGTACAGTCGTCTCGAGCAAAGTATAAGTCTTCCCCATCCCACCGGTCATATTATTTAAATTTCTCAAGGGTTTGACTCTTTTCAAATTTTCAACCAGTGGTTCAAGTAATTCCAAAAGATCAATGGAATAAAAGTTAAAGAGCGCCTGTGAAACTTTCCGCCTTTGCAGTACGCAAAGCAGCCACCGCCATTTTACCGACGATAACGCAATTTCCCAGAAGAGTTAAAAATCTGCTTACTCCCCACCATCCCATTTTCCCCATCGCGCCATTGCCAAACCAAAATCATTTGAAAAATATATCGATTCGGAATCGATTTTCCTAAATTCGAATCGATAGCTTTTAACGGAAACTTCAGTCCCATTACCCGTCAGCCACTAGTCGCCAGTGTACAGTCACAATACTAAATAACCACGCAATAGCTGTTCCTACACCTCGCACGGTAATTCAACCGGCAATAAAAGCCTCTTTGACTAAATTCACGTCGCACTCGCTCTTAGCCGAGATTTCAAATTCAAAATTCTCGCGCAACGACCGTCTCGACAATTTATTGCAATTATACCGTAATGCCTGTGTTAAGGCCTTTATCGTTCCTCGGAGCTCTGGGGGCAGTGTAGCCTAACCTAACCTAACCCAGACACATATTCAACCGCTCGAGAGTAACTCATGCGAATGTTACGGTTTCTAACCCACACTCTTCGTCTTATACGCGTCCTACAAGGCTCATGTTTAATTCATACGACTCGTGTTAATGTTATCCCTGTTACGATTTGGTGTCTGGCTACGCGCAACCCCTAACCTCTAATTAGGATAAGCTCGGACAATGTTTACACGTGGCTTGCAACGCCGTCATAATACTTCAGGGTTACAATGGACTTTACAAAAATTTACGAATTTCTTTTATTTAACCATTTTTTATTTTACGCCCCTTGAATTTCAATATTCCTTAATACATGAAAGCTACGAGATTGGTTTTCGGTTTATCAGTTTTATGGGTGAACCGTATTTTCTGCGACCGACAAGGTTGATTTCATCCTGAAGTTGGCGTCTTTAGTTCGGGCGGAGTGAAGTTAGTACATAATTAATTGGATGGCATATAAAGGAATCCTTTGGCGTTCACTGTAGGTAGCTTATAGCGTGTACTGGAAGTGTATGAGCCCTCCCCCCCCACCCTTTACCTACCCCACTACCCCTTTGGCTTTGGTTCGCCGCCACTATTGCTGAAGATACTGGGGGGGGGAGGGGGGGTGTCTTCGACACTATTCAATTTATAAACTAATTTTACTGACAAAAGGGCGCAAGCACTGAATTATCGGGTATGTGCAGGACCCCCCCCCCCCAACCTACTTTCCCCTCCTTCGGCACTTCCTTTCAATTTAACCAGTATGTTACGTCACTTACGCGTCTTAGACTTGTGAAATGGCGTTATTGAGAAATTTCATCCCTTAGTAGAAATAAGTAAGTCTGTTTGCTGTATTTTATACAGGATTGCTATTTTATTTGCGAAATCTCCGGAGATATTTGGATTAAATTTTTTAATGTGGTTAAACGGATATTGGATGCTGGGTAAAGTGGCGTATGTCGGATGAAAAAAAATTTGATTTTTATAAATTTTTTATTTCATATTTGCGTTTCTTTTATATATTATTCTTCGCGATTGATATCGTGAGATGGATTTTGGTATCGAGGTTACAGGATGCTGTGGATCTGTAAATATCAAGGTTGTCTGTATTTTCGAATCAGAAGCGTTGAAAGTAAAAGGAAAAAAGAAATTCAAAGAATATAAAAAAAGGGTTGATTTTATTTTCATTTTTTACTTGCTATTAAACGAGCAAAGGGGATGAAAGGGGTGTTATCTGTTTGCCTTGGTATTCTGGACAGACTAAGCTCGCTGAAATTTTTTAGCTTTTTGCAAATGGCAACTGGCACTTTTTCATTTTAACGAGTAGGCACAGTCATGGGTGATCGATCGATCAACATATTGTGAAGGGAGTTGACAGGAGTGGAGACGCTGTGGGATGATTAGATGATATTCTGAAAGAAATCAACCCTGGGCTGGGTGGATGAAGTACCTACCCTTAGTTCATTGGATTATACAATTAATACATTGGTCGAACTTGAATGTCACGTCGTGACCCCAAAAAAATAGTTTCACCCTTTTGAGGTCTCAAAAGATTAGGGGATGGTTGATGGAGGGATAAATGATAAAATGAGAAATTATATAGTTTTTGTTGATTGTCACGGATATCGTGTCTCCATTAATGGACGAAGGGAAGACAATTTTTTGAAAATTTATTTTTGACTCTTGTACATTTTTAAGGGCGATAGGGGGTGGAGGGGAGGATAAGAAAATTTTACTATAGCAATGTTGGAGTAGGTTAGGATGGGTCGCGTTAACGGGATAGCAACGAAATAAATCCCAAGGTAACCCTGGTGCATGGCAGATCGTAATATACGAGAAATCGCAATAAAAAAGGAAAGATAAAAAGTGAAGGGATAAAAAAATATGGAAAAATTTGGGTCAAGAACCCCGCGGGATTCTGTGGCCAGTCGACTATATATATATATATATATATAAACCCTTTTTGCTCGTAAAAAGTCTGACGGCTGAAACAACAACGAGGCAATTACCGGACCGTTCTGTATTTACGTTTCATTTGGATTTTTTGTCGCCTCATTAGATGGTTAACTTCGTTCCTGACCTTTTTTTTGTTATCGGCATGACGCCACGAACGAGACATTTTGTTATCCCGAAATGGTTTGTTCGTATCTCAGATACGAACCAAGTGAAAATTAGACCCTGAATTTCGAATAGAAATGTTACTCGAAAAATCGTGCGAACGTTATACCGCTGGAAAACAATGTCAATCCGTCGGATTGGCGCGCAGTTCAGGGGGGCTACGAAGAAACAAAATTATCCTCAAGAGTTTATTAAAAATTTGAGTCCTCACTTGAACAAAAAAATGGGCTACTTTACGTATCAAGGCAAGTGTCACTCGACGTGCATTCTTTTCAGAGTGGAATAAAAAGTTCCCCCAGATATTCAGCTTCCTAACCTCTCTGACGTCGTTAACGTCTAATAAAACATATATATAACATAAATGAGAATAAACAATTGAATGCATCTTTACTTATGGTATTTCAGGGCAGTGCATCCTAGCGGATTTCAACGGAACTTACCAGACTCTAAAACAGTGAGGGCGTTCTGAAAACTTCCTAAATATCCCTAGACCGAGCACCCAAAATAAATTATCATACCAACGAACTCCGCCTCATAAAATAAAAAAATCTCTCAGAATTCCCCAGAAATTTAGCAACTGCCTGCAGCCATGCGTGATCACTTAACGCAGTGAATTCCCTAGGACCCATTGACGTAGAGTCTAGGGTATTTGAGGTGAAGGCACAGGGAAGTAGCGGGAAAGAATCGTCATGACAGAGGGATGGAAGAGGATAAGGGCAATAGGGCTGCAAGAGGGTGCAGCAGCATAAAGTAGGTAGCAGGCATGATAAGGGTTATCAGAGTTAGAGGGTGCTTGGTGACGCGTCGAGTGGCACCCACTGTGCAAAGAAAGTCATTGTCGGCCACGCGTAGTGGAGGACCCAGGATCCTTATGCGAATACACATGTATACGGGGGATCCTCGTGATATCGATTGAGGGAAAGAAAAGAAAAAAAAATATGAAAAAGTATAGTACTTGAATTTTTCAAAATTTTTCATCAAAACTACCAAGCGTTACCATTATTTTAATTTTCAAAGTTCACCAAGTCCACTTCACTTATTTATAACGTTTCGAGGCTTTCTCTGGAATGTATGCTATGTGTGGTCTGGTATCACCTGATATCATATGTGGTCTGCAGGTACCTAACCTCTCTGGCCATTGATCCAACCTAGAATTTGTAGAATTTCGGAACACACACTGGACACCAGGGAGCACAAGGCAAACAGAGCGTTTCCATGTGCGACCAGATGGAAATTTTCAACCTCCAGGTACAGCCACTATGGGATGTCTTAGGGACATATGATCAAATCGATACCTCAGCCAATCGATACTATTCAATTTTATCTTATCACCTTCCCATTTCAACCCAAAGTTCCACCTCTTATCATATACAGGTCAAAGCAATTGGTTCGTATCAGAAATACGATTTAGAACACACATCATGAATTTTTGATAAAATTCATCTTCCTATAAATTCCTCAATGCGTAACCATCCCTTTTGAAACTGGGTCAAAAACGTCAAACCACTTCATACACTTAGGTCTCTGAAACATAATTTAAACATCAGTCATAATAAAAACAAAACATATATTGTCCTTTTTTTTTCAAAATTCAATCTACCCATATCAATTTTTTTGTCTCAACGTCAAATCGAAGTGAACTTTTCTAATTACAGAAAGGACCAATCCCATGTTCATTTTCATTTTTTTTCAATTTTCTAGGCATTCGACCAATTCTCTCAAGGGTGGTGATATAGTTATATATACATATATTATAAGGATGTACTCAGCAATGCTGCGTAGGATTCTCTACGTAGGCAAGTAGAAGCGTGGGTGGGTTAGTCACGCAGGCTCTTGCAAAAGGTGAAGCATGGATCTGGAGTGGCAGGTCGGAATAAAAGATGCCACCCTTTGAATGAGAGAACGAGTGCGCTAATACCAGCGCTCATCCAGATGGATCGGTGATGCATGAAAAAACAAGCAAAAGCTATGGCGATCAATTAGTCACTAAATCTATGCTTTTCTCTTATTCAATTACTCGCGTCATATTCGACGGCAGGCATATCAAATTCCTCAAATTATTCACAGGGAACGTAGATGGCGCTCACACTAAATTTCCCACCATTTACCCGAAACAGATGACAATGACTATAAATACTATTGCATTGTTACCGGAGTTGTTTGTTGTCAACAATTGAATGCACGTTGACACCTGCACAGAAATGTTACTCATTTAGTATTTTTAGAAAGGCATTTAAAATTTTTTTTAAATCAAGACCAATCTTGTGACATGGTTAATTATTTTAATTTTTTTTAATCAGCAATGGATCTGGGATCTTATGTTGGAATTAATATAAAAAAATTTTTTTAGGTCTAATTACTAATTTTGATCTAATAAATGGGACTGTTGGTATCTGAATATATTTTGGGGGAATTTTTTTTAATTCGTCTCTGTCGGTAGATGAAACAGGGTTTACCATTTTTTTTTCACGTATCGTATTTCAGGTATGACGTAAATAAGCCGTGCACGTTGCGTCACGACAAAGAAAGTTTTTTATCTTGCCAACTTGGCGTATACCGGTTATCAAACGAATATCGCTGGAAAAGTTTTGGCGCGGCTTTTGAAAAAGGACTGTGCTACTTATAGCGACGGCACGGAACGAGGACATAAATATACGAGGCTGGAAGCTCTGAATTTCCAGCATGCAATCTTTATGAGTACAAAGTGCAACCCCTAAAGGGGCTGACTCAACTTTGACCCTGTCGTGCTGCCGAGTACGTAAGTAATGCATATATATACTTATATATAAAAGTATAAGTTGGTTTAAAAATTTACCAAAAAAATGCCAAAATTTTGTAAATCCAAATTTCACTCGATTCGCATTACGAAAAACGAATTTTATGAAAACAATCCAAAATTGTTGAAAAAATAAATTTTTCCCATTTTTCTTTCTTAATCCGATAATATCAAGAAACCCATGCAACTTGCTTACGCACGTGTAGCGAGGGAGGCTTGAAATCGTATGGATTCCTATTTCTTACCAAGCAAAAAAAAATCCACAGGATCGTTATTTTCTACATGTTGCCAACTTTTTAGCATTGATGCTGGATACGTCGAGAAGATCTTGAGATTTGAATGGAGCATTTCCTACGGGATATGATTTTGCGATGGGGGGTTATGCTTTACCGCGCATCCCCTGTTAGTTAAGGGAGTCTTCGACATCGTTAGAAAAGCCAGCAGACACTACACCAGAAAATCCGTCCCAATATACAATATAGAACACCCGGTATATATAATGATTCGGAGCATCAGTATGCATGTATATATATTTAAAATTAATTTTAAAAAATCTGATATACAAAGTAAAAAATCAAGTAAAAAAAATGTGTCATAAATTTCATACATATTTAGAATTTTTTAGAATAATCGTAATAAAAAAAAAATTGTATCAAGTTAATATCTTTTTCGGATTATCCGAGACAATGCCTTTCACGTAAATTCAAATGCTGTTTAAAGCGGAGGGTGAAAGATACAAAAGGGGTACTTTTTCTTATTTTCTTTTTAATGAGATCTTAAGAATTGCTCGTAGCCTTTACTAGGGAGGTTTTGATTATTCTCAGCCTGTAAGAGGGGGGTGTAACGTGTAAGGGAGGACTGTCGACATTAAGCGTTATCACTGGGATCTAGTACGTCACAGGGGTGCGACGATGCAAGTCCGTCGTTGAAGTTCAGCTTGGGGGTTGTAGTTGGGGTTGGGGTTGGCATTGGGGTAAATGCAGAGGTTAGTGGAATCGTAGGTAGGGAACGTAATAGTCAGATATGGCGAACCATCTAACTGCGGATCAAAGTGTCAAATGCACCCCTGCGAATTCACCCCCATCCCCTATCTAGTCTTTCAACCACCCTTTGTTCCAGATCTAGATTTTACACTCGCACGTTTCATTAATCACTGTAAAGTCTCACTCGGGCTTGAACCGTTAGACGACGCCCTTGTGTCTTTGTGGATGACGCTCGTAATGGAATTGCATGCAAATTAGCCATAGGGGTTGTTTCCGCCATTCGAGAGATTCTCAGGGATCTTGTAAAACCTCATGTATAATTTTCACTTGGGTTATAATTGGAATTCAAATATTATGTATTTTCAGAGTAGCGTTGCTTTTCAAAAAATGCACAAAAGCTTCAGAATCTTCAAAACTTTGACATTTTCATAAAAAAATTGTTTTTCAACAGTTTTATATCCAACTTAAAATTAGCTGATTGTTTCAATAGCATTTTTTAAACGGATTTTTTATATACAGGGTGATGCAAATTTTACGGTGTGGCTGATGACCATGGCCTTGACTGTCTACGTCACAATCATGAATTCAGGTAAACTCCATGAACGTCTGGCAGATTCCAATTTTTTGTATCCGCCTCCTGAAATTTTGGGAAGTAAGAAAAATGCGGGGTAAGAAACAAAGTAGATGAGAAAACGAACAAGTGAAAAAAATAATGTAAAAGTATATATATACACACGGTGGGGGTTACCAGACTAGACAAGGGTTAAGGATCGCTAAATCTTGGTGGTCCAGCACTGGAACTCATCCCAGACCAAGCCGCAGCACCATGGCTCTTGGCTGTTCCTTGTAACAGTAACAAGAGTCGTTCATCATAAGTGTAACTCACCCCCCTTGGAGCCACCCCCCATTCACTAAATATACCGGATGTTCATTTTCCCTCAAATTACCGGGACCAAGCTTATGGGAAATCACTGATTTGATTGGTGAAAAATTAAATGGGAAGTGGCGTCCCCATAAAGAAATTAGGTTAAATTAGATATACCAGGTAGCATCTAACAGTCCATCTTGATGTGGAAACTATCGATCGTCCTTATAATAAATCAATTTGAAAGTCTTATCGGATTAAGTAAAACGGAAATTATCGAAGCCTCAGATTAGATAGTTATTTCTGTAATACCCGGTATACGTGGCCTTTTTTCAGAATTGGACTTAGCCCTGTTGCTTATGGCTTATGGGCATTGTGTCTTGTGGGATTAATTTAGTGTGGTTTATATATTAAAGAGCTTTTTTTTAATCTTCTATACGGTACTTCAAAAGACACCCGTTATAACGACGTATGGGTCGAGGATAGATGTAGGCAGAGTAGCGTTAGCCACTTGTAATAAATCGTTATTTATCCGGAGTTTGATTTATCGCGAGAAATGCGGCAGCCCTTTGAACTACGAAAGTTGTACAGTGCGCATGCGCAGTGTCGTGACAGTGTCGTGCGAAGGTGGCAGTCCTTTAAAAATTATACTTTAATCATTTTTGAATATACGCAAAACAATCTTGTTTTTTTTACATATTCAAGTCAATTAACTGTGGTTATTACACAATGGTTTATTTTAAGTTTTTAATACGCCACTCTACTTTATTTGTATATGAGAGCATCTAGGCCCCCTTTTTTCTCATTGGTTATTACGGCACTGTGGTCTCAATACATACATGCATATGGCCCGAGCGACAAAGCAGGACATGCAACATGTTCATTTCCAAACATCAGAAACACACGTAGCCCTTTAATGATTCATTAAAATCATTCATCGATCAATATACAGGGTCATTCATTATACACCCACTAACCAAAGTTGATTCAACTATACAAATTACATAGACAGCCCAACCCCAGACGATACGTTCAGCCTGAATAACTCTATAGTTCCGTAATATTCAAAAAAAAATCACAACCGATTAACCAAAATTCCAACTACAATAAAAAATACTACTTTCTAATCGTTAGGCATTATTCGTACTTATCATTGAAAATAATCGTCATTCCTTTGACTAAGGTTTTAATAAACGGCATTTTTAAAAATCCTTATTCAACCAAATTTTTTACAAATGATTTACAGTGTAAAAATTTACCATACAATGGACATACCGAAAACTCCCAACTATCCCTTACACTATTTTCCAGCACGTGATACTTTCAGTGCAACAGCTTAAAAAGAGAGGGGGTGGGTGGGGCGCAAAAAATTGCACGCTAGAAAGAGGTACGAAGCGTCTTCCGGATTGGCCGGACGCACTCTGAACAATTTTTCCACGTCGAGCAAAGGTATAGTTAATGACCCCAAAGCAACGATTCTTCTGATTAATTGTTACTGCCAGAGTTTTACGCGATACGTAAAATTAAAATATTTCCAGAGATCTAATACCGAGCTTCGGCTGGCTTGGGTAATTATTTTTCTCGCATCAACTGTTCGTATGTATATATATATTATGTCTTTTTACCTATAAAGAAAAAAAAAACGATAAAGCCAAGTCTGGTTATACGGTGGGTACCTTGGGGGAGGGATGGATGCAGGTTTTAGGAATGAAAAAAGACTATTAATATCGCTCCGTATAACCGATAAGACAACAATGACTCGAAGACAGTTTTACCTCGACTGAAAATCAATCTCTTCCAATCAGACGGGGATTGGTTTTTCCGATAGTTCGACTACAACCGCAAACTCTTCTCCTCTAAGCTGCGTGACGTACCTGGGTATTCAGTGTATTTGAATAATTGAAATGGATCGACGAATACCAATCGACTGCAGCATTATTGACTTTATTGTAAAAGATACTTACTTTTAAGGTTAGGTTAACGAAACACATTTTTTCAATATTTTCTTAAAACCAAGATCAGACCAAATTTTATAAAACTACGTTTGAAACAATTTTCATAACCTTAAATTTGTCTATGAATAATTTGTCAGCAAGGATCGACGGAACCGGAAGTTCCGGCAGGAGGTAGAAGCATAAATATTTTTGAGCGTTAAAGAAGATGCTAAATTGAATGTCCTACGAGGATACAAAAGTTCAGAGGATTTTCTAGATAGCACGTACATACATGTATATACAAAGTATGGAGAAAACTTACCATAAAATTCTCAGGGTAGCCACCCTCGAGATTCCACACTGCCTGGAGTTTATCCCCTGTATAGAAGTTGAAGAGACCGAGTGATCGTCCATCTACGAAGAATGAAAATACAATGAAGGAAGAACCGACTAGCGAATGAAGGAAGCTCAGGAAGAAAAAAAAACGTTCTCCCTGACATGGTAAGGGAACAACGACGACCCAAGGAGAACAAACCAGGAGCAACCTACTGTCCTTGTCCACTGGTCCTTTTTTATCTCCGGCCTCGGAGGGTGAATCTGCAGAGATCAGGACGTCTCGACGTAGACGTGGAACGAGGCTGAAGTTGCCGCTGGCTCAAGTCATAAGATCGACATCAGTTGTACAATCAGGGGACTCTTTTATATTGCGAGTAATGTGGCCAGTGGCCCCTGGTCGAAGAGCTGATGTTGCTACGTGTACCAATCGTACTTGGTTTATTGTCTCCTGGAGATTTATATGGTTAGGACAGCAGTTTGACAATCGAAATCTTTAAATTCTTTTTGATTTTGTAATACGAATTTTTGGAAATTTTTTATCCAATACACCTTCTACGGTCCTTGGTTGATTCGCTGGTGGGCCTCTTGTAGATATACGTAAACGGTTGGGCGTTTTCCATAAAATTCCAGGAGACTCTCCATCTCTCTCATTACACCATGAAGATCCGTCGCGACGCTGCCTGACGTCGTAACTGCAAAATTGTTTGAGAACAACAAAATGAAATACAACCTATATAACTTTCAGGTTGGCCAGTATTACTTGGCGATTTCATAAATTTTCATGAAAACTCTCTACTTACGGGCACTCATAGTAAGCTCTTGGTTTTTTTACCTTGTCGTCCGTTGAAAAGGAAGCTGCAGAGTGAAGGGACTTTCGATCTATGTTCTGCTGGTTCATGGGACATAGGTGTGTGATAAGGAATATATTTACACTGTTTTTCATGCTTCTATTGGATATCTGTAGTTAGGTTATTTCCTTCAGCATCCCTAATTAAGGGTCGTGCATTGCTTTGGCGTCTCAATTCCCAGTTCAATCTGCGTCGTCTGCGTCCCTGTGGAAAAAGTGAACTTTGCTTTATTATTATTATAAATATATTGTTTATGCATTACAGTGTACATTGGTTTTAAGGGCAGCAGATTATTTTGTTGAATTTGGAAATTAATGAAAAAAATCAATTGACCTGGACGTCCAGTGCAAACTGCAATTAAGTACAGAGACTGGCATTGATTAATTTAACGGAATCGAATGTTTTTTTAATCTCATGCTAATTAATAATTAATTATAGAACTTTTTTTAAATCAATATTTTTTTCAGGCTGTTCTCATCATAATGACATGCAGTATACAGTGGATAATGATAATATGAAAATTTTCAAACTGAAGACAAATAGCTTTATTTGAATTTTCATGAAAAGCTCATTAGGATGAGATTAAAACGTGACGCGAACCTTAATTGCAAGTTACTAAAATGGAAGGCGTCAGAACGTCAACCATATATCTATGCACTTAAGCACTTATGCAGTTAGGCAGTGCAGTCAAGTCAAACAGGCAGCCATCAGGCAGCACAGCGGAGGCTGAAGGAAGTATCGCGAAATAAAGAGGTCAAAAGGCAAAGGACGTTTATTCGTGTTTAACATAAAAGATCCTTTTGGTCTGAAATATGTTAATTATAATATACCACAGCCGAGGAATTTCATTTCCAGAGCAGCCAACGTAATCGAATAGTTTCCCTTGACGAACAGGCTCGCAAAATGGTCGCTATTTGCAATTCAACGATATTATGCTTAATTTTCTGGATTTAACCATAAATTATGTCGAGTCCACAGGATCGGCCAGAGAGAGAGAGAGAGCAATTTCTATTGGTCATAACGGACAAAAATGTACTATTCAAATTTCTTTCTTGGAATTTCTCATTTTTACGTAAACCGAGAGTCGGTAAGGTAGGAATTCTAATTAAAAAGTTTAATCTGAAGTTCTGATTTAATTATGAGAAAATGTGGACTCGTCTCGAGTTTTAAAAACAAATCTCTATTCTCTTTAGACTTTCTAAGAAAGTGGAATCTTACAATGATTTTGCTAAAATAGCAAACATCTAATTTGCTTTCATTGACTTTATAGAAAGATAAATGATTTTAGAATAGAATGCGTATTTTTTGTATAAACAATCAGATTATTTATAAATATAGTATTTTACTTAACATTTTCTTACTTGTAATAATTGTAATTCGACAATAAATATCAATAATTACGGATAATAGTCGATTTCGTAAATTCTCTATATCGTGTAAAAAATTACTTGTGAAAATTTATCAACTTGCACACAGTTATAATGAGCTTCCCTCTATGCGGGAAAACTTTCCTATGGCCTGTGATGTCACATACAGTATGTAATATATATACTATATACATAATACTTTACATTACTATACATATATTATACTTCGAAGTACATGAATACAAATGACGAATATAATAATACGATCGTAATAATACGTCATATTAATGTACTTGACAATGTATCTAATAGTAGTAATGGCTTCATTTCTCATTTACGGATACAACGTAGACTTCCGTTAACAACTTATCTTTCCTTATTATAAATAATGTATCTGATAATAAAACTAATGTGTTTAAAATCTTGTCAAAAGTAATTATGTATACCCCTGTGAATAAATTAAAAAATATATACATATATATAATCACTAAGAACTGATTCTAAAAAAAATTGAAATAATTTTATCACAATACTTATCCCCTCTAAAATAAGTAAAGACATTCTGATACGTAACTAAGCATATTTCTGAAAAATATATTTCATATGTTTCCATTCAAACAGTCCAATTTTATTTGTATACTTGCGAATAATAAAATTGCATAATATACGATTATATTTTACGTGACGAAATAATTGGTACAATAAAAAAAATATTGCATATTAGTATAACAATGATTTTAAAGCTAATCAAATAAAAGTAAATGCGACTGTCGATTACTGATTAATCTGCAACTGAAAAAAGTGAATTATCAGTTACGGAGTTACGGAGTTGTCAGAGTCCCGTTCATTATCGCGATATAAAAATGTCGAGAAAGCCAGTATGAAAGTGATCGTAGATAGCAGAAGCAAAATTGAATGGTCATGCAGCGTTCATTTAACTTAACGACTTAATCATTACCTTCGCTCAGCGTACAAAAGCTTAACGAGAGTTTGCAATCACGTAGCAGCTTGAACGTTCCAATTCTCTTTATATTTCGACAGGCAGCCATTGATTCGATCCTTGAGAGACATCGAATCGCATTGAGCGGCTACGTTCATGCCGTTGACAAACCCAGCCGCTCATGACTCGGTCGGTAAGTAGAAATATTTAACCTCAATATAAATACCGACAGTGCGAAATTTGTCCAAAGATACAAAATAAATTGTTTAACGTAATAAAAATTAATTGTGGAAGTTCGAAAATTATCGAAAAAACAATCTATCGCGGTGATTCACGTCGAATAGCGCTGTGGGCTGTGTAATGGAAGGTAAATAATTCTGAAGCATAAATTCAATCCTTTTCGCTCGGCATACATGTTAATCCTTCAATGGACGCAATCGTCGGTAAAACACAAACCGACGCAATAAATGGGAGAAGTAATATGGTTTTATAGATTTTTCTTGTTAACCTCCAATTCCCAGTACGATTTATTTCACCTATTTGTTTTAGACGAATAAAAAGACAATCTTGAAATATTCCACCCGTTTTTCACATTTCCTGTAGACTAGTAATTTGTAAAATCTTACGTTACATAAAAAAAGGATTCAAAATCACTCTCTCAAAAATTCTACTACGAAAGACAAATAAATACTCCTACGAACGATATTCATCCGTGTTGACACTTTTTTTATGCGTTCCCCCAAGTCACGCCCCTGAGGAATTTTGTTGGTCACCGTCAAAAACCCCAACGCACCGATTTACAGTTACAAGGGTGATAACTCTTGTGACTGTAGTTGCCAGCTGAAACGTCGCCATTGACGTTACGAGCAATCTTATGCTTAAAGAAGGTAGAACCATCGTGTCTGATTATTCAATTAGTCGTATAAGAAAAGAGAAGATTATTAAGAGAGACCGTTTTGATAACTGTAAGAGTCGACTTTTCTTGAATTCTCATCAGCGACTATAATCTTAGAGAAATCCGTATTACCGAAATTGTTTAATTGCGCATTCAAACTTTAATTGGAGCCCCCACTAGGATTTTGAAGACAATTATAAATTTTATAATGAATCCTATATACAATTTCAGTCTGATTCTATAAAGAGAAATCAAGAACTGAATGTGATTGCTGTTATTAAAGTTCAGTAACAAATGTCGAAATGCGTTTGAAAATTAATACCGAGATTTTAATAAATATCTTATGGCGAATTTCAATCCAGGCGGGAAAGCATGGTCGACGAAAAAAGATATAACAGTACAGCCCTGATAGGTAACAAACGTTATTAATAACTGGACGAAAGATAAATAGAATAGTTAGAGGATATGGGCAGGCGAATATTAAAAGCTAAAAGTAACCTAATGAAATATCATTCCGTATCTGTGGTCTAGGCTAATTAAATACCTAGTACAGTCCAAGTTCGATATTGCAATGTAGTTGAAAAATACAAGGTTAAAAAAATGCTTTGACGGAATCATTATGACGCCAGGCGAGAGAAGCTCTCATTTTTATTTCAACATTATAAATTGCATTTGACCCGATAATCATAAATTATATGAGACCCTGGAGCCCTTTGCATATCTGGCAGAATGTCGATACATCAGTTATTTATCGTCGGTGAAATAATCTTTTTTTTTTTTAGAAATGTCAGGTTCTAGGAATAATTTGTTCAAGTACATACCGAACGGTGAAATCGTATTTCCATAGGATATTTTTCTACGTCGGCCATTTTGTCTAAAAAATTTGTCACGGGTATCACAATTTGTTTCCATTGTCACCGACATGATAAGAAAAATATATCGATCTCATACAGACAAGTCCTACCCTCAAGCTCGTCCAAAAGATCTTTCCTAATAACAATAAAAGAATATGATCCCCGAAAGATAATATTATCCATCCCCAACATAATATTACGTGATATTTATTTACTTTTATCTTCATGCCAACCGTCACACGATATAATACAATAGAATACAAAGATAGACTAGAGTACCGTCCAAGCCCATAGCAAAGCAATAGCAAAGTGAAAAGCCAAAGTTATCCGAAGCACCGTGAAACGAGTCGCGTCTGCTAGAGTCACTGTTCTAACGCCATAAGAAAACGTAACAGGTTTTCCAGACAAGCGTCTACAGCAGTGTTAAAGATAGTATTGCCAATAAGCCGCTAGAGGGTACTGGCGGCGGGCAACGATATTTTACACTATGTAATCTCTGTGTACTTATATTCCGGCGCAGATTCCGTCTCGAGGACTTTCAGGGTTTCAGGCTTTGCTTATTCGTAGCCGCAACCGACGGCAGCGAACGTGCGCGACTCTCGGCAACTTCGGGTCGTGCGATCCTGACGCCTTGGCTCGTCAGTCTGTGCGCGACCGTTGCGTGCGTGAGACCTCGTTTCTTGCGTTGGCAAAACCTGAGCGTGCTATACATATTTTAGAGGGACCTTTTTTCTTTCTTTCCGATCGTACATACCCGGGAGTACACAGTGAGAGTGAATTTCATAGCTGATCATCTATGTGAATTAACGTTCGCAATAAACTCGCGTCCTTTCATATCTTTTTTGCGGGACGAACTTCTTCGCTTGTACATTTTTTATCCTTTCTTGTTCCTCGAGAGTGACTTTGTTTTTTTTATTAAACCGAAGTAAATTGGATTATCACTGGATTCTCATACCGCGACTGATTGCAAACAAGGTAAGCAACTTTTTATATATTAACAAACAATTGATTACTGAACGCGATCAGTCACTCCGATTATCTTCGTGTTGAGAAGTATATTCACTTTTCTTGATTTAAGTAATGTACCATGTGTTTAATACGTACACATATTTCGGTAATAACTTTCTCATTCAATTTTCTCGATATTACATTTTTTAACCCAAATTTCCAATATCGAGAATAATTTCGCGCTAATGTCCTCTCGTCTACCTGATAAATCTCCACTCGTTTCTGTATACTCGATATTCGCATATCAATTGCCTATTCGTAAATACTCGTTGCATCTAGATTGATGCACAGTAACGACGCTACGTTGTATTACGTGTATGCAGTTTGCATGGTAATCACGCATATGTATACTGTACAAATATTATTCAGCCACAACACGAGCGAGCTATACGTATAGATACTTGCCGTTAAAAAACAAGCAAATTTAAGAACGCAATTTAAATCAGTGAAATACAAAGGAATTATATTTACCCAGCTAATGAATAAATGACGTCACAGAGTCCGTATCCATAAAAATGTCAATTGGACGCGGTGGACAGGCTTGACCGTTTAAAAAAAAAAAAGATTCGAAAAATGAAATTTCACTCAAAATTTTATTGCGAAAATGAAATTCGAAAACAATAAATAATTGACACATGAAATTATTCATTTATATATGCCACTGGGGTAAACCGTTTAGTTCGCACACCTGTGCACGTACATTACGTCACCCGAAGGGAATCGCGCAACAAGTTCGCGGTTGTTTGAAAGATGCAGAGACCCAAAAAAAATGGTAGAATGATACAACGTAAACTTATTTAAGTAAAAATTTGGAAGATGAAGGAGCATCGAGTGCATCGCAACATTTTCAAAGTGCAAATTAGATTCCACGGGAGTTTCAGCTCCCGACGTGTATATAGGTACTTCCGGTGGGTCCGTCCCGCGCTGTATCAGGATAGCATTGTTTCAGCGAGAGAAAACGGACGTAACGTATTTTACTCTGGAGGATTCGCAGTTGCTCGAAGGAGGAAGTTAAGGACAACAGGAAGTTAAGGGATCCTTGGTGCACGCGTCTCCTCGTATATACAGTACAAATGGCATATAGCATATTGCACTATATACAATATATATATCCTAGACAGTAGATTACGTAACAGTAATCTAGAAACGCCTCTAGCTTTCAACTGCGACTACTGCTTTTTATCCTCAAAGGAGACTGTGCAAAAAAAAGACAAATTTTGCCCACCCCTGTAAACAAGGGTTGCGCTCTGATCCTATCTGCAAAATTGTGTTGCCGCGTAACGCCATTGCACCATACGAGATGGGTCTCTAATTTCTTTTTCCCTTTTTATTAAATCATTTTTTCCTCTACCAACCGTTCCGCCACTTTGACCTAACTGGTCGCGTTTTCCTGGCCGCCATCGATCGCCTCGATCGTGGCTACGGCACTGTGGAGCAATCTGAAATTTTGTTTGCTCCGACAAAAGAGCCAGGCGTACCCAGCACTCTATTAACGAAATAGTTTTATCTTGCAACGTCGGGGCAACCTGTAAGGCGCTCTTGTATGCGTGTTTGCATTTTTTTTTGTTTGTATACCCCATCCCCACGTTGGGTATTTTTTGATAAAATTGACGCGTAGTCGTAATAATATTTTTTTTTTTAATAAAGCAACCGTACCAATGAAGTTAATTTGAGTCTCGAAATACCAGACGTGTGCGTAGGATTTTGGCAGAAAATAAAATTGGGTCTGCAAGCAACGCGATATTGTGAACCAAATTTTTTGGCGTACAATGGCCGTTTTTATACATGTAAAAGGCATTCGTCGGGTTTTTAACATTCTTTTTACAGGTTATGTACGTATATACAGTTGCATATATCCGACGATATTAATAATAATAATAATAAAAATATTGTCCATATTGTCATACTGTTACGGACAAAGGGCAAGAATCAGTTACATAATTAGCTGCTTTACATTCTGACCCCTAAATTCAGAGCTGTGCTTATCCTAACTCAGATGTAATATTTGGCTCTTTAAAAATTTCTCTATTTTTTTCTACAAATGCGAAGGAAGTTCCTTAAATTTTTTAATAATTAGATTATAATAAGGAATTCTTTGAATCTTCCAGGCTACGTCATCGGCGATGCGTGGTCCATATACAGAATCTGCATAGTCAAATATCGATGGTACAACAGCTTGCGTAAAATTCAACTTCGCTTCGGTGGATAACATATGCCTGTAGGGGAATAATAATCGGAGTCTGGCCCATGCAATCGAACATTTTGCTAAGACATTTTGGCTCAGAGTTCAGTTCAGAGTTCATAATAAATTAGATGTAAGTTTTTCGCTAGTTTTTTCCACTCGATTTCATTGTTCCTTAATACTTAATTTTAACGAGCTCGAAAGTTCTCTTTCGTTCTACCTATGACTAATGCTAGCGATTTTTTTTCGGATTAATTAGAAGCGTTTGCTCTTCAATCTAGCTCTTTGTATTATCTAAATCTCTTATAACTTCTTTGTCGGTCTCTTTTATTTTCGCCGCATAGCAGCATTTCGTTAATTGGTTATCATCAGCATACAAGTATAGTTTTGATTTTTCTACGATTGGTGATCAATCTGTTGTGTATATGAGAAATAATAAAGGTCCGAATGACGAACCCTGAGGTACTCTCGATATATTTCTTACTTGTGACAATCTCAATTTATTTATTTCGTTGATCGTAGCTTCTTGTGTGTTCTGTTCTTCTGTCTGTTCTGTTCTCTTGTGTTCTATTAAGTACGTTAATGTTCATCCATTGCAATGCTAAGTTTCTTATTTTTGGGTTAAATTGTTGAAAAATATCGAAATCGAACGTTTATTCGATCCGATGGAATTTTGCGATGTAATCGATAATCGTAATTTTTTGTCAGGAGGAAAAAAAAGGACGCCATGATTTAATAGCGTCATAGTGCCACTGCGCATCCTCTATGCGCAGGCCCGATACGAGGCTATGTTCACGTCTTACCGTTCGCGAGTGTCACCTCTGTGAACCTGGAATCGCGGGACGGAAAATTTTGAAAATCCTGTACCTTTGTATCCCTTGGGGTACGAACGAAAAGAAAGGTCGTACGAACAGGTAAAAGTGGGGTACAATCAAATAGCATTTTGAAAATTATAATATCTTAAGGTCGGGGTTCCAGATTCACAAGGGTGCGAGTTTCGATTCTCGATACGTAGGAAACAGCTGGCCAATGACTCTTTTGGGAAGAAAGTCGAGAAATCATAACGCGAGTCAAGTCACTCGTGAAATTCCATGTGGTTTGACGGTTGAAATAAAGGAGGTTAGAAATACATAAAAGACGTTTGGGACGATCGTATCGGTGAAATGTCGGGCGTGAAGAGTGCCTACATACGTTCGCGGCGTTTGGACGTAACCTCAACGTCAACCGCTGCATTTGGATATTTCAGAAACGTTTTTAATATTAAAAGCTTTACTGTCAAATCGATTCACGTTTGCTTTATCCTTGCGCTATTTTTCTCTGAGTTTCCATAGAAACTGCTCGAGAAATATCACTCGTATATCGAATTTTAAAAAATTCTTTTTCACGATAATTGCATTATTCACGAGTGCATCGAGATTGGATAATACATAGTATATGGATCAAAGGATACTGTTTCTCGTAAGTCTTCTTTTTTTTTTCAATATAAAGAAAAACAAGATGGAGGAAGGTTTTTGTAAAATTTTTATTGATCGATAGAGATTGAGTTTTTTTTTTTGTATTGTCGACGCGACGGTTAACCTTAATACATTGTAATGGGTGGTTGGAGGTGGTATACCTGGTTGACTGTTTTCCTTTGGAAAGGTTGCGCAAGAGGAAAGGACATTTGATATTCACAAGGGAGGCGCGTCGAGTGAAATAGGGGATGGAAATGTGTTAGGGAACTGGAAACGAGTGGAAGTATGCAGGAACGTTATGAATTAACCCCAGGTGGTAAGGTTGGAACGCTCGGAACGACGGATTTGGAATTTTGCAAATGTCGCGCGGTGAGTTTAAATAACACGTTTGTATGGATGACGTAGTAACGCCCTTGGTTATTACGTCAGAATTCCGAGATGTCAGCGCTGCGAAGTTTATCTGTCAAAAGAGATTTCCTTACTTAAAAAATACATTTAAAAAAATTGTTAACACAAGAATGGGTTGTCAGTTGTGTTTCTGGTAAAAAAAAAAACTACCGCAAATTTGCCTGGCATTTCCTTTATAAAACTTTTTTGCAATTAATATTTGACTCAAATACAAATTACAATTTTTCAGAAGTATCTTGTCAGCCTCCGTTTCAGGCAATATTGAGCAGCGACCAGCGGAAAAACATTAATCGCTACTGGAGTTGTGAAAACTGTAACGAAAAATAAATTTTTACAAAATTAAAGTAACTCGTTTCCGAACTTTTGTCTAATCGTTCATTTTTCATCGATTTCAATCGGCCTTCCGGCTTCTTCATTCGCATTTAATTGATGCTCCTCTGCGATTTCCAGCCCAGTGAACAGGGAATGACGCGTACAATAATAATAACAGCAACAATAGTAACAATAATGAGAATCTCATTGTAACGACCGATACAATGAGGACGTTAAGAATCGATCCAAACGAATGAAATGAAAGGCGCCACGTAGCCGAGTCATTGTCGAAAAATGATTTTGCCATGAAACATTTGTATCGATTGATTCGAATCGATAAATCTTTCGAAATTTGACTTTCGAAATCGTCCAGAGATATCGCGTCTGACCCCGCGAAAGAAAGTGGCGTGTAATGAATTTCGTAATATTTAATTTCATGATCACGACGATCATCGATCTTCGATAATGTCTAATTAGACGAATAGGGTTAATTTTTTATATGGATTGTAAGTATCGTTTAAAATTTTGTTTTTAAATTTCGTCACGTGTTCCCGTTTAACCTGCAACATTTTTAGCACGTTTCTTATAAATGAGTTTTTTTTTGTCTCCTTTACCCACAATAACGTTGCTTGCTGTGCCAAGGCTGGGTCCCATTAATATGAGTTATGTGATAACGGGCTACGTATCGCGGTTATGCCACCTGAGTTGTAACCGGTTTGATTCTGGATGCTGGTAGGGTGAAGCTTCGGATCATAATTTCATAAGATCGATCTGGTTACTTACATTGATATTATCTAAGATCGGAGAACAAGTGTACAGGTTAATTCAGTTACCGTTGTATCACGTGATACGCAAATAAAAGGAAATCGGTAGAATCGCAAAAACTTTTAATCGGCAACGAAGGTTAATAGGTATTTCGATTAGTATACAGAAAATGCCTTGATAAGAATAAAAGTATAATATCAGTAATGAAATTGCCGATGTATGGATTTAGTGAGTTTGTTAGAAAATAATTCTATTTTTTTTCTTGTTAAGGGCCGTTGGTTACTAGTATACAATGATTGATCAGTACGATCAATACGAGTTGATTCGTAGGGTCGTTTTCGTTGCTGAACTAACCCCAAAAAATCTTTTCTTTATCAAGAAACTTTTCCTTCTGCTCGAGAATCACGATGTGGATGTAATGGATAATTTATCCGAAGATAAAAAAAGTTTTCCACTCAAGATCGCCTAAGGTTCGAAATTTCTGGTTCTTTCTTATTTTCGTGAATCGAGGGCAGATATTGGGGGGGGGGGGGGGGGCTGTATTACGCCTCAAGCACGAATCAGTAAAGTTACGCGATTGTTGCTCCGGTATCGATTAATCGCGTAGAATTTATTAACGCACGAGAATATATTTTCTAAGTAAATAAAGTCAATGAGGAACTGGATCAATTTTTTTTTTCTTTCGGTTTTCTTAATTGTGGTACCATACAAGATGTGCATATTGATGTCTCAGGTAAATAATATGCATATATGTGTTAAAAAATGATATTAAAAATCGTGTTGCACAAATAGCAGTTCAAACGCCCTGTTGAGTCACGTGACAAAATGGCCGTGAAACCTCATATACGAATAATGTATAATGTCCACGTCCGTGGACGTTATCAAACAACGTGTCTAGGTTACCAATGATTATCGATGACACTTCTCATGCGGTGTGATAGGTTATATTATAAAAAGGTAAGCACTCGTCAGCTCGAATACGGGCATTCATTGGCTATTTGGCTATAGACTAAACTCCATATAAGGAGATAGGGTTGTGACGTCACGAACAATTACAAAAAATGTTCGCTCCCGTACTTTATAGCAAATTTTAATATCGACTTTCTTAATATTTAAGTGATAAATAAATTATCTAATCAACCTTCTGGAATTCTACGACCGTATTCTAGCAAGCAGCTTGGAAAGTTTTTGAATTCCCGTTAAAGTTCAGTTTCCCATTCAAAAGAAAAATTTCACTGATCGAGTTCGTACGTTGACTAGCGCAGTCTCGAAACGCCAGGAGTTACGAGAAGTGCCGCCGATCGCGGCGGCGCCACTTACCACTCGGCCGAAACCTAAATGAGATCAGTGTCACGGATTACAAGCCAGAGAGAAAGGGCGCGGGTCCTCACGTGCGTTACCGACGATATTTCTACGTCAGTTTGTGGCTTTTAATATCCGCAAACGAATCGTCGTCCTCGCGAATTAGTTCCCGGACGACGAACGTCGAGCAGCCAGCAGTTTGTTGGGTACGTGAAAACAAGAAGGATGCTGAAGGTTGGCTAGCGACGCGTCCTAACCTCTTTCCGTGTTACCGTATCACGTGCCGGTCACGACGAACAAAAACGTCCATTGAGAACGATGCTAGCTGGACATTTTCTCGACTTTGTGAATACAAGGCTTAAACCGATTTGTGATAATTCACACAAGGAATATTCAACGGTGACACAAATAACTCAGGTTCTCCCAGGCGTCGTTGCCCTCGTCGTCTCTTGCATCAGTAACAGCACGCAAACCGAATGGCGACGGTAAGTTTACTTTGTAACGATGGACTGACGAGATAATTTTCTCTTACTTGTTCACCCCTTAAGTGGAATAATACATAAACTTATCAATATGCATATTAATGCCTAGATACCTGGAGTGTTTACAGAAATATATAATATATTTTTGACGTTATATAAACGTTTTATAATGCGTTCATTCAGGCATATGTTTCTCTTCGGTTAATGAAGCGACTTGTGCGCATGCGCAGTTCGACGCTTGCACATGATTTATGTATTAGTTGATGCATATCAACATTATACGTTTCTGATTGGGGTTTAATATTTAATCATAACTTAGTCGATTCTACAGAAACAAGCTTAACGTGTTATATCCTGTCAAGATTCGAAATATCGCACGTTTATCTTTGGTCTCCGTGAACGTTATTCAAAGATAATATATATTGAAATACGTGTGTGTCGATATACACATGTGTGTTGTAACATTAATAATATTATTTTTCTCAAAGATAGAAAAGGTAGACAGGTACTCCAAGATATGGCACGATCTTTCGCTTATAATTGACTCGATACTGTCTCCGAATTTTCCGGGACTAACGCAATACGAAGTAAACTAGAGTTAGCGAAATGCCGGATGGACGCCAGACGCATCGTTGCGTCATGATACATAAAGGAACTACCCGGAAAATATGAAAAGAGATCCGACTAGCGGGAACGGAATGAAAAGGTATGGCAGAGGGGCTGGGTCGACGCTGATGTTAAATAAAGGAGAGATAGAGGAAAAGATAGTGAGAAGATAGTCAGATTGAGAACCCATGAAATTCAGTAACAGAAAACATAAAAAATTCGCCCTTTTATTCTGGGACTTCGAATAAAATAAAATTAACAATTTAAAAATTTCGAGAAACAAGATAAATAGCACGCGAGACAAGGTCAACTTCGGGACACGTGAATCAAAATTAACGTAAAATGGAAAGTCACGCGATACAAGGTGCTCTACGGGACGCGTTAACAGTATTCGTAATCGAAAAGACAGTTACTGCAAAAGATACGGAAAATTCGAGAGAAAGCGAAAGCAGATAATATGTAACGTAAATTAACGACAAGACAATACGTGAACTCACGAGACGCGTGGAACACGGATTCGTTTGACAGTTCTCCAGGGTCAACGAGGCATTAGTCCAAATTCAATAATGCATTTCGAAAATACAGAATCTAATAACGGAAGGTACGGAATCTTTTTCTGGCTGGCAAAAAGCGAATGTCTCCTAAGTCGAAATCGGGAGGAAAAGCGAAACATATCTATACGTGCCAATGCACGGGGGACAAGATAGAAAAGAGTTCGAACTTTAGACAAAAGTGCTTACCTAAGCGTTACATTCCAAAACCAATGCGAGACAACTACTTCAGCGAGACCGTCCAAGACGGCTAACGAAGAACGAATGTTCGACACGCTAGCGAAATTGCTACCGGCACGGTCCTAGACTATAAAATAAGTGCCGTTTTCGGCCAATATGGAAGCAAATATGGAAGCATGCGCACTGGACTCCAAATATCAACTAATTTCAAAGCGATGTATCACAAATAGCTCTTCAAGAGAAGAACGCGATAAACTCGATACATAATTGCCGGAGCCTCTTCGTGATCGCCACTATACGATACACGGGAGGTCAGTCAAAATTTAAATAGGCAAAGCCAGTTCATAGTCTAAACCGGTGGTATGACGTCACGTCTAATCGGTTGACCCGGGATCTTCAAAACTGTCACTAGCTCGCTGCCGTAGCTTCGGGGTGTCCAGGCTGCTCCGGTGGTGATCTTCGTCCGGACCAGGCCGGGACGGCTAGGTGGCGGAGTTCACGAAATCTCACACCGGGGTAGCTCCTGCTCCCCATCCTCTTCGGTACCGTTGATGCTACCCTTTTGGGACCTCGGTACCGGCTGTAACGAGAAGAACGAGATGGTCCAGGGCGGTCCCTTCCTCGATGACGACCCCCTGCTCGATTCGGGAGTCGTCGCCGGCGAGGTGGAGGCGTCTATTGATTTTGGATCGTCCTCCACTATCCCAGCTGTGAAGACGTGAAGATGTTGGATGTTGTAGCCGAATTCGTACGCACGAAATGGTCTTACAATGGAAGTTAATCTAATGTTCGATCTTTCCAAAAATTGCGACCCTGGAGTTCTTGGCTGGTAATTTGCGTAAGGCGATATTCAGGGACGGCAATACGTCCCTTATGACAAACACGACAGTCAATCCGTTTCAGACTCGTGACGCGAAATAACGTCACAGTATATACAAAGAACTTCGGAGTTGAGATAATTGTCCACGAAATTGTTTTATTATGTCTTTTTTACGTTTATCAATGTCTGATATGAAAAATTGGTAGGCCTGAGTAAAGGGACTGTTCAGCAAAATGCTGGAATCGTTCCGTACAATACTGCTGTACGATTACAGCCGGTACTTTGAAAAAAAATTCTTTTTTTTCGCAACTGTTACAGTCGTTAAACATTTCTCAAAGCGTTTTACCTGGAAATCAATATTTTCATGAGCTCGTGAAATCGTCGTATAATCTCGTATGAGGAGGATTAAGTTTCGTACCATATTGACGTTTTCACATACGACGATGAAACACATGTGGGACATGGAGGCGTACTTGTGCTGCTTCTTATTCCTTGAAGCAATCGAGATACTCGCGCTGTAACCTTGTCAGGTATGTACCGAATGCAATTGCAGTTTCACATATGTGTCATGTGTGTACAGGACGTATCGCTTGGACAGGAAAGTAAGTTGATGCCTTTGCAACGCTGAACCTATGCGACTGCTTTGCCGTGATACTTGAACTTTTTACTCGGGATTGCTCGAAGCAGATGAAATTTTGGGTAGGAAGTATTTTCATGCCTTTGGGGACATCGAGAAGGAAAATTTGCTGACATGAGTAAACACTGATATAGACGTTGCCGTATGGGACACATAAATCGTATTTTGTACTAGATAAATAATATAATGAAAAATTTTTTTAGCGATGTACGTCGCGAAAACGTGAAAACATTTGTTTCATTTTTAATTGTTATTAATGTACGGTGCTTTTTCGGTCTGGTCGACTGGTGCGCACGAGGTCAATTGTGAACATCAAAAGTAGAGTACATTCAAGCTTGTTTTACTATTGGCTATTAGAGTTGCTGGACTGTTCGAAATTGCTGAAAAATTATTTTTGAAAATTGGTTCAACCTTTGGATTTGAATTACGCGCGCCCCGTACGGATGCGATGAATCGAACGAGCACGAGAATGGGCGGGTTTCGTGCTTTTCTTTTTTGTTAGCTATTTATTGAATTTAATTTTACTGTGAAAGAGAGCTCACTTTATCTCCACGGTAATTCCACAGATGGGAATTTTTATGAATATGAAAAAATTTCCGAACTATAATTACTCGCATGAAAGTTTCTTTTGTTGTTGTCAATTCTCCTGGATGCTCTAATTTTTCGACTCGAAAGTCCATTTCTGACTGACAACAATGAACTCTGCATGCGAGTTCTCGTTACTCGCGATTCGTTATGCAGAAACGGGAAACACTAAAAACATTTCATATTTATTCGCACGAACGATAATTAATTAAATTCTAAACTAATGACGTAATTTTGGAAGTTCGTAACGGCAGAAGATATTTCGAAATTTACGTGTTTACCCGTATTTATACTTTCGCGCGAAAAATTATCCAGCCGCGTACGATCGTACGAGTGATTGAGCGAGAAATAAGGAAGTGGCGGGCAATTCAAAAATCATAAATCGCGTTTCCTTTAATTTTATCTGCCGACGCGAAAATATGTGCGCGATGTAGTTTCTGAACCACGAAAAGGATGATGGGACAAGTAATTACGTTTATTTACAATGGGACAATGGCTAACGTGTAAATGAGCAAGTGGATTCCGTGGCTGAAGAAAAAATAAAAAAATAAAAAAACCATGGATACCTGTCCGTGTCCAAGTTTCGGTAGCTCTGCGCATGCGCATAAATAAATTGCATGCATAAGCAATGCGCTATTCAAAGAATCTTCTCCGACGGCTGCCGTTTAATGCTAAACTTTTTCGAGATACGCGTTTTATGCTGGCTACGTCGCCATCGCGTATAATTTGCATGCAGCTACATACGTATCGGCATAAGAAGGATATAACGCGAGCTCAGCATCCTCTCTGAACTTTGTTTTCGTGTCGATGAATGTTTACCAAAATGCCCGTAGCCGATACGCCAACTTATCGTCGCTCTGAACGATTAAAAACAGTGTCCATTAATTTTCGTAACATTAATTTTCTGCGATTTCACTCTCGAAAAGATTGACATTCCTTTCACTTTGTACCGTATCATCTGTATCTTTAACGTTTTTCATACTATACTCCCACGAGGATTCCGTACGTCTTTTCAGTTGGCTGGATACACAAGGGTCAGATTTTCTCGTACAAACATTCTGTCGGACTGTTGCGTTGGAAAGAAGAGAAAACCCGAGAGAACGTAAGTCTACTATAAATCAGATATTCAGTTTAGAAAGGTAATTCAGTAATTACTGTTAATGTCACTTTATTTCACTGGGTTAGGCGTGGGCCTGTCTTCGTTACAGACGAAACTTTCGTAACCGGGCATAACCGACGCGACGTACATTTTATCAGGACTTTGTGACCAAACGATTCTGCAAATTTCCCTTGCGACGCGTTTCCGTCTCGTAAACGTGGAGCGAGCAGAAAGAGAGGGAGAGAAAGATAGAGGAAAGTAGTCTGGTAGTCAATGGCGCGGCGTCAGTGTCGCTGGCGACGAAAGCGTAAGACGACAGGAGCGCCCTGGCGACAAATAAATTATATCGTGAAGTTTCGCCGCAAGTGGCGCTACGGCGGTACCAGTGGGAACTTTAATGGACGACGAATAAATTGACGAGCGACGATCACCTCATTTTGTTTCGTGTACTAAAATGACATGTTTCTCGCTAGATAGGGGGCGGCCGTAGCCCAGTGGTAAAGGTAGCGGATTCACGACCGAAAGGTTCGGGGTTCGCGCCCAGCTCCCAGCGGCATTCACCAATGGGTTTTCATATGAAAACTTAAGTGAGTATTTATACGGGTTTCGCCCCACACTGTTCGGATTCGGTGTATAAACTTTGTAGGTCCTCACGCTGAGTTAAATAAGGCCCGTTTCGCAAGGTACATCGCCATCTAGTGTCGAACTTTTCCAACCTTGATTATTAGGAGCAGTTACTGGCACATGTCCCTCATTGGGGATACAGCCATAAGGAAAGGAAGGAAGGTTTCTCGCTAGATCCTTCCTCGTAGGACAGTTAAGAATTTTAAAACTCGTTCAGCAAAGCGACCACAGCGCAGTGGTTAAGGAAACGGATTCACGATCGAAAGGTTCGGAGTTTGCGCCCAGCTCCCAGTGCCAATTTTATCCAATGGGTTTTTATGAGAAAATGTAAGCGAATAATTCGTAGGGATTTTTTTGCGCACAACACTTTGGACTCCGTGTGTGAACTCTCTTTTATTAGGTCTTCTACACACGTAACACTACTCGTACATACTGTAAGGCCCGTTTCGCGAGATATGTCGCCATCTCGTGTGAACTTCCAATCCTGATTATAATACAGCAGTTACTGGCACATTTCCCCCCATTGTGGATACAGCCATGAGGGAAGGAAGGAAATGGATCCTTCGTAATGTCGTCGGACGTCCTCGCAGATACTTGGTAAGATAAACCGTGTGGCATTATATCTATATAGTAGCGTGACTTCGAATTTCACGAGGGCAAAAAATTCGCTAAGGACCAGAAGACGAGCAAACTGACAACCGACGATTTCTTGGTTTAACTTTCTGGTTCGAAGATCCTGGACATGGCAATTGGTATGGCTGTGTTCTTTGCTCCGTGTAAAATTTGACACGTTTACCGAGAACACTTGAGAGAATTGAAAATATCTGCTTGATTTTTTTGTTAAATCAGTTAAGAGCGGACTACAGATTAAATGTTTTCCAAATCATACAACGCGTGAAATACAAGTAACGTGGTCTTTCGATAATCGTTGATAAGATCGATGTTTATTATTTTGATAAGTTTCGAGAATACCGGTCAATGGATCGCACTCGAAATTTTGGCAAGTGTAAGCAAGAAGTTATGTGTTCGCGTAAAGCACTGAATAGCTTTCTCGATGGATTCACCGCTGGAAAGATTTCTTGGCTGCGGACACGGACCGTCCGGATATTCTTCATGGTTCCTTTTTACCGTAGCCATTCAGTGGGGCTTGTCGCATTTTACTTATCGGTTCACGTGACTCCATTGAAATTTTGAGAGGGCGTAACGAAGATGCTCTGTACGAGTGTTGGTTGAAGAAATTTACATTTTCTTCTTTTAATCATCGCAAATATACGTGAACTACGAAGAAATGCGATTACGAGAGAAGTGATTGTCCGTGTTCGTGATATGGCTGTTTTAAATCGAATTGACGTGATTGATTTGCAGGTAACAAATTAAATTATCCGAAGCGGAATATTACTTCAAGTTGCGAGTGTATATAAAAAAATCTACAGGAGCGTTCAAAGGCCTTCTTTTGTAAAAAAAAAAATGGTCGAACGTACCGAAAAAAGATTCGTGAGTCTCGTGCAGTCAAGTTGATCACGAGGGGTGAACGGATGTGACGTAGGTGCTCGGTGAGACAGACTAGTGGGATTGATGGTATAAAAGTAAAGCGACGGGAGGAGTTGAAAGGGCGGTTGCAGTGACTGAGGGGGTTGTAAAAAATAGTGGTGAAAATCTGAATAATGAAATGTGCTGCAGGACTAATGGAAAATTCGAGTCTAGATCCAAGGGTCACACACTCCGTCTCGCGCTGACTAATCTATTGACCAGAGCAGTTTGACTGATAAGCTTCTGGAATTTGGTAAGTATATCGTAAACACGAATTTTCGTAGCGTCAGTTTCACCGTTCGATCTACCACTGGTTGCGTTGCGGAGAAAAAACGAATTTTCGAATTCTGCAATCCCCTCAGTTACCGGAAATAAATATTTTGAATTTTTTCCAAGTTTTTCGATGTCTCGTTGTCAAACTTCTACGCTGTTACCGTCATATTAATTACTTTACCTGTAACGGCAGCCTTTTAACAGTCCACGGAAGCGTGACGTGACATTTACGAGCCAAACCTTTCCCCGAAAAGGTCATGACTTGTGGGGCTGTTTCGATTCGAACGATTGGACCTCGTTAACCGTTCGCCATTATTGGTTTCCCTCCGTCGGTAAGGAAGAGCCAACCGGTATTTCAATGGAAATGTACAGGAGTCTCGGATACAAACAAACACGCAAGTGTCAATCCTCGATAATTAATCTTGGGCCAATCAAGCAAACGATCCGTGTAGGCACTTAATTTTTCTTTTTAATATGAAACGTAATAATTAAACTCGAAGAATCCTTCTGACTGTTTAAACGCAAATAAATTCATTTCAATACTCTTAATTCACTACTCGCTCTTGGCGTTAATTAAAAGTTCTTTCTTCGCCCGTTAATCGACTACCAGCAACTTTTACTCAATTCATTCTGGATATTGCACGAGGCTCCAAGCGAGAACGAATGAATTATGGAAAGCAAAAGAATATTCGAAGGAACACAGTGGAATCAGGACGTTGGCGAAGGAACGGTGGAAATGAATTAACAATGAGGAAATATTGACAGTTTAGCGCAATGGATCTAATATGGACGAAACTGTGACTAATTTTATATAAACTGTATATCCCGTCCCAAGTAGGACACCTGAAGTTGCCGCGATCGAAAGCGAGTAATTCATAATTGCATCTGCCGATTGAATTATCCTTCTGTGTGGTAAGTAGTTTTAACTCGTTTTCGATCGCGGCAACTTCAAGCGTCCTACTTCGGATGGGACGTGCAGAATAATTGGTCCACGTGTTCAATGCTTTGTTTTGACAGTTAGCAAACAATGCAATCCTCAGCAAGTGACACGTGGCTTTATGGAGACTCGATTGTTTTTGGTCTGTCAAAAAATAAGAATACACTGAACTCGTAGACGAACTATGGTGCAGTACAGGGAGTGCATGAGTTTGAAACAGGAAATGAGGTACCCAGCGAACAGGTTGGACTAACTTGAGTACCGGATATTCCTATTCGAAGGAATATAAAATGGCGTGCTTCGAGACACCCAGCAAGGGACATTATTTAATTTCAGGTGTTTCACGTACTCCAGCCGGCGGGAACGTCAGGCACGTACCTTAAGGCGTTTCCGGTTTGGCTGCAGAATCAAGATGAATGTGCATCGGAGTGCTGCATGATGAAACGGTCGCTCGTCGTGAATTCGCCAGACTAGGACGGTACTGGCTACGAATTTGTCTTTTTTGAAGCTTTTTACAATAATTATTTATCTTATCTTTCAAACGGACTCAATATGCGACTCTGTCGTTGCCTTGAAAACCGTTGATTCTTCCGTGTTAAACTTATGCTATGCTAATCAAGAACATATGGTATACGTGTCATTTAATATATATATATATATATATATGTAACTACGATAGAGGAAATTTTCCGATAGTATCGATTGAAAGGCTTCGATTACTGCGATAGCTTATTATTATCGTTATTATGGTCACAGGCGTATCCAGTCAGTGCAGTATCCTGTTCAATAGTATATCTGGGTCATATGAGCGAATTTTCCGTGTTTCCCCCGTTATCGCCGTATTCACAGTATGCAATTTGTCTATATATATAATTTCCCTATCTTACACGCACTGACATTGAAAATTGTTCCGAGTTGCGTGATTCAGCGTACATCGACTCTAGGCGTTTTCAGCCGCTAAAAACATCCTTAAGATTTTCATTCTTTGTCACTTCCGGTTTACAGCCCAATCCTACGCCGCTGTATAAGCCTCACGGAAAGCGGAAAAAATATTAGTATCGGATTGGTATAGTTGAAAAAAAAATAATTGTATCTTTCTTATCGCGCGGATGCCTATCACCAAATGCCTGAGTAATCAAGAGAAAGCAGTTTAGCAAAATTGTATATTTATTTTAAAAACAAAAATCAAGCGCGCATTATTGTGCACTGTCGCGCACTGAAAAGTCATATTTTTCAGAAGCGATAAGCTCCTGAACCGGAAGCACGAGTACTGTGGTAGAGGACGAGATAAGAAATTGAGGACGCGAAACGAATGGACCGAGAAGGATGAGGATGCTGGGTGAGAAGGGTTGGGTGGAAGGACGAAGGTAGGGGTGGTCGATACCTCCTCCCTCCCTCCCTCCCTCCCTCCTCACCGGACGCAAGAATTTAATATTCCCACGTAGCAAATATCCGTGCGAATCTCAAAGCGAGGCAAAACCTCGGGACCATCTTTTCCTTTCATTTCTTCTCTCATCTCGCCCATCGTCGTGCCCGCAGCCGTACGTCGTTTCTATCCTTTTCTTGATAACTTTTTTTTATTCTTCTTTTTCTTATTCATCTTTCATCTTACAGATACGCGTATGTGTATCCATACTCCTGCTGCTCGAAATCTGTGATATTTCTCCAGCGACGCCCTTCGTGCAAGCGTCGCGGCGACTCTTCTACTGTGACGCTCTGATCCCTCTTGATATTCCGAAGGACGACACCCCCCTTGAATGAAAATATGAGAAATCGTAGAAAAGACCTGAGGATTTGTATGATCGTCAAGATCGTGTGACGCTTAGGGTAGAAATTTTGAAATTTTTTTTTTTTATTATACTGGGTCGATGATGCTTGCTTCTCTTGCCTGCTTGTTCCCTGTCAATTATTTAATTTTAACAGTTATACCGGGTGAGTCGAATTATATATGTATTTGTATGATCACGTGACATTTTTCACAGCTACCTGTTACGTATATTCCTACCTTTTGACGTATATTCTTCATCTCTTTATGGAACGATAATTTTTTTCTATTATACTCCACAACGTCGGAATTTAAAAATGTTATGCCGCGTTTCCAACGTCTGCTCCATAGGCGATTTCTATGTCTGACATGCAACCTTCGCATTAACCGTTCTCCGGCAATCCACTTGTACAATGGGCACTGCGCTGCATTCGAGTTATGACCTCCTCTTAGCGAAGTACCTGCATACAAGTGCATCGTGTCTGACGGCCAGACTCAGATTGCCGTTCGTTATTGGGCCGTTTACGGCTACGGAGAACGGCTGAGTCTCTTTTGTTCCGTGAAACAAGATTTATTCGTACGGATCAAGGATTTCTTTTACTTTAAAAAATCTTGTTTGGATTTGACGACACGTGTGGATCGGATGTAATATATTCTGTTTATTATTCCAATACGATATATGCATTCAGACGTCACGCGACCCTTTGCCCTTTTTGCACAAAGTCTCAAATAAACAATATTACCTAATCGTACAGTCTCGAGTACCGATCAACGTGTGACATTGAATTTTTCAAATTAATAAAATTAAATTCCCTTCGTTCGAAAAGAATGACGTCGTTGTGAAAATAAAAAATGTAAGATGACGTTAAAATCACGTACGTATAAAAATTAATTTTTTACGTTGTCACGTATCAAAAGCGTAAAAAATATCATCTTTGGATGCTGTTGAAATTTCATCTCACTATGCTCCTTCTTCCCGTACCCACTACGTGTGATCCCCTAAAAACAATCCGCCTTACCTAACCTGACTTTTCGCAAGTGCTCGTAAAGGTCCTCCGACTACGTAATACCTGACACGTGGAAAGCACTAAAATAGGAGATAGTCTGTTTTAGCCCGTAGAGACAATCGTCAACTTCTTCGTGACGGATAACGTTGTTATTTATAAAAATGTTAAAAAAAAGTTTTCTTTATCGAGAAATCTCAGGAATGCACTATAGCGATGCAACATAGCATACGCAATTATCTCAAGCGAGTATTCATACTTGATGTATCATCGGAGTTGAAGATCTATCGACCACGTGAAACCGGTTGGTTATGTTGAGTATTATTAAAAAAAAAAAATATTACGCAATATTTCGTACCCTAAGTTTCTAAAGCGACGGATCATTGCAAATGTATGTTTCGCAAAGATTCTGCGTTTGGGGTCAGCGTACCGTTAATCGTGACTAAGGTGTCTTCTGGAGTCTGATGGAAGACGGAGAACAGGGGCAAAGCTGTATGACGCCCCAGGTTACATGAGTCATCTGGTCTCGCGTACGTAATTGTTACTCTTGCGTGTAATAGGAGTGAGCCACGCGTAAGGTCATCAAGATCTGGGTTAAATGCGAATTAAAAATTTGAGGTTAGGCTCTGTTTTGGCTAATTTACGTTTGTGAACTGATGCAATTTTTTTTTTGGGTTTGTCCTTTTTTTTTTGTACTTGGATTCATCTCTTATTTGGGGTCTTGCTTAACCTGGTTAAATGTGCTCTTTTAGTTTTCAGTAGTTTTGACTCTCTGATAATTCCCATGAAATTGCATCTGTCGATTGAATATTGTTAGGGGTGGTTTTGGGGGTAGTTGATCTATGTTTACCCAGGAACGGCCAATAAAGTCTGCTGTATATCAAGTGGAATGGTGCAGGCTTTGCACATATGGGGCTTTCACGTATGGATTACATATGTGCATTCGTATATATGCTTATATATAGCTTGTTATGTATACTAGGTTAAATATATTATAGCAGTGAAGATACTTTGATTAATATGTAATATGGAGATTTTGATCAAACTTTCGATCAACTGAGATAGTAAACTAATTTTGGAATCACTTGAATTTCTAAATTACCTGTTTTTGGATCACCGTATAGCTAATTATCTGAACTTGGATCGATTCGAGAAACGCGTTCTAAGGTGAATATAAGTTTTTTTTTTGAAATTGCAAAACTATTAATTTTGTAGTTGGGCAGAAAAAATTTACGTCACAGAAAGCGCTTGGTTTTTTTGTACAAAAACAGTCTTTTGTATGGTAAAAAAAGTCTCATCCCCATAATTTATCTAGGGATAAAAGTACGTGAAAAGAGTTCATCGTGGTGAAGAAAGACGTTTTCCTTTAGTAAAAAAAAAAATGTCCAGAATAATCGACTCGAACAATATTGAAATTCAAAAACGCAAAAGACTATTCAACGAGCCCTTTCTGTGGGGCATCATTAATCATCCCGATATTCATAAGAATGATCGATTCCTTCGATATTTTTTTTATCGGAATTATCGTTCGACTTTTATCGGTAAATAAAAAAAAAATTCAACCCCCTAATCTTTTTCTTTAAAAAAAATTTTTTAAATTTCCCCTTGTCTCACTCCAACGGTCCCGAAGATAGTATCGTGTGTCAGACGTTGACCCAGTTTTCGAATTCTCCGCTTCGCAATTCCTTGACCGGGAAACGACTACGGATTTCTACCTTACCGACCCGGACAGTAAAAACTCGAATAGCCATAACCTAGAAAGTACGTATACCGCGAGTCGCCCAAGAAATAAGACGAGTCGAGTCTGAAGTTTATGGGAAAAAGTCAGGAGACAGATAGTGAGAAGCAAGAAGGTGGCTAGAGAGTGAGGGAAGGGTTAAAAGTTAACTCGTACGATGGAAAATGGCGGATCTTATGTGTTTTCGCACGACACTATGTTGCGTGTATTTACCATTTCTATATATGTATATCAGCACGTAGAGGCGAAGAACTTGCCGGTAATACAGTGAGGTTACAGTATGACACGTGGTTTGATATATGACAAGTAGGAATGATTTATAGAAGCCAAAGAGGGAAGGTAGGTCGCTGGGAATATCGTTACTGTTCTTTTTGGTTGCATCCGAGAAAGGATGAGAAAATTTTGAAAATAAAAATTGAGCATTTGCTTTATGAATTTTTTAAAGCAGCCTATGACCAGAATTCGCGTCTCTTTTAATTCGTTATACTTTGATTTTATGGTACAAAAATTTTGTAAAGCACTTTCTTATCCCCCTTTTTTTTTATAGACCCCATCAATAAGGGCGGGGTATGGTATTTGTGGGATTTGTATTGAATAAGAATTTTTATTTTGTTGGCAATGCCTCTTCGGTCACTTAAGCCCTCAAGATGGCCGATCGCTCTTGAAAACGAATGGACTGATCCTTTTTTGATATCGACCCCCCAGTGGACACGTGAACGTTGCTACGTTTCTGAAATTTTTTTTTAAGAGTTAGCATCGTTTTCATCAGTGCCAGTCGTGGCCATTGTTGGATCCAGACAATGACTAGTTGAATGGTATTTTTTGCAGTATCGATTACCAAGGCATCGCTATGTCCTCTCATGCTATTTTTTTTTTTTCATTAATCAATTGACCTATCACATACATCCTTCTCAATCATCTTCGTCGTTACTCGATCAACGTCTGTGCCGTAAATAATTTTTTGCGATTACAAATTACACGATTAATCTCAGACTTCCTTCACACGGAATCTTCAAAGATAAACAGACAGAGCCTCGCGCAATGCCAAGGATCAAGAAAAGGGATATTCCTGTATGAATTAAAGCAAACAGCGTGAATTCTTGATCCTGGATTTACTGACTTTTCCACCCCTTATATCTTGAATTCCAGAAGAGGGGAAGGGGGTCGGGGGTTATCACCGGGTATCGCCAGGCACTTCCCCTGTCTTCAGGGAGAACCGTATAAATTAACGCAAAGTTTTATGACTCGCCAAAAATATTTTTTTACTCTCTCCAGCCGACTTCGTTTATTAGACTATAATAATAATCGTAATCAACGCTTACGAGATTACTTTCTTAACTTTTTTTCGGCTCGTTTTTTCTTTCTTGTGTAATTTTAATTTTTTTTTCTCTCTCTCTCTCCTTGGTTACAGTGTCAATGATTCCTCCAAGGGATTGGTCGTGTTGAAGGGATTGGAGTCATGCGGTAAAAACTCCATTAGGAATCTTACTCGTCGTAAGATTTTCCATCTGACATTTTCAGGTATGTCTTATGCACTTATGGCATGTACGTGGGGCTGTAAGGAAACAGGGGTTCCATTTTAGATATATGAAATTATTTTTTTTTTCATGTCATCATTATAACATTAAAATAAATATTTCAGTTGTGCACTCGAATCAAATATATAACTATCCCGTTCAACCCCTTTATAAAACTAACGCCCCCAATTTCTTGGTATATTTACACAAATATTCATGAAAGACAATACGCGTAACCTACATGAAATAATGAGGGGCTTAGAATTGTCTTTTATATTTTGTCAAGAAAGCGCTCCATGTGCCTACATCCACATATGGTTTTAGGTATTCGGATGTGATTTTTGGACTCACGGTCACAAGGCGGCTTCAGCTACCGATTCAGATGAATTTCTTGCTTTCTGATTCCCTTCGAGTCGCCACTCTCTAATCAGAAGCTACGCTCTCGGGTTGATTCATACGGTTACGCCGATGTTCTCGGAAGATTTTTTATTGTTGTGTTGAGGTGCTCGAATCTGCCGCAGAGAGACAGTCTCGAGGTACCGTGTTGCCCGGCAGAGGAGAAGACCCGACGGAGACGTCTCCATGGACCGGCGGAGG
>JARQTI010000598.1:361975-379558 GCA_030142655.1 Trachelus tabidus
GCCTGAGCGGCCGCGCATTTCCGTAACCGTCCGCTCCCGTTCGTGCATCCAGTTGCGTTTGCTGATTTTACGCGTTCCTAAAGATCAGCACCTGCGGTTGCGTTTCTCGATTTGACGCATCCTCAAAAATCTGCAGGATCCGTTAGGCTACCGTGTCTTCCGATTGGTTCCATCAGAGCTTTTGATTTGGCGGAATTGAGACTTTCCCACCTCAACTCCCAGGCCATACCGGCTCCTCAGGTCCTGGTGAAACCGGAACTGGCTGACGCTCGCCTGGAATGCGGATGCATGGACAAAGGATAGACGGCCGAAAGTGACGTAGGTTAGTTCTCGGATTTTCGTTATCGATGTCGAGTTAAGAAAATTCGATAGAGTCAGTGCCGTATAAAAATCCAGTAAAAGTCCCCTTTTGCTATCACACACGGTATAACATCCCTTATACAAGATTAGCCCGACACTTCATAAAGGTACCACCATACAATAAACTCCTCCCAATAGCCAAGAAGAAAAAAATGGAATAAAGGTGCTTCAACCCAATGACGCAGCCAAGGGTTGGGGTGTCTGAAAATGGTATGGCGCGTTCGTGCACATCAGTCACGGCTTAGGGATTAGGGTGGTTCTTGAGATCAGGGGGTGGGGGGGGGGGCTCAGGCAGGCAAGGGTCAATATTGTTCCAATTGAACGGAATACGAGCCAAAGGTCTGTGGGATGATGGTATCCAACGTGAAAATGAACATTTGAGAAGCTAGCTGTCAAGTTAGTCATTTTAGTTCCAGCTTTGGCCACAGACCTTAGAGTAGGCGCTAGTAGTAGCTTTCGGTAGGCGAAGACGCTCTGGGCGAAAGAGCGGAAAAACGAGTCCACATGAAATATGACGTAGACGATTAAGAATTGAAAATTGGCCGGAAGGGGAAATTCGTCTGCCTATGGAATTGCAACAGTTCCGTAGACTATTATTATTATTCCGCGCATGTACCGCCGGGTATACAATACGACGAGCGACCCGAGGACGCCGAGCGAAGGTCGGGTGGGTCGAGACGCACTGTCGGGTATGGCGGGTTTCTCTTTTTCGAACTACCAGAACGTCCCGAAGAAGGATTTCGTAATTCCCGCGCTTATATTTCGCGACAATTTTCATTCGTTATTCTTTTGTTTCCACTAATGAAAGCAGGCCCACCCGCTCCCTTCGCCGCCAACCTTGTCCCTCGTCTAGACATCGACCTCGACGTTAACTGCCCTTGTGTTTGCGTCTGAATTAATACGTTCGTAAATTTGCTATCTTCTCTTTCAAGAGAATAACACATTTCGTAATAACAAAAATTAATTATTCCGCGAAAATTTTGAATTTTTTTATTTTCTCGGGGAACGTAAATTGAATTTTTTTCTTCATCCAATTTCTGCAATAGAATCCAAATGGAAATCGGTTTCAACGAATACTAAGTTTTTTTCGTTACTCGACGTTTGAAATTCCCGCGAAAATCATAACGGTCAGAGATATATGGCTGCCTGATGGTACCTCGTGATTAATGACGGTCAACGTTTAAATATAGATACGCTACGTATTGTCTGCGGACCTGGACAAAAGTATAATTAATTACGGAAGACTCCCTGGCATCGGTTGCTCCTAGGCGAACAATGAAAATCAAAGGTAGAAAATGGCGCAGACGTCCGTTAAATATATTTTAGGATAAAAGCACGTACTCTTTGAAAAAGTGTGGGTGCGCGCGCACGTGTGTGTTGCCACATCCGTCATACTGGAAATCTGTCAACGGACGTTTCTATGGCTGCTTAGCGAGCGTCCATTAGCCGTCTAATTAATGTAACAATTAGCATGTACTACGTGGGATGGGAACTACATCCTGTAGGGGTTGAAAGGGGTGGCTCCAGTTTGTCTCGTTCTTTTTTGTGGGGGACAAAAATTTTTTACCCGGTAAATCCCAATCTTTTCAACAAACCGGTCGGCATTGTTCGTCATTCTGTGAACCTGATGAACTGTACTTTGAGTCGTCATCATTATTTTTCCATGACGACCGACTAACGAACGGGCAGTTTTGGGACCCCATGATACCAATGGGGGTGGCTCACGCTAAGAAGGGTCTGGCCTACTTGTTCATAGGTTGGATGCGGGTTTTTTAGATTTTGAAAATGGCTCTTACGTCATTAGGTATTTTGAAAAATTTTCAAAAATTTTTTTTACTTATTTTTGACTTTGAATGCTTCCGTAGTAGAAAGACTTTCGATAGGTCGAAGGCTGTCGATGGTTCGATAGTATCGATGTGAAATCTTTAACGTTCCGGACATATAATGGATAATGGATTGAAATTGGTCCCGGTGAGACCATCGGGCTGAAAAGATTGTCTGCAAATGGCGCGTTCTCTGTATCTACCCCTGAACCGATACAACCCCTACACACCCTCTCCTCTAGAAAGCTTTCCAATTGAATTAAGTGACGTCATCGTTTCGCGTAGCCATTTTTTTTCTATTATCACCATCCGGACAACGCTAATAAATATCGCGTAAGGTTCAGGGTACTAGAAAAATATTTGGTTTTTAAAGAAACATGAGGATTTATGTAATTTACAAAAAAAACATTTTTTTTAATGGAAGTAGTAGAATATCGGTAGAATTGAATTTTCGACGTTTGGGGCAGTATTTTATTTTTACCGCAAATTACGTGGGTACGTATATAGGGTGGCTACGGTATTAAAGTATCGAAACGTATTGCTGCGCTAGCGAAAAATGGCAATGAATTTACGAGGCGGTAACACTGCCAAAATTGCACTATTCGATACGCGTGACATCTAGCGGACAAAACGCGCGACGGTCTACACTTCGTTCGTATATCGAAAAATATGTTTCACGTCGCCGACAAAACCGATTGGAAGTCGTTCGTTACATCGAAGGCGTTCGTATATATACTTATATATATAGGCACATATGCTATTCGTTTTATTTCTTTTTTCCCCCTCTCCATCAAGAGCAGATACTACATCAAACTGATTTCAGTCCATCCCAAGTACATATACGACACTCCAGGGTTTCCCAAGGGATACCACAGCATCCACTTTCATCCCCTTTCGCAGAACGAATCATCGTACCGATAAGTACTTCCGTAAAACACATCCCCAACCCCCAAAAAAATCATGTGACACTGTCAGTCAAATTTTCTCACTTAACGATGACTCTTTATCGTTCGAGTTATTGAAACAGAAAAAAATTTGTTTAACCACCCTTAGGCCAATTGGTCAACGGTAAACCACTTTAGGGTAATGTCCTTGGACTTCAGCAAGTCGCTCCCTTATTTATTCGAATACCAGGCATGTGCAAATATTATAGGCAATTATTTATGTAACACATAGGATATTCAAAAAAAGTAAGCATCGGTCTTACAAGGGATGTTACATATATATACGGAGGGTGCAAGAAGAACTAGTAGGGGGTAGTAGTAAGCAATTGTAGCTAATGGCGGCTAATAGTCGCAGGGCTGCTACTTATCCAGGTCAATTGCTCGGAAACTGGAATTGGTGGGTTCACAAAGTTCCTAGGGGAGGTGCTGGACACATAGGGAGGAGGTGGGTTAGATATACGGAAGGGTGGGTGGTCGAAGAGGAAGTGGAGGATACGGATGAGAGGTCGAGACCAAGGGATACCGCGATTCCGTTTAGTACAGGTTAGGTTAGGTTGGTAAGGGGTGCGATTGTCGAAGGCCAAAAGGGGGTTGTCGCGGCAGGACCAAGGCTTTGAATTCGTTCTCTGGACCAAATTCCAACCCTTGGTAATTTAGGGTGTTATCGAGGAGTGTAACGAAGTGTTACGATTTATAGAATTCGTCTCTTGACCTTCGACCTTGACGTTCTGAATTAAACGTCCTTGAAAATTGATGAAATTTTTTTTGCAGCATCTTTCTCAATATCTGTACGCTGTATATATTTTTCGTTGGCCAGGTCTTTTTCTGGAGTATTGCTAAGGGTGGTTTTGTTATGCTCCGTTCACACGGAACGATATTCATTTTTGACCGGCAGGTATGCACAGTAGTTTATTCTTGTATATATTTATTAGGTCGTCAAGTCAAGTTGGTTAATAACTACAAATTTCATCTTTGACGACCCCATATGTACTTACTTATGCTTGCCTCGGTACTGTTATGTACGTAATAACGGTTGACCTCAGTATACTAGATTTGGTCCCGGGTCAAAGTTCAATTTTGAGCAGAGGATGAAAATGGAGAACAACGACATCTATGTCGAATACGACTACCCCCCTCGTCCTTGTCCACGGTCTTGGGGTTATCCGCGATCGCTTTACGGTTACGACCTGTCACGTGACCCCGCTGACCTCCTTCTTGCAATAAACTCCTTTACGAAAGACTTGCTATCCGACTTGGGCTTATTTAGCACCAGCAATCGGGTTAAGGGTAATTTAGATTTTTTTGTGCGTTTAGAGTAATTTTAATTTTAGCTTAATTTAACGTAAATGCTGTTTAAAATCTTTTTGTAATTATTCAAACGCATCGTCACGTATTTATACGTATCTTGATACACTGGAGGTCTCTGCAGGTGATTATTAATTTTGCGTCTGGTTTTTTACGCTGTTCAAGCTGCGAAAGTGAAATTCGAATTTTACTCAATGTACGTATTGTCGTCGTTGATTTTCTTGTTTCCGGAAACGAGGGCGAATCGAATGTATCTTGTTAAAATTCGCTTCGTGCAAACGGCAGCTGAAGGGTGATCAAATTTTGTTCGAAAAATTCGTCAATTCGGTTGGCGTCTATTTTTTACAATTTCGAGTAGTCGCAGTTGGTAGATACGATAAAAGATAATCTCGTACTAATATTTACGGAGACTTCCGGTATTTCGAGAGTAGGTGGCGTTACGGGTGGAGGAGGTGAAATCGAGGACTTTGGAGCACCGATGGGTCTGTCTGTTGAGAATTCCAGGGATTCTCCGAATCTTGGAACAGAGCGCCAAGGAAGACGTTGTAGGACGTGAAAAATGCGTGGCTCGTTTAAACTTCGTTGATGGAATTGCGTGAATTCTGTTGAGCGAGATGAAGTTCCCTTATCCTTAAATCTCGGAGACATCACCCTTGGGTTTTCTTATTATTATTTATATTGTCCGAAATAATCGAAATTTCTTTCATTCGGAAATTTATACGACTGACATTCTGAACTGTACACAGACAAATCTTTTGTCGAATTCCATTGTGAATATTTGAAATGTTTTTTCCTTCGTCGTCCTTAATCGCAGCAGTTGAAGTACTCGAGAATTTTATCCAAAAATTTCTATGAGGTACGGGTACGTGGGTAGATATTTAAAAAGAATTTTTAATTTTTGTCCCACTTCGAGTCACGTCAGTCTTTGTTTGTACTTTGTGCGTCGGTCCAAAAGGAAATTTCATATTTCGCGCGTATTCAGCGTGAACTTCGTCTGGGGCCAACTTCACTCGTCTTACTAAAACTTAAACTAAAGCAAGCCGGTCACCGCCGCGAGACTTGAATTTCAGTTGGATCAAGTTACCGACACTCGCTACACTTAACTTTAGCCAGTGTCCATTGCAGCGACCGGACGACACTTCGTAGACTTTGTGTGTCTCTTAGGAAGGTTGGCCAATACTCTAGGTAATTACCTTGGACCGGTGCCGCGTTGGTGCCGTGCAGTCTCGTACGTTGCCCGTAAATTTGAAATGAATTCCGAGCGAGCTCTTCTTTACCGACCGAGTTGACGGCTGATCGAAAAACGTGCCCGGAAAGTATTAGAGAACGAAGAACGAAGTTTTACGTCTGACTACTGACAGCAACTGCTTATTCCAACAGCCACGAACTGAATGTGGACCAAATGGATGCTGGGTCACTGAAACTTTGAGAAGGTCGGGAAGGTACGTTGCAATTGGCGAGACGAGCCGCTAAGAGAAAAGTTTTGTAAGACTTTTCGAATTCCGCCAAGCATATTAGCCGGTAACTCTAGAGAATAATTGTTCGGAACGGAAACGAAATATTCCGCGATCGAATGGATTCCTTGCAAATATTTTTTTTATAATTATCAATAATAAAAACTTCCATTTTACATATCACAATACTACCGGAAGTATTCCAAAGACTTTTTTCAAAAACAATTCTTTTCTCGTCCATTGAAACTGATGCTGTTTGCAATTTCTGAAGAGATTTCCAATCTCTCCTTGAAAGCGACAAAGTGGAACGAGAGAATTTTTCCGCTCATAGGAATTACCTCTTGTACTTCAGCATCTTTGATGATCCCTGTTGGCGTAGACGTCGAGTGCGAGTAAATTCCCATGAGTTTTCTGCAGCGTTGCATTATTTATAACGGCGATTTACTTGCCGGTGAATTCGCGAACGAGCACAGTAATTTCATTTGCTCCGACGGCCAGACGGCTCGTAGGCATGCGATTTGCGCGATCGCGCAATTCTTCGTCCTGACAAATGACATCTGATGGACACTCTGGCTTCGCCTAGTTTCTGCAAATGGCGTTTGATGGACGCCTATGCGCTTAACTCGCGTCCGCCATCTTTTTTCCGCGATTTCTAAAATTAATTTACCAATGTCTGACAGAGAACCCATTACAACCAGACACATAAACATACAGAGCGCCATTTCCTCAAGAATTATTAGATAGAACATAGTGAATATCTCAATTAACCGTATTACAAAAAATTTGTATAAATTAGCCTTTGAATGAAATTTTTTAAAATAATTATAAAAATTCAATTTCACAATCCCAGCATAAAATTAGGTTACCGGCTCGTTCGACCAACACAATTGAAACCTAGTCGAGTCTCGGAACCTTCGTTTACCTTTCCACCTTCTGTAGACAATGCATAGGATATAATTGCGGACCAAAAGAAACATTAGCTTAAGTAACTTTCGGAAAGTTTGTACGAGCCCTTAAAAGTTTCACGGCTTCAAACAAGTAACGAGGACTTCAACGTCCACGGGCAAAATGGCAGTGATAAAAATGAAACGAGAAGCCCCCATAAAGAATGGAAAAAAAAAGAAGAAAAAGAAAACAGTCCATCAATAATAATATAATTAACGTCAAGAAAGGAGAAGAAGTACGTTCTCTTAAAAATACAACAGATGCGAGGCTATTGGGCAAAGCGCAATGCCTGTCCGACATCTAGAACACGCCTTCAGGTTGTAGTACATTCCTATAGTCTGTAACATGTAACAGGAGTAATTGCGATTGCCCGTAAGAGTCAGCGTAATTACGCAGTGGTCGAGTAAAAGAATTCTTAGCCCGTGCCATAAATAATCTTTATTCGCATTCGATCGATTGGCAAGGATCTTTAGGATGCTTGGTTACTCGGAAGGCACACGCGATACGTACCTGGTTTACGGGCCCGTGCCTCATACACGTATACGACAGGAACCGGTTATGCAACGGTGCTCTATATGTTTCATGAAGGAAACACGCTCGTTTGTCTATCCAGGAGACAGGGAAGGTATGCCGCTGTTCCCAGGTGCAGCGATGCATGGGTTCACGAGTTTGGTTTACTTATTACGTATCGCGAGACCAGTGCCTGTCGATCGATCGTGTCCAATGCCGAAAGTATTCAATGAGAAAGTAAAAAGAAATGGCTAAGGAAAAATATATGATAACGTGTACCTGTGATACGAACGACTGGATAGCGATTCGTCGTGCGACCATGTAATGTCCTTGCACGAAATTTGAGGTTAGCCATGCTTCGACTCACTGTCCCGGACAATTGGCGATACATCGAGTGGCTGACTTATGCGAGACAGAGCGAAAGACCTCGAGACAAGTTTAGGGAGTCGTAGATTTGCACTGCCGAATATTGCGGACACAAGACGTACATAGAAGAGCGAGAGACGAAGGTGGCCGACGGCAGCTTAACAACGGAAACAAAGCAGTTTCTAGAGGCACGACGGGAGGCTCGAACGTGCTTCGCAAGACAAACGTCGTGTGGCGCTGAGGGAGCCTCGGTGAATGCGGGCCAATCGGCGCGTCCGTTAGGCCGGACGTAGCCAATCGCTGTTGATCTTTCAGTAGCGCGTGATAGCTTCGACGTAGGCGCCTTCGTTCCTGGCAAAATAGCTCATTGAATACCCTGGAACGGTCAAGCGAGAACGTGATCCGAACGTATAATTTCGTGAGAGCTACGGGTACGGGCCTTTGGCGATTCGTCAAGTGTTTGCGAATAGATTTGCTCGATTGACAAATCGTACGGACGGAAAAGATCGAGGCAGATTGACGATGTTCTTTCCTCTCTCGTTTGATCTTATGAATTAATGCAACGTACGTTCTTGGGTTAGTGCGTATATAACTTTACGATTCTTTTGTTTGCTCTGCTGCAACAGCGTACCGATTGTCATCTTTATATTTTGAAATAGTGGCTTTACATTTATTTAGTGATAAAATTCACTCGTCAACGTATGTACAGGTTATGTTCGAGTGCTGCTCGTGGGATAAATGTTTGGATTCATAGATCACAATGAAAGTCGAACCAGAGTGAACTGTTTGTTATCCGTGAAGCTTCTGATTTTCGGCAGACAATTTATGAAGTTGAAAGGGACGATCGAGCCGCGTTAAATTGCAAGGTAAATCTCGTGTAAATTGGATCGGCTGATTTTAATTGAAGGTCCCGTTGGTACCGTTCGATTTGTCGGACTTTGCGCGATGCTTGAAAATCTGTGTAATTCTAACGAGTGAGAAAAAAAGATTGGAGCAACGAATCGATTGAACACCGTAAAACGTTAAAGTCCCTAATTAACGTAAGTGGAGAGCCAACAATTTTACGTGTTTATAGAGGAAACGGCGCAGACGACACACACGAGACACGCGCATTAGCCAATTCTCGAGGGCTGGTCATAAACCATAAACAACCTTCGAAACTTTCGTTTACCGATAGCTCTCGCGGGACGTCGCTGAAAATTACTTTCGTCGCCATTATCCGCGCAACGTAAAACTTTCGAAACTCTCGGACAATTATTTCCGACATTTACCGCAAGCAATTTCACACAAAATACCCCCCCTCCCACTGTGGCTTTAACCGCTTCCGTGGCAATTCTTTGAGTTCGGAAAGCAGAGATCGAGCACCCGAGTACCGACAAATTAAAATACTTGGAACGAACACTGGAAAATTATAGCCATCTTTCTCAAACCCTATTACCAATACATATACCCAGTGTTTAATTTTGCAAACGGATCATGAGATATTACAAAGTGAAAAGATATATATTAAAAATGTACAATGTCAGTCCATATTTTCGACTCGTGATCAATGTTATTTATACAATCTTGAATTCAAGGTCGAGTCATGCGAAGAGTAACAGGGCACGGATGACAGGGGGGGGGGGGGGGCGGAGGGGTGGGAGGGGATGTACGGCGACTTGCTTTTCGTGCAATATTTTTTTTGTCAACCCTTGAAAAATCTTTAAACTTTTCCAACGGGACGAAACTTTCGAGTGGCTGGTATCTTTTCGGATATGAATTTACGGTGTTACGGATTCCGAGGATAAAGAAGAATCCTTTTTCCCCCTGCAGCAAGGCTCCCCATATATATATTCTGACGTCTTTCCTTCCCACCTTCGATCCGTCCTATACTCGTGGGGCACTCACAGCCCCACGTATGGTAAACCGCTACGCCGTAGGCCACGGCACATCCACGTCTTTCCAAACGTAATATGAAACTACCTTCGATTCGAATCACGACGGCCCGTGAATCGAGCTCTAAGGGCCCGTGGAGCTCGAGCCCATGATCTGTGGCTATTGAACTTCTCCAACCATTTCGCTGTCCACGGGACACGATCCTCCTTCGCACGTGCTGCGCGGGATTCGAATTCTGGAGCTTCCCAAGTTGGCCGCAATGCGTCATGGGGCGCTTCTCCAATTATGACAGTTCGGTCTGATTCGTGGTCTGTAACGAGAATATTATGAAATTCAAACGATAATAACTGTAATTGTTAACGTCGTTACGTTTGTTTATTTCTCAGGAAGAAGAAAGCTTATCACGGAGGATTCTTTTACGTTGCAATCCATTACCTGCAGTGTTTTAAATGGTATCGATTAACACGGAATGCCTGGGAGTACATCGTCTCGTGCAACGGAACAATTTCCGCGAACGTCAGGAATGCAATTGCAGTGGCTACTGCTTACGGTTATGCAGTTGGTCTGCGCTGAGTGCAAACTGTGCGCTTTTTTTTTTATCTCCTCGACGATCTCGAATCAACGGGATATCGCGGCTGCAACTTACTGTTATCGAATGATACACTGGGTATGTCGAGTTACGATTGTAAGTTTGTCAAACGGGTGAAATCTTAATTGATTGCAATTTCCTACGTGCTTGACTCAATGTGACGTAAGGTTGTCAATTTACTGTAAATTCATTTGTCGTATACGATAACTGGTCTATTTGCAAAAACCTAATGTACAAGTCAACTATCATTGTTAAAGCTTATTACGCAACTTGCTTCGGTTGGCTGAAACTTGTTATATTTCACATGTAAATAGTTATGTGCTTATGTAACTGGGTTACGGAGCAATTATCATAAATATTAAGAGACATTTTGGGAATTGGGTCGCATTAGCCAAACGTAAATCAGTGTTATTAGGATTGAACTATTAATTTCAATTTTTATTATTTCTATTATTGCCTATAGGTGAGGCTGAAAGGGTAGACAGTTATAGAATTATTTAACATACAATTGGACCAAGTCATTTTTCACCAGCTTCACAAGTAGTTCGTACACGTTTCATTATCTTTCGCGTATGTCGTTTATCTCTCTCTTATCAATTCAGTTTCATCGTCAATAGCAGGATACGCCTAACGATCGATAGCGGTACCTGAGAATTTCATAATATATATTCTGAACGTTAGGTTAGCCCCGAGCGTGAACCTGTCCTGGGATTAAATTTGATTGTAATGGCGGACACGAGGCTTAGAAATCTATAGGGATCGAATCTCGGCTAAAGACACGTATGGGTACATACATGTAGGACGCGGGAGAACGTCGAACCGGTTTCGTGAATCCCTATTAACCGATAGAACCGATCTATTCACTTGGTTCGAGAAAAAAAAAATATAAAAATTGCTCCAAGCGACACGGACAGGATGTAAAAGAAATCTATATAGACGATCAGGACGTTTGGCTCTTAGTTTTTATTTCCTGGCAACGAAGTTTCTTCGGTCTCTCAGGGGTGAGAAAATACGTTCTCCATTACTCGAAACCGTAAGCCGACCGCCGTTTTTACATGACAAAGAGAATCATTCGAGTACGCAACAGCAAACGGAGTTTTGGCTCGAGTGAATAATGGAAGGCGATTATTTGCGAAGACCACTTGGGCAGTACCGGAGCCTCATACGTTTGACGATAGGGGCGCTGCGTACTATATGCTTAATGGACGTCGCCAGTGTCGTGAATAGGGTACCCTTTTTCGAAGGGGTTTGAAAAGTATGACTGTTTAACTTTTTTTTTTTCAACCCCTTTGACACTTTAATCACACACGTTTAGCCTGTGCATTTTGAAATGATTTAAAAAATGGATTAATTATGTAATATTTTTTTAACAATTATACCACTTCGTCTTCAAATGTTCTTAGCAGCCGCTGTTCAAGCTGAGTTGACTTTGTCTATACTGTTTTGAAAGATATGGAAGATAAATATTTTAGAAAAAACAATTTTTCTCTCAAAACGCTTCAACACGGGCACAAAAGAAATCTACGATACTCGAGTAAGAATTTCTCAAGGAAGAACGACCGAAATGTCGAGCATAAATAATTAATAAGCGCAAACGAGATGCAGTCTTACAGATGCTCCAGACTCTCTTGTACAGATTTCAGGCCAAAGAGGAAACAGTCCAATCCGCCTGGCTACTCTTAATGAAAGAACACTTCCGGTCACCCCTCCTGACCCCTCCGTACTATCCCCAAACGTAGTAGCATCCACCCCCCACTCACTCATCTCCTAAAGTCCACGGAACTTTTCGCTTATCAACTTGCCAGGGATATTTATCCTTACATTTTTTTTTCGCTTTTGGCATTCTCCAGCAGCTTACGTAGTCTACTTTTCGTCAAAGAAAATTCGTTCGTCTTGACCTTCAATGACGTATATTAGATTCTCAGGAAGAAACTTCTTTACCGACCGGCACGGAGTATCCGCAAGTTAAAGGATGGCGGGTCAGTGGGACGATAATGACAATCAGCCCAGCGTGAAAAATTAACAGCGTAAAATATGATAGAACTTATTTAGTGAGTATAATATAAAGAAGGGTAGGTCAGGGTCGTGAGAATTTTTTTCTCCAATTTTTACATCCACGAACGTACTGTCAGGGTTGGTTTGTAAATTCCGTAGGGCTAAGGGCGAAGTATGGGTAAATCTCGAGAGAACTTTTTTGCCTGCGTTCTGGATGATATAAATAAAGAAGAAGTACAATGGGTTCTCCATCGACGCTGAGCGTCTAGACGCCACCTCATATATGTATATACATATTGTATATTTTTTTAATATTCCCTTACTCGAAGAATTTTCTTCTAGAAAAGGCAGACCTGCCGAGCGTTAAATTTTCATCAAAACTGGAATCTGCATCGAGCATCATTCTTAATGTACTCCTATATCGTAATCATGAGGGATTACAACGAGAGTCCGTGATTGCTTTAGTTATGATTATTTTTTTTATACAAGTAAACAGTCTGGATTTTTGGAATCCGACTGAAATATTTGTCTGATCAAAAAATATTGACATTACGTCAATGCGAAAGGTTGCACTTATCGGAATGAAAGTAGTATGCAGGAAAGGTCCGCCATTACTCAGCCAGGAGACGATGATTGGTTCTCCGTTGAGCGTTTCAGCCATCCAATCGCTTTGGGATATCGTTCGGACGATGTTGGATAATAAAATAAAAATTGTGGCTGAGATGGGAGGGGGTGGTATTAAATAGTTTCTCCAGAGAGAGATGATGACGCGTCATCACGTAACAGGATCCGATGCAGTCGTCCTTAAAAAAAAAAATGCATAAATCCGTCATTCCGATCTAAATACCTGTAATAAAATCGAAACTGAAAATTTCGGAAAATTTACTAAAAATTCTTTAAAATTGTCAAATCACTTACAATGTGGAAATTATCGTAGTGAGATTTTTTGACAAGAAATATCTAACCTATTTTCTCGATCGCAAGCAGCAAGAAGAACAGATTAGTGGCGGTTCGAAAGTTCACCGTACCAGAAGAGGACTTCCCCCGTCTCTTGAAGTCAGGTACCCGGTAGTACTCAGCATCCGAAAACCAGCACCAATCTCCAGGAATCCTTCGTTCCTCTACGTTAGGAACATCAACCCTTAACTGGAGGGAGGAAGAAAAGTAGTCAGTTTCTTGCTGGCAGCATCCAGTTAGCCATCGTTATCCGCAGAGCAAGCTCAGGTTCGGTCATCTCGAAGCTTCCCGTCATTGATTATCGAAGGATAGCGTCGATCGAGCCGGAAGTACCCATCGGTGGAAAGAAAATTAAGAGGGGTAAAAAAGAAAAAAAAATTCCAATAGCATCTCCGGTCAATCGCTGACTTCTCGTATAACTATCTCCCTTGGAGATCTTGGCCCGGACTACCTCTAATACTTGACCCAAGAGAGATAAAGGGTATCCAGAATGTCTGGGATGACAAGTATGGATACTTACGAACGTCGAGGTCAAAGGTTAGATGACAAATTTTTTTGGCTCCTTTTAGGTTTGCGTTGAAATTGACGTTCGATTGGTATTGGCTAATTTTATTGGACACGTGACGACTTGGGCGGTTGATTTTGAAAGTGGCGGGAAATTTAAATGACATTAATTTTGTTCCCAAGTTCTCTGGATTTTTCATTTGTATACCTTGTATGTATATATATATATCTGTATGGTATCACTCGGAGCGCGTATAACCTTTGATGGTACGGGGTTTCCTACCCCTCGTGGAGATAATTGCTTTCGATAATGTCTTCTCGAGGTGGGCGTGAAACTTCGTATCATTATTTCTTGTAATTTAGTTCTGTCGTTGGATGAATTATTTTCAGTGAAATCTGATCGGACGGATTGGAAATTTTTTATCTCTCGATAGGCGTTGGTGACTGTGTGAAATTTAAAGAGTTTTATTAGAGGCGAAGTGCCCTGGGATATATATTTATATATCTTTACATACAAGTGATTATCGATTGGATCTTAAAAAAATCGATAATATATCATAAATCAAATTTATTGATCTTGAATTCGATCAATCAACTCATACAGTTAATAAGAAAATTGAAAAAAATGGTACAATTGAAATTAGATAAATATTTTTAATCAAAATTACAAATGTATTTGTCTTATTGTTAGTACACCGTCGGATAGATGGATCGATAATAATTGAGCTCGTCAATGACAATTATCGGTATGGGACGTCGATTTAGATTTCAAGCTCGGATTCGTAAGTCGGACTTTGCGTTAGGTTGGTGAAATTTGTAAAAAAAAAAAAGATTGAACTGTCCATGCGAAAATTGATCGATTATCGATTGGAGTGATAGCCAATGAAGTTCTGATCGTTATCGTACGATTTGAACGCGTTTCCCATTTTGAGGGTGAGAGAAAAAAGAAACGTATCCAAGGGGGGTAGCCATAATGAGGTCCGATTGCCATCGCGAACCTTGCCGAGCTGGCAATTAGGCTTTGCCTCAAATGAAAATTGCTCCCGAACTGAAAGTCTTTGAAATTAGTTCGAAAATGTTCCTTTATTAATGACGGATTCAAACGGAATCCACGATCAAACGTTAAAGCCAGGAGTCCTCCGGTGCCGAGACACGCGAATTGCCGATTACTTGTTTCAACGGTTTTACCAAGCAAAAGCAACCAGAATTTATTTTGCCCAGAACCGACTTCCGGTTGCATTATATTCTCGTGCTGGTTCCGACTACGAGTTCGATTCATTCATTTCTCTAAGCAGCACAGTTGATCGAGGATCCCTTCCGGGCATCAGACCAAAACAAAAGGATGATTTACTACGCAGTGAAAGCTTATCAATGCAATTTACTTAAAACATAAATTTTTGAATATTTCCCACTTTTTTTTTTATTTTAATGACGAATTTTTCGTGTCGTTTCATTTTCAGGAAATGGGTCGTTGGCAAGTATTAAAAAATTGTACGTCATATATATATGTCACAATGTATAAGGCATGCCTTCTGATGAACCTATGAAAATGGATACTGCATATTACGTTACAGATGCATATACGAAAATAGTAAAGGCGAATCTACACGAAAGATTTTCGTGGCAGCGTTCCTTGATAAAAGACCGTAAGCCGGAAACTGGTAAAAACTTAGATAATGAGTTTAACTTGTCAAAAAAGTAGTAAATTAATTAAAGACCCCCGGGTATCCCGTCTAGACATTATTTGTGTCCCGTCTCGCCAGCACCTAGCTCGGTATGCACGTAGATTGAGCGTGGGTGGACGCTCTTCGGTAATGAAATATCACTGTAATTGACTTTTATTATAGGGAGCGACATGGCGCCGCAGGAGGAACCATCGTCAATGGAATGGAGAATGTTTGCGTTATATTTTATTAGGTATCCTATTACCTTCGCACAATGCGTTTCGATATCGGCTCGGTCGGTAATATAATCGGACTAATTCCATCGTGTAGGCACATGTGTGCATACATGGTAATTTCATATATATGTACCTAAGGAACATACATTTGCACTTAGCTATTCAGGTATATATAGATGTATGATGTACGAGACTATTGGGAACTCTACATTACCGACCGAGTGTCTTTGATTCAGCCGAGTCCCGCATGGCCGCACGCCCACTCGTCAAAAACGTAAACTACGCCTGCCGGGAGTTTAACGTCAAGACGAATTGTCGCTTAGTGAAAATATACTTTCATTTTGGTTAATTTCTAATGGAAGTTTATATACGAGCTTATTTAGTCCCGCATTTTAGACACGGTTAACAAGAGTCCCGGGCGGTGGGATCGTTTTCCAAAAAATTTGACAATGGACTACCCAAGGTGGCACGTCGTGGGAAAGCTCCCGAGATCGCCTCCAGCTTCGCATAATTCCTTACGTAGTACAAACTTCCGACGGCCATTAGTGACCGACTCTGGTCCCGGCGACTGCCGCTAATGGTGTCGTTCTCTTGGATATCCTTCTTCAGTTTCTTCTCGGAATCCGGCAGAGAACCTAACCTCACAAATTGACTCTACGGACCTTGCACGCGATTTACATTGAAAAAAATGGCTGCAGTAGGAGTGAGTGAATATTTCTTAAAAATAATAACAATGTCAGTTCACGGTAGCTTTATTGTTTCTATGTAGTGTTTTTAGTCTAATTTTCTTTTTGACTTCATTATCTCAAAATCCTTCGTCCTCGTGGGAACTCATTGAGGTCATACTTTCTACATGTATCTGGCTACTGGTATATAGGTCAGCGAATGTTCCAGTTTGAATTTTCGTGCTATCTGCTCACTCGTTAGTTCACGTTACGTGGCCTGGCAATTGGAGGTGGGAATATTACAAAGGCTTCACGTTTGTTGCTCTTGCAGACATCAGACAGTATTCGATCATTGATGGTTATGGCGGTGATCGTCAGGATGAGCCTCATGAAAGGTTTAAAATTCCATTATCCATTTATCTTAGTAAAATTATTAATCTTTGTTACGTGTGATTTTAAGAGAATTGCACAATCCTTGTGAACTTGTTATTGCATTCAGGTCACTTTTCAATCCTGTTATTTAACATCTTCACGCGGTACACTTCTCAGATTCTTTTATAGCAGCAACTTTTGTTATTACGTACCGAAAAATGTTGCAATGCCGAATGAGCAGGAGTCTAATTAACAGTATGTGCAATCTTAACCAGTCAGTAAAAATATAAATTTTTTTTATTATACTTGCCCAGACGTTTAATAACGTTCAAATTTTTCCAGCGTGTGTCCAGTTTATAAGAAATTAATATTGGCATTAATTTTATACCGTGTTCGCCATCTGGAGCGTGACTAATAATCTTGTTGATTATAAAACATAATTTTATCATTTAAGTACGGAAAAGCCGTTTGAAAAATATTCTCCAACCGTTACGACGATAACGGATTTTTGATTGACTCACGGGTGGGAGCAAGAGGGGGTGGAATTTGTATTTTTTTTCACGTCTTACACAGTGCTCTTATCTTTTCAACCACTCAGTAGTATCTACTGTCTCGAGGGTTCTTCTCAACGTCCAATTTAGTGTCTCGGGTAGTCTTTCTTTTTTTTACCCTTCCCTCTGCCGGCCCCCTATCTGCTTTTTCGTCCTAGCATGATTCCAGACGGTGGTGCGATTATGTTTTTGAGAACAAAAATTTCCTAGCATTCTTTTGTTTTGGGTGTCACACCACACTGGTACCATTTTTTTCTTCATTCAGATTAAACTCGAATTTATCCATGTGGAGGAAGAGCGAGATTGAAGGGGATGATTTCTTAACTAGGGAATTTAAAGTCACCAGTAACTTCGTCGAGTACAGATGTCGCCAGTTCCGCTCCCTGTCGCTGTGAGCTAGGTGAACTTGGCACCCGACTTTGGAAAATCAAATCTTTTTTTTTATAGACTTATAGAGTATGGTATGTA